>JAJKFI010000021.1:6258445-6301731 GCA_029204185.1 Lerista edwardsae
TTCAACAGTTTAATGGCACAGGGGAAAAAACTATTTTTGTGCCTAGATGTTTTGGTGTACAGAGTCCTATATCGACGACCAGAAGGAAGAAGGTCGAACAAATTATGACCAGGGTGTAAAGGATCTGCAGCAATATTCACTGCTTGCTTTTTAACCCGAGCAGTATACAAGTCCTCTATTGAGGGCAGGCCAGTTCTAATTATTTTTTTAGCAGTTCTAACAGTCCTCTGGAGCCGTTGCTTATCCAGTTTGGTTGCCAAACCGAACCAAACAGTTATGGAATTACAGAGGACAGATTCAATAATACCTCTGTAAAATTGTTCAAGCAGCTCTCGAGGCAAGTTAAATTTCCTAAGTTGACGCAGGAAATACAATCTCTGGTGAGCTTTTTTTGATAATACAACTGATATTAGTTGACCATTTCAGATCCCGGGAGAGTACAGAACCCAAAAACTTGAACGACTCCACCACAGAAACCGTACTGCTTAAGACGGAAAGTGGAAGTAAAGGAGGGGGGTGCTTTCTAAAGTCTACTATCATCTCCACAGTTTTTTTGTGAGTTGAGCACAAAGTTGTTACTGCTGCACCACAAAACAAGTTGCTCAACTTCCCGTCTGTATGCAGACTCATCACCGTCCTTAATAAGACCAATGATTGTTGTATCGTTTGCAAACTTTAAGATCGTAACAGAGGGGTCCATTGAGGTGCAGTCATTTGTATAAAGGGAGAAAAGCAGCGGAGAGAGCACACACCCTTGAGGAGCTCCCATGCTAACTGTACAAGTATTAGATGTAATTTTCCCCAGTCTCACCTGCTGCTTCTTATCTGTCAGAAAGCTATATATCCACTGACAGACGGGAGCAGGTACATTTAGATGGATCAATTTAGAATACAAATTAGATGGAACAATAGTATTAAACGCTGAGCACATTTATTTCAGTGAGCGCAAAAGAGGTGCCTAATATTCAACATCAGGTGACCAGATTAATTTTCTCGGTCGCCTTGCTGTTTCAGACCTGTTTGTCACCTAGTCTGGTTTAGACTAATGCTTCACATTAAGTTCATATGGTTACCTTGCTATAGTGGCTGATAAGTGCAGCTTTATTTCAGGAATGTTTTGTAGCAAGATATGGGTGTGGTGTTGTGGCTAAGAGCCTAAGGGCACAGTCCTATCCAACTTTCCAACGCCAGTACAGCCCCAAGGTAAGGAAACAAATATTCCCTTACCTTGATGAGGCTTCTGTGACTGCCTCCCCCCTCAGAATGCCGCACATGCCCTATTGGCACAGCTGCATTAGAGCTGGAAAAATGGATCAGATTGGGCCCTGATTTGCCAATCAGGACTTCTCCAGATTGAATCTTACCTTTATGATGAACTCATATGATGACCTTAGGCAAGCCATTTAGCCTCATCTCAAATAGGCGCAATCCTAACCTGGAATTAGGCTGGCAGAGTTAGGCCAGCAAAGTTTGGCTGACAGAAGGGTCACCGTAAAGCATGTTTGGACTACTCTCTGAGTTGGGGAGGATGGTGCACGTCTGTGTGCTGGCCTCTCTGATTCTGAGAGTGGTCCAAACATAATTTATAGTGTCCCTTGTGCCAGCCAAACTTTGAAGGCTTAACTATGCTGGTCTAAATCCAATTTAGGATTGTACTCTCGTTTACTTTACAGGTTCATGTAAGGATTACAGCATGATACTACATGTGAAGCATTCTGTGAATGCAAAAAGGGCTATAGTCCAGCGCAGTTACGCTAAAAGAAGCCCTCAGATCAAAAGAATTCAAACGAAAGCCCTCTCAACTGGATTCGACAGTACTAGGTGTGCATATTGCCAGAAAAAAACTCTGGGAAACTCCGAGTACCAGAAGTGGGCCATTTACAAGATGCCATTCTGAGAATGGGCCAAAATGCATTGAAAAGTCCTATACGTAAACTGCGCCAGTCCCAAGCTCGGACACAGTCCAACCACAGGTATGACTGCAGTTTTTCTCAGAGCTGGGTGTGCACATTGCAGGAAAGGCAGTCCGGGAACTTTGGAGTACCCGGGGTGGGCCATTTCCACCAGGTTCCAGTCTGAGGTTTTAGGATTTTGCATGCATTTTGGCCCATTTACAGATTGGGACCTGGTGGAAATGGCCCACTCCGGGTACTCCAAAGTTTCTTAAGAGTCCAGATTTTCAGATGAGCTATATTTTCTTGTAAGGAAGACTGCAGTACCACGCATATTTAAAAGGAGTAAATCCCATTACATTCACAGTGCAATCTAATATACGTGAACTCAGAAGTAAGCCCCACTGATTTCAATCGGACTCACTCCCAAGTAAGTATGTATAGGATTGCAGACTCAGTAGGATTCCTGTTTTAATATATCTTTGTCTTTCTGCTAGGATTCAGAATACAACATCTAATCTTATTAAAGAAACTGGGAGGCAAGTTTAAAACAAAATAGTCGCATGCACCTACATTACCAATGATTATATACTCTCAATCACAAGATGTCTGTCCACAAGAGCAGTACAAAATCTACCCTCCTTGCAAATTGCAAAAAAACACTCCGCTATACTGTTCCGGTCAATCCCACCCTGGGCCAGTCCATAGTGTGCAGCCTCGAGTACATGCTCTGGGCTTCCCAGGGACCAGACAACATTGGAGAAATAAGTAAAAGGCATTTGTTCTTACCTATTCCACCACACCATGATCCACAATAGACCTATCTGGATCTGTGCCAGGTCTTTGGCTGGCAAATATCCATGTATGTCTGGGAGCAGGCATCTTGAGGCCGGACAGGGGGCATAGCATATTGGTGGAGCTGATGTCACTGATATCTGCCCCCAGCATTCTCCTTGAAGAAGGAGCCTTTCCAAAGACTGTTGTGGCTGGACGAGTTAAGCCAGTTTTAGGTAGTTCCTGTTCATGTAAAATTTCCAGTTCTAAAGCAGAGGCTTTAGAACTGGAAAGATTACTTGAACTGGAACTACCTAAAAGGTAAGTTCCAGAATTAGAATGTTAAGCTTATACAGAAATTATCTATAGAAAAAGTGTTTTAGCATGAGGTTAAGGGTGCAATCCTAACCTAGAGTGAGGCCAGCACAGTTAGGCCAGCAAGGTATGGCTAGCACAAGGGGCACTGTAAAGCGTATTTGGACCACTCTCTGAGTCAGGGGGATGGTGCATTTCTGTGTGCTGGGCTCTCTAAGAGTGGTCCAAACATACTTTATGGTGACCCTTGTGCTGGCCAAACTTTGCCGGCCTAACTGTGCTGGCCTAACTCCAGGTTAGGATTGTGCTCTAAAGTTAGTCTGCAAAAATGTACAATTTTAGGGCCCTAGAAAAAGAATGCATAACCTAATGCAATCATGAATTCATTCCTTATCACTGCACCAGTTGCTTTCCTTTTGTTTTGCTGAGACTGCAATTAAGAAGCACAGATTACAATTTGCCCTCATAAGTAACAAGGAGTATTAGCTGCATACCAAATTTCAGAGTTTGGTCTTTCAAGGCCTTGCCTTACAGCTGCTTCAAAATCATTCCCTTAAAGTTGTACCTGCAATCCTTCTGTCACCAGATTGCATGTTGTTATTGAAATTGTGTGAGCAAGGTATACTATAGAATGTTAATAGTGCAATTAGAGATGCTGATCTGGACTTCTGATTATGAAACCTGAAAAATCAAATTGGTTTTTATAGCAGTACATACTACAGCACTCATTAAGGAATGTCCTTTTTATTCTTACAGCCCAATCCATTCATTCATTTCCCAAACCTTTATTGGCATAAATACAACAGGTAACAATGCTAACACTAAAAATACACATACAAATTATAGCTTGAGGGTTAATTTGAGAATCTCTAACAGAAAACTAGCCACAGCTTCTGTGATAAGAGGGAAGGAAACATTCAGAAAAGTTTCAGGGGTGTTCGGCAGGGAAGATAACCAGGGTTCTAAAAGAACTTTACGAATAAAAGAATGTGCTGGACAGTGAAAAAGTATGTGATTGAGGGTATCTGGAACCAAATGGCAAAAAAGACATAATCGATCCTCTTTGGGGATATTTGCAAAACGGCCGGCATGATTCGCTGAGGGAAAAATGTTAAATCGGGCTAACATAAATACTCTTCTCAATCTGGGGTTAATTAGTAGGGAAAAATAATTCAGATGACACCCAAGAGAAGGGGAAAGACCAAAGAAAAGCGGGGAGCAAGTAGGGTTCAGATTGGTACAGCCCAGAGGTGTCATCTACTCACCAGTAGATGGTACGCTGGGCGGGACTTAGAGTGATCGACAGCCTATCGACTCACTTCCGCTTTCTTCACGCTCCCTGCACGGCTTTCCCTCACCTTGGAGGGAGCGCCTGCTCGCCAGGGGGGATGGGTGGGGAGCGCGCCGGGCGAGGGAAAGCCGCAGGGGGAGCGTGAAGAAAGCGGAAGTGAGTGGACGGGCTGTCGGTCACTCTAAGTCCTGCCCAGCGTACCATCTACTGGTGAGTAGATGACACCACTGGTACAGCCCAATCCTATGGGCTCATGGAACTGGCAGAACCAGTGTCACAAAAGTGGTTCCGGCGGTGCATGGATTTGCGTGCTGCCAAGGTGCTGGTAGGAAGGTCAGAGCCTCACCGCACATCTCCCTCATGTCTTGTGTATGTCAGAGGAGTGCCTTGTATCTGCTGACAGAGGTAAGGGTTGGGGAGGACTTTGGCTTCCAGATGTTTTATTGTAGCACTTTGACTCTTCCAATACTTCATGTGGAAGCCAATATTAATGACAAGTTAGTGCTTGGCTCCATCCATGAAGAACACTATAAAAAGTTTGAAAGCACTATTGGAAAAGTATAGAGAGATGAAATTAAATCCAAATAAGATGCTGATTAGTATCGATGATATGTCACACACTGATTGCTGAAGGAATAAAACTAGATCTAGACAGAAGTGCTGCATTTTGGAAGACGTTTTTAAAGCAAATTAGTTTTACTTGTCATGTACATTGTTTGTCTGTTACTTCAAAAGCAAAACATGACTCTGTCCATTTTGATCTTGAATACAAAATGGGTAATTGGTGCTTATTCATAATCAGATACTGATGATAGCGTAGAAGCAGCTTACAGCTGTGAGGCTTGGAAAGGCTTCAAGGTCGCAGAGCTCCGGCAAGGAATCACTCTGACAACAGAGATTAGGGTAGCAAGAACTTCTATATTCTCAGAAGAAGGCTTCTTGCAGCAAAGAACAGCAAACAGGTACAGCAAAGCTCCTCCAACAGCAACACTTACATCTCCAGCAACTAACCACAGGTATTTCTGGTCTTAATTAAATAGTCCCCAGCATCCATCAGATGATCTCATCCCCAGGCTGAAGCTGAGTCAGAATGACTCAGCACTTTACTACTGGTCTGCTAGGCCTGAATGACTCAGCACTTTATCCCCTGAGTTGGCCTAATGTTAGGCCTTTCCCCATTCAGGCCTTTACATTTCCAGAGACTTCCTTCAATATCCCAACAGATACTCCTGAATATTCCAAAAGGAGTTGAAGTTATTTTTTCATCCTATGCCAGGAAATTAGTCTTTCCTGGACATACTAATAATTAAACACTGAATACTTAAGTGAAAACAGTTAGCTTTTGGGAAAGAGGAAGAATTCATCCAGGATCTTCCCCCCGATCTTAACAATTGATTGGTTGTCAGGTCAGAGCTGAAGGAACAAACAAGATGGTCAAACTAGAAAGGGGGTTGGACGGATTTCTGGAAGAATAGTCCATCACAGATTACAAGACATGATGGGTATGTGCAACCGGCTGGTTTTAGACAAAGACTACCTCAGAATGCCAGGCAGCATTCTGGGAGTTGCAACAGGATGCAGACATCTTGTTGTCTTGTGTGCTCCCTGAGGCATCAGTGATCCACTGTGAGATACAGGAAGCTGAACTAGATGGGCCTTTGGCTTGATTCAGCAGGGCTCTTCTTATGTCCTTATGAAATGGAATGAGCAGTAATGCAAATGGTCAAGCCAGTTAGGAGGTAAGCTGAAATGGGAAAAATCTGCTGGCAATAAATTGAGTCAGAAGCTTGTCAGACAAAGTAGAGCCCAGTTCATCCCGGGTGTCACTGGACCCCTGCTGAGCTGACAGCTACAATGTCAGCTACTCAAGGTCAGCTTGTCCATGAAGCCAATAGAGATATTTGCCTCATGTGACAGTCAGAGGAAACCCCTTGCCTCTATCCAGTCACCTGCCTCTTCCATTCTTTCCCTCTCTTCACTTTCCCCGGATTCACAATGGAAGAGGAGTGGAAGAGGAAATACAGAGTAGAGCAGAATAGTAGGCTGGATCAGTGTTTCTCAAACTGTGGGTTACGACCCACTTGGTGGGTCGTGACCTGATGTCAGGTGGGTCACGGAAAGCTGGGAGCTGCCATCTTGGAAGCTGCAGACCTTACTCTTGCTCTATTCCTTTTGTGAGTTTAATTTTTAAGTGAGTTTTTTAAATTTTGTTTTTAGTTCAGTACTTTTACATAATATTTTGTCCTAGTCCTGCTTTCTATTGGGGATGTTTCATGGTTGTGCATTTGCCGAAGTCCCAGAATGCCAGTTTGCATTCCAGGAGTGTCATTTTATTATGTTACAGTGGTGGCACTTCCTGCATGATGATTTCACTTCTGGCTATGATATCACTTCCAGGTTAATGATATCACTTCTGATGGGTTCCGACATGAGTGCCATTCTAAAAAGTGGGTCCCGGTCTAAAATGTTTGAGAACCACTGGACTAGATCATTAGCCAGAGACATCAGTTCTCTTGTCACATATTCACACATGCTCTAAAATGGTTGAGATAGAATGCCCCTCTTCCAGCGGTGTTATGCTGCCGGAATGCTGGGCGGGATATCTGGGTGATCGACAGCCCGCCCGTCGCATTCCGGAGCGTTATGCTGTTTGCGTAACCAATTACGCCGCTTGCGTACGTTACGCAAACGGTGTAACGCTGCGGAACGTGACGGGCGGGCTGTCGATCACCCGGATGTCCCGCCCAGCGTTCCGGCAGCATAACACCGCTGCCCTCTTCCCAATGGAACCCATGCAGGGCATCATGTAGCTCACCTCAACTCATCTGTATTTTTTATCATTCACATATCCTTTATGAGCCTCCCAAGAACACCCTAGCATTACCTGCCCTTAGCTCCATGTCATTCTTCTGAAGCAGGACTGAGATCTCCACCATGTGCTTAATATTTAAAACTTACTTGGATCAATAGCCTTAGTGGATCTAATTCTCCAAAGACAGGAAATCCTTTCATCATAATTCTCCAACAGTCGTAGTTTCCCAGATTAAACTGCACCTTTGGCCAGATGTGTCTGGTCCCCTTGAGCACTATTTGTCACAATGAACATTAAACAAGTACACTATATTCAGTGAGAAAGGACCAACTAATTGAACTGGCTATTGGCTGCTTTATGCCTTGTTGCTTATGCTTGGCCACAGTTTTATCTTTAATTACTTGAATGCATCATTTGGAAATGTAGGGCAACTGCTGTGATTGTAAATGCATTTCCACCGGCAGCCCCACTGAAATCAATGGGCCTTCACTGATCCAAGCACATTTATAATTACAAAGGTCCTCCATACAGGACTGATTACATTTTAATTATGTTTAAAGAGTGTGCTTGAGGTAGCTATTAAAACCGGCAATAGGATGTGTCAAAGTGGAAAAGTGCATATGAAAAAGGAATACAACACAGCTTACTGGAGTCCAGTCCAGCGGTAGCACTAAAAAATGTTTGCAGCTAGCCAGACACAGATCTAAACCTGAACAGGTGTGTGCATCCACTGTCTCTCAGATCAATAGCAACAACTGGAATCTGGATCCTGAAGTGCAGTTATCCCAAGCTAGTGCTAGACAAGCTTCCTGGGTTTCATTTGGTGTTATACCAACTCCCTTGATGGTCTTTAGAGTTCAGTCCTAACCAGGATTTAGGCTGGCACAGTTAGGCCAACAAAGTTTTATTGGCACATGGGCCACCATAAAGCACATTTGGACCACTCTCGGAGTCAGGGAGGATAGTCTGTGTGCTGGCCAATCTGAGTCAGAGAGTGGTCCAAACATACTTTATGGTGGCCCTTGTGCCAGCCAAACTTTGCTGGCGTAATTATGCAGGCCTAACTCCAGGTTAGGATTGTGTCCTTTGGCTGATATAGTAGCCCATTCCCAGTTCTAAACACATTGACTGGGAAAGTAAGGAGTGCCTGTGTTTTGGCCATTTAGGTCACTTTCCTGAGTTTCATCAGATGAGTCCAGCTTCCCTTTCAAAGGCGTTTGCACAGCTTGGTCTCTGCCTGTGATTCATATCAAGATCTTGGTCAAAAAAATAGGCAAAAGAGACTGCTGGATGTTACACAATTGCCTTGCTCCCAAAGTTCTGGAACTTCCCTGTGCCAATAGATGAAATAGGTTGCTTGAGATTTGGAAACATGGTTCATACCAATCAATAGAGCTTTACTGAGAATGAGAGACGAACATTATACTACTTAGTTACATGGGCAGCCCAATCCTATCACTCAACATTTCATGCTATGCAGCTGCACTTTAGCATTTAGCATTTAATACTTTAGGCAGCTACACAGAGCATGTGCTGCATGCTATGGGGAAACTAGATGGCCTAGGAGAGGTATTTTTTTACCTCTCCATAGGCCACTTTGCCATGAATAAGTCTCCTTGGACATGGACCAGCTCTTTTGCAGGCATACATCCAGGGAGAGGCAGGGGACATATTGAGATGGGACAACCTTCCTTTCCTGGTGGTGGCTGTGAAGCACTCCCAATGACTGCCACCCTGTTGCCAGGTAGCCTCCTCCACATCCTTGCTGGGTGGCAAAGTGGCAGCAACGGTCACTTTGTGGTGACCACTGTGACTGTTACAAAGCTTTCCAAACCACTGCGGCAATTTATTTATTTATTTATTTTAAAAACGCCAACAATCCCACCATTCCATCTACCACAAGGGCCATCAGAGCAGCTTACAACAAATATTTCAGATCAGACAATGCAACAAGCATCATAGTACATAATAAATAAAACAATATTTGGACAGATCTTAAAAAGTACAAGTGGGCCAGCAATATCTGTGAATTAGGGACCCACCGATTTCTGAATCCGCAGGTCCCAAACCCGCAAGGGCCTCTCTATGAAAACCAGAAGTAACATTTGTTTGTTTTTGTGCCAAAAAATTTTGTAGCAATTTTTATACCCTATATTATATGCACTGTATTGTGACAAATCTTCTATGAATACATGCAGAAGGTTGTCAGGAGCAGGACCAACAGCCCAATTCTATTGCCCACCAGTTCACATCCTGTAGCATCAATGATGAAGCATGTGCTGCATGCTATGTGGGGGAGGGGCAGAGGGAGCGATGGCCAGAAAGAATAACACATTTTTACTTAAACCATTTTTAAGGCTGGCTGGTCACCAGTGAGTTTCCTCAGGCACACTGAGGAGAAGAAGGGAGCAGATCCAGGCCAGGAAAGGAGAACGGGTTCTGGCAAACATGACTGCCACCAAGATCCACCCCTCCTGTCCCCAAACTGCCCCTGATTCAGCACATTCCTTCTCCCAAACTTCCCCTGAACCTCCCATGAACTGTCTCCTACCATTACTGTACCTCCACCAGCAGAGTGTCTGGGCAGTTCTGGCCCACACATGGAGCCTCTGGCCATTTCTGCCAGCCACCAGCAGCTCCATAGAGTGGAATAGTGGCATGACATTTGCACTGTCACAAGGTGACTTACTGCAGCAGATCACAAAGAGCAGATCACAATCCAAACTCTGGGCTGGAAGTTTGGCAGGAAGTTTGGAAGTAGGCAGGAGTGTTGACGCCTGCCTTATATCCAGCCCAGGGCTTGGATGTGCTGCTGCGCCACCTGGGCAAAGGGAAAAATATTCCTCTTCCCCCAGGCTGTGCACAGCAGCCCAGATGGGGCTACTCAGAGCCGAGCCACCAAAACTGATGGTGCAACTCCGAGCGGCCGAATCAGGGCTAGATAAAGAAGTTTGGATCTGGATCAAAGGTGGGAATCTGCCTCCAAGCCCCCTCCTTGGGCTGGGCCAGCCACCCACTCATTGCCCGCCTCCCCCCAGCTGTTTGGCCCACCCCCACCCCGTTCTGCCTCCCGCTGCCCTCCCCGAGTCTGTGCTCCCTTGCTCGGCTGGCCTCACCTTTGGACCTCCATGCCTGGGATCCGGCTCCCCGTGGCCAGCTGGATATCCGTGTGCTAGTCTATATCCGTGTGCTAGTCTATCTGTTCACAAACTGGTGGAAATGCACTTCACAGCATGTTTGCAACAGCCAGAGGTTGGCACAAGGGATTGTGCCAGCTGAAAAGTAGGTTTGGATCGCACTGTAAATCTACGAGAGACCCATAAGATTGGGCCTTGTCATTTTCTCCTTACCATATCTGAGCCAGAGATTTCTCTATCTAAATGACAAGAAAATTGGAAAAATGTAAGCAATTTTGATTCAATTCTAGCTATAACAGATTTCATGTTTAGTCACAGATAGACAAGCAAATCTCAGAATAATTTTGCATTTTGGAGACATTTTGGTAAGACTTTAATGAACATATTCTCATCATTAATGCAAGATGATCCGAGGATATGCATGAAAAATCAGATTACCTTTTAAAGCATCGCTATTATTGGCTTCCTGTGAGATTATCCTGACAGTAAAGATGAATCTTGTAATGGATCAATCTTAGCTTCATGCTTTATACCAATCCCCCCTTCCCTGACACCCAGTTTCAACTACATTGGAAGCTGACATTATTAGTTGTTCAGCTCTATCAAACTGGGAATTTCACATTATCAAATTACAGTTGCTATGGAAACCACACCGTTCTGTGAGTTTTGTTCGGCAGCAGTAGAAGAAAATCTCAGCACCAGTATGTACAACATATCGCTTGACTACAGTGACAGTGAATGAGCTCTGCAAAAAGGGCAGAAAGAAGAATAACCTGTAGTGGTTTTGTTTAACTCATTAAGCAATGAGGGCTGTTACAGGACTGTCCCCTGCTACCTGGCAAGAGGCACTTTCTCAAGTGGTGTTCCTCTTATATTTAGCAGGGGGAGAGTAATTGTCCCTCTTCACCCCAGCACAGTGTCTTTTCTAGGAGACACTGGTGGTGTTTTGCTTTGCTGGGGGTGTTTTGCATTTTTTAGATTGTGAGCCATTTTGGGACAGGGAGCCATTTAGCTTTATTATTACTATCTGCCTGTAAACCACTTTGTGAACTTTGTATTCAAAAGTGGTATATAAATACTATTTGATTGATTGATTGATTGATTGATTGATTGATTGATTGATTGATTGATTGATTGATTGATTTCCTGTTTTCCAATGAAAACCAGAAATAATTTTTAAGGGCCTTCTGAAGGATGCCGATGCCTTCGGAGGGCTTGGCTGATCTTTGACATTGCCCTTGTGTGAATGGGATGTGGGAGCTGCTACGCCATAGGTGTGGGTGTTCCCCATACCTATGTTGTCATAGTTTCTGATACAGGTGATGAATAGGAAGGAGCTGCAGCCTGGATTTCATCCATATGTTTCAGCCTTTCTGATATTACCATTAGAGTGTGGAAAGGAACTGCACTGCGGTACTGTTATGTTGCCTGCATTTCTCTCTCTCTCTCTCTCTCTCTCTCTCTCTCTCTCTCTCTCTCTCTCTCTCTCTCTCTCATAGGAAGTAAGGGGATCAGAGTGGAGGTGGCAACTCTTTCAGTGCATTTGCAAGCTTATGCAAACTATTGTAGCCTTCACAGTACCTGATTCACATAGGGCAGCAATTGATTACAAAGTAGAAAGCGTGAATTAACAAGAAAAGATTATCATGGGAATCCAACATAGTAAGTTCATATATTATTTTTAGTAATTTCATGATCATTTAATAATATGGGTGAGAACTCAAACCTGCATCTTAACACAATCTTCTGCATGGGAGTCCTTTATGATGGTGCCATACTAAACATTCCAAAAGAGCATTTCAGCTGTGATGTAGATGTATGAACCTGGAGCACTGTGTGTGTGTGTGTAGGGGGGATGTGATGGTGGGGTGGCATCAGAATGATCTTCTTAAAGTTAAAGATTGTCAGCAGCATCTGATTTGCCCAAGGCAGAAAGCAAAACAGCAGCTGCTGGCTCAGTATGGAGTAACACAAGCTGGTACTCAAATAGTATCAGGTGCCTCAGGGGTTCCAGGAGGCTGGAATCAGCTCACAGCCGGAGACAAGAGTTGCGGTAAGAGATGCTAATGGGACTGCGATGGTTAAGGCACATCTGATAACTGAATTTAAAAACATGCCTCCTGCATTCTCTGGTTTGCATTTAGTGCGTTGTATCATTTTGATCTAAAATACTGCTGAGATCCACTGTTCAGGCACCAGTATACAGAGAAAGAATGGGAAGAAACTCATATTTATTCATTTATCCCATTTTTATACTCCCCTTCCTCCAAGGAGCTCAGGGGTTCCTTCCTCCCTTTTTGTCCTTACAAAAACCCTGTGAGGTAGGAAAGGTGAGGATGAGAAATAGTGACTGGCTCAAGGTCACCTAGGAAGCTTTGTGGCTTAGGATTTGAACCTGGACCATCCAGGCAGAGGCGTAGAAGTGCAGGGGGGGTGCAATTGCCCCAGGCTACAAGCTTTAGGGGGGGGGCAACAAACTGAGCTTGACACTAGTGGCCAAAATGGTGAAAACCTTGGTATGTATGAATAATACCATCATGTTATATATCATTGGAAAGGTATTGTAATGCAGAGTGCAATTAAACAAATCAGAGTGTAATATTTTTACTCTATCAAAAGGTATGGCCAAAAAAACCTGAAAATGAAAAAGCTACTGTGATGTCATTTCCTGTTGTGACAACACATCCGGGGCAACATTTTGGTTATCTGCACTGGGCTACACTTTCATTAGCTACACCCCTGCATCCAGGTCAGGCCAACTGCAGAACCCAACCCTGGCCTCCCACCTTATCCCCCTATGGCTGGAACAGCCAGCCATGTAAAACACACTCTAGCAGCATAAGAAGAGCCATGCTGGATCAGGCCAAAGGCCCATCTCATCCAGCTTCCTGTATATCACAGTGGCCCACCAGGTGCCTCAGAGAGCACACGAGATAACAAGATGCTTGCATCCTGTTGCCACTCCCTGCATCTGGCATAACTCTCTTGTACCTGGCATGTACTATCACAGCACCGGTGGGAAGGCCAGGGTCTTCCCACATGTGTATTCCCAGCACTGGCCACCCATCAAAGAAGGAAAGCCAATACAGGAGGTGGGGGAGGGATGATACTAGGCAGGGAGGAGGAATGGTAGGGAGGCTGTGAGAGGCAATGGATGCCTTTTTGGTACACCTGCATCAGTAGAGGGAGGGAGAGGATAGGATTGGGCCAAAAGTATATAATATAATATAATATAATATAATATAATATAATATAATATAATATAATATAATATAATATAATATAATACACACATGCCATTGTATTTTCATAACCCAGGATATTCTCTTTTGCACATTCTCGTTTGCTACACAAACATCACGAAACCGAGGGTACCTTCTTGTCACTCTGCCGGCTCTGCTGCAGTACCAGCTCTCAGAAGCAGACTAGCTGACTACGCTGCTCCACTCTTTGTTTTTTAATTCAAGGAGCAGGTGGAGGAACAGTGCAGGCTGGTACCCTGCCAAGTAAGGGAGGCGGCATCAGGTGCCAGGAAGCTTTGGGCCAGCCCTGAACAAAAAAGGGCAGGGGAACAGATCACCGCTCAATCATTGGCTTCTGCTTTCATCAGTGTCAAAACAATTGAGTGTCAGGAAGACTATAAAGAGTACAGACTTATTCTCCATTTATTTTATCCAAGGGACAAGTGAAATAGTGCCATAGTCATGCCTCACCTCACATAGCGGTTCCAATTCAAAGAAAGCTAGTCATGTTTAGCAATTGTTGAAATCAAGTTAGTTCTGACTAATGTATCCTGTCAAGAGTGTCTCGGGCGATCACACTGATCTCATAACACAACACCGGCTGTCTCTGGCCTCACATCACCGGAGTTTCAATCCATGTTGTCAACTCACAGGAAATGTCCTGGCCAGCCTTTCTGGAAATGCCCCAATATGCTGCTCTGGCCAGCTAAGCTGTCCCTTAGAGACCAGGAACTCTGCCTTTTCCACAGAAAAGAGAAAGAGACATTGAAAGCTTACCTGCTTGTCTCTTCAGGTTGGGATGCAGAAGAAACCAGCAGGAAGGGCAGAGACAAAGATATGGGAGTAATTTTGAGAAGGGAATGTAATTGGAGACAGTCCAAGAGAATATAAGGAGTGGGCCAGGGGTGAGAAGGGCCTGGCCGAGGGCTGGAGGTTGGCTGGAAGACAGACTCCAGAGCACTGGAAAGCTGGAGAAGGCCCTGAGCCTGAGAAGTACAGTGCTGTAAACCCCCTCCCTGCCTTTGCATGGAGGCCCATGGGACAAAGGTAGGTGTACAAAGGTAGGTGTACAAATATAGGTGGGTGTGGTCTTGGAATCTCTGTGTCGCTACTGCCCCAGTACAGGTGGGGACCCCAGTGATGAGCTCCTGCCCAAGACCCCCTTCTTGAGGCCTTTGACTATTGTTGTACAGACATTAGTGCTTGGTGTACTGGGGATGCTGGGTCAAAGCCTTGTTTCACTCCACCTGGACAGGCTGGGACCTTCCCCCACAAGCTTACTTGTTGGGCAACCATGGATGTCAGACTACAGCTCCTCCTTTCATTCAGCAAATGGGGCAATTTGAAGGTGGCAGCTCCATTCTCCACACTGCCCAACGGAAGTGTTCCCTAGAGGTTCTGGGGGTCATTCCCAATTAGAGATAGGGGATCTGGCACAATGGCAACATGAGATTTGCAACTGCTTCATGTTTCCACAAGTAGTGTGGGGTTAAGGGGTCGACCCAGCTCTGGCCTACCTCTGATAGGCATCATGGTCATGGCCCTTGCCAGAATGCTGATCCCCACATTTGCCCAAAGGGTGTCCTGTTCCAATGTCAGACCTGAGTGTAATGGATTTCAAGGGATAGGCTCCCATGTCTTTGGGGGAATACCCTTGACTGCAACTAGAACGTGATTTCCCAGTTGACCCCATAAGCCTTGCAATGGCTCCAGTTTTCATCAAGTATTCTTGGTTGGGGGAAGGCTGTGTACATACAATTTGTCGATACTTACGTTCAGATTAATCATCAGAATTTGGGACTTTTCTCCCTGCCTCCCACACCTCCACGTGTTCATTCACCCATTTCTTATATGAAAAGGATACTTTATCTGCCTCATCTGTGATCATTGCTTATGGCATCTTATCTAATGCTGTCATTGGGCCACTTGGAAAGTAGAATAGAAAGGACAGCCACCTTGTGTATTAGCAAAGTTTATTTCCTCCTTGACATTAATTTATTATTTTTTTATTCCATATTATAAAAGAAATGAAGCTACGATGACAAGCAATAACTCAGTTACTGTTCAATGAGCCCAGGGTTGTTGCTCATTCCAGGACTTCCCTTATACAAATATTTAGCTAACAAATCAAGAGACCAACATGTAATTATGGCAAATAGAGACTCATCTATTTATGCACACGAGGTTAAATACTGCGAGTGAAAACACCAGGGGCAGCTGGAAAATGAAAATAATGTAAGCATGAACACAGTTATATGCCATGAAGGAAAAAAGCAACCAGTCCAGCAGAGCAACCAGTGAAGCACACTGAACAACATAAATACAGCATCACCCCATAAATCACAAAGAATATTTCATAGACTAGAGCCCCAAGGATAGTTCTAGTACAGTGAAAGAGAATGAGGAAAGAAACTGTTCAGTCTTTACTAGACGTTGCCATAAATCCCTGACATAAAGTCAAAGCCCTCTCATTGAGCACTCACATCTTGCTTTTACTGCGATCTTCTGCCTTTGCGAACAATCCTTTACGAACCATTATTGCAAAGAGCAACAATAGGACTTAATTCTGAGTAGTGCTATAACAGCCCAATCCCATCCTGCACTGGAACAGACAAGCCAACTGGCCTGCACCATATTCAACGCAGGGTTAGGGGTGGCGACCACACAACTTGGAGTAAGGGGAGGTATTTCTCCTTATCGCATGTCATGTGGCAGCCACCCCAATGACGCAAATCTGAGCAGTCCAGTGTAATGCCAGGCTGATTGGGAGGGGGGTTAGGATCTGGCCTAAGTTGCCCAGGTAAGTAGCACCCTCCTCCCAGGCTTGGTCCACCCACCAGTCTGCCCTTGGCCCTCCTTTCCCCTGCCTTCCCTGCCCCAAAACTATCCTGTTCTGCCTCCCCACCACCCTCTTTAACCCCCCATGCTGGCCTATCTTGGCTGGGGCAATCTTACCTGGTCTGGGTGGCGTGGGGGCATATTTAGCCTTGCTGAGCCAGCACACCTCTGTGTGCTGGCTCAGAAGGCACAAACGTGACTTATGGGACATTTGCCACACTCCTGGACCAGTGCAAGGGAGTTGAGCCAGCTGAAGACATGGTAGAGATTGTGCTCTTGGAGGCTTACTCTTACAATACAATAGGATGAAATTCATGGGAAGACTTTTTCTTCTTTTATAGGAGCAGGTCTAGTTCTTCAGACCCAAAGGATGAAACCACCAGCAGAGAAATAAACGACAGCCAATGTCTGACTTCCCAAATCCAGGTTTTGGCAAAATAGTCTAGAATAGACTGAAGTTTTCCTAATACTTTTGGTCGAGTGTTAGTCCCAGAAATTCAACACGTTTCTCAAGAGAATCACACCTGTAGAGAATCACACTAATAAGACATCTCTGAACATTGCTTACATCATCTCTGTCCAATGGACACCCAAGATGTTAGCAAAGATGGCGGCCTTACCAAAGAAAATCCATCTTCACGTTCTTTCTTTTCTTCTTTCCCAGCCCTCTTTGCTCTGGCCTGTTCTCCTTCTCTGTCCTGCAGGCTGACCCTGGAGACATTGCAAGCTGTCTTGCTGGGTGTAATTTCATGGAGGTGAGTGGAAAACGCGAATAAACCAATTAATGTAACCCTCTGGAGAACCGTTTGACCATTCTAGGCTGATACGGAAGCGGCATGAATTTCCGCAAAATGCTGCTTTAAAAGACTCTGGATTTTAAAATGCATTAAAACACATGCTAATCAGGGGTTTATGCAGTGCATTCGCTTGCAACTGGCAATGTCCTTGTCTGACTGTAATGAAAAATGGCCCACAGCCCAGTGAGTCAGTTCAGCTTCAGAGTGATTCATTGCTTTAAGGTGTTGGCTGCTTTGTTTTTCCCTCTAGTGTGGCTTGGCAAGTGATAGTTTTAGCGGTACTCGGCAGACCACTTACTCTGGAGCTGCTTCTTTTATGAGGATCACACGTACATCAGGGAACGGACTGGGGTGTTGTATACACCCAAGATAAACATGCATACCCTGGAAAGCTGCAGCCTATCACCTCTCCCCAGTAGGTGCACATGCAGCAAAAAAGATCTGATAGCAGACCAACAAGCTCGGCTCTTGTGTCCCTAATTTCCCTGAATGTGTGCCTGGAGCTTATCTCACCAGAATGTGCCTCTGCCTATGTAACCATTTTATAATGCAATTTAAAACCTAGATACAGTCTATCATACAGAATTCCCCAGTGCTGAAGACTCCCAGTGAGTGTCATTTATCTTATTAGCTGGCAGTAATATTCAGAACAATGGAAATCACGGAAGAGTGAGTTTCTGAAGGATGAATCATATACTAATACCAAGCACATGATTTTCACACACACAAATGCCCATTTGTGGCTCGTATTATTCATATGCTCGGCACACAGAAGCCATCAGGAGCTCATTTACAGTGGAAACGAGAGATTGGCTTTCTGATTATATAAGTATGTTTGGTTATTTGTTGGCTTGTTTGTTTCAGAAGTGTATTAGTCACCTTTCCCCAGCTGTTCAAGGTGTCATCAAAAATGATGACAGCAACCCAAATCTCCTACGTTAAAATAATAGTTTTGTAAAATTCATAGAAACGGGGAGCAGGGGAGTCCATTTTTAAAAAAAGACCAGAGAAGTGTCAACCAACAATTGTTCCAGTTCATGAGCAGCCGCTTCAATAATAAAAAGAAAGCATTTTGTTTGTTCCAGGATGCAGTCATCATCCAATGGCAACTTGCTGTTTTTGCAGCCTGATTTATTCTGGGCAAATAGGTCAGGATTTTGCGATAACAAATGTGAAAGATATATATGCACATCATTGAAAATGCATCTGATTTGTCAGGCAAGCAAAATGGATTGCTTCGTTCCTGCATACAATTTACATTTTCACATCACCTGGCTAGGCGGTGCAGGTTAGGGGTATGGGGAAGTTGGTGGAGAGGTGTGTGTGTGTGGGGTTCTGGGTGGGACATGATGGAACAGGGGACAGATCGGGTCCAGGAGAGGGGGCAAGATCAGGCAGAACCGTAATGAATGAAAAATGTGCCTGGGGAAAGAATCCCCTCCCTGCTTTTTCCCAAACTCACCACCAGTGCGTGGCTGAATTCTCTCCAGGATGCTCTTCCCAAACCAGGAGTTGTGATGATGTCACGTCACTGCTCACGTCCTGACTTGGAGACTTTCCAAGAGTTTAATGAACAAGGCATTTCAATTTACACTCACTTCTGGTTCCTCCAGGTGTAGTAAGGAGGCATTTGAGTGGAAACGAGGGTGGAAACAACAGGAAAACCAGGTCGAAAGAAGTCATATAGAGGGGACAAGGGGGTGCAATTTTCAAAATACCATGTTATTTGCTTTTTGATGTTGAAAAATTGCCCCCCCTTTGAACTGCACCTGGAGTGGCTGCCCCTCAAGCTCCCCCCATGTTATAGCACTGGGATCAGGCTAGGCCTAACCCTCCTTCCAATGTTGTACTGGGCTTCCTGGATTTGCACCAATTATATAGCTGGCATGGATCTGGAAAGCCCCATAGCCTATGGGCCTTAGGAAAGGCTGGGGCACAACATGGGATAAGGGGAAAAATACCCCCTCTAGTCACTTCCTGGTGCAGGTTAGGATTGGGCTGTGAGAGACTATGAAAGTTGGTGTATCATGTGTCATATTTCCAATCCATTGTGGGGGGGATGGAACTGACGGAAGGGTTACTAATTACTATCATAAGTAAATCAGAAAGGAGAATGTTGGAAATTGTGTTTAGTATAGATGAGGCTCAAAGGATATATGGTCACCTCAAGAGCGGTGGAGTGAATGGACAGGAGCAGGAGGTAGGAAAGAAAAGCATAAACAAATGTGTTTTTGTGTTAAACAAATGTGTCAAATGTGTAATGGCAGGTTTTTGATTTGATATGGATGTCAATTCGATATTATTGGCAGGAAAAAGCAAATAAGCAGAGGCATAGCTGACCAGTGTGCTGCCCTGGGTCACACTGGTCAGCCTGCTGCCCCCTCCAAACCAAAGGAAATGGTGGTGATGTCATGAGTTAGCACAATTACTTTCGGAGTGAAGCCGGGCTTTGGAAGAAGAGCCCAGCTTGGCTCCAACAGCATTAAGACAGACTGCAGAGGGCAGGCACACTCTCTAGAACCTCCCCCACTCCCACCCCGTACAGTAGGTTTCTCAGCATCTTCAGAGCTTTGCTCTGTCTGCATGTGAATGGACAGGCAGGCTCTCCTGCCCTCCCATGCATATGCAGTCAGAGCAAAGCCAGAAGCTTTGGAAGAAGTGCCTGGCTTTGCTCCAACAATGACTGCATGTGCATGGGCAGGCAAGACAGCCTATCCACCTGCGCAGTCACAGCAAAGCTGGGCACTTCAGAAGTAAGACTACATGGAAGCAGGCGGGCAGGAAAGCCTGCCCACCCACTCCCACCGTCATTCTCGGTGTGGTCTTGTACCACTCAGAGCAAGGCCAACCATTTCTGCAGACGGCTTTGCTCCAAGCAGCTCAGCTGTGAGCAAGGGGGAGTAGGACTCGAAGGTGTCTCCCCAGTTCCTGTGACCCCCCTCAGCTATGCAACTGCAAATTATACAACATTCAACTAGATCATAGTCTTAGAAATTTGTCTTGTTCAAGATTGAAGAATGATGATCCAAAAGCTGAATTAACAGTCGCCTCAGCTACACTGGCAAAAATTTCACTCCTGGCTGTGAGATGGTGCATTTGCCTCAATCAGCCAGAAACTCTGGCAAGATTTCAGTGAGAGAATTTGACAAGACAAGACCTTATGGGAATGTCACTTCCCAACTACACAATTAGCTGCTTTTCCAGTATGAAAACTTCTGATTCTGTCTGGGAATGTAGACATTTCTGATGTCTGGTACAATAATTTAGGGTGCAATCCAGTAGATGGTGTGCGTCGATGCCCTGCCAAGGTTCTTCTAAAAGCGCTGCCACTATGTTCATGCACACACTGCCAACGCACATGCTCTGAGTGGCTGGAGCATGTGGGTTGTGTTTTTGTGAGCACAGCTACCTCAGCAGCGGTGGTAGCACTTTTCAAAGCGTCGCTGCCTCACCTTCTGCCCACACACCACACGTTGCTGCTGCATCTCACCTCAATCCTAAGAATTCCCTGCACTCTGCTACAGAATACAGGAGCACTATCATGAGACTTGATTCTAGAGATCAGAATGCCAACAAAGCATATTGTATAGTACAATGGTTCTCAAACTTTTTAGACCGGGACTCACTTTTTAGAATGGCACTCGTATCAGGGCCCACCAGAACTGATGTCATTAACCTAGAAGTGATGTCATGACAGGAAGTGACATCATCAAGCAGGAAGTGCTGTCATTGTAACATAATAAAATGACACTCTTGAAATGCAAATTGGCATTATTGGGCTGCAGTAATTGTACAGCCATGAAATATCCCTGAGAGAAAGCAGGATTGGGACAAAATATTATGTAAAAGCACCAAACTAAAAACATTTAAAAAAAACTTGAACTTGAAAATTCAAACTGTTAACATTCACGAAAAGAATACAGCAAGAGTAAGGTTTGCAGCTTCCAAGATGGCTGCTCCCAGCTCTCCGTGACCCAACTGACATCATGTTACAACCCACCAATGGGTCTCGACCCACAGTTTGAATAACACGATATACTGTAGTATATATATCTGACTGGAGCACAGATCTCCAAACTGCAGTCAGGGGGGCCACATCTGGCTCCCTACAAGATTTGATCTAGCTCACAGCAACTTAAAACATTTTTTCCTAACCACACAGTTTGACAGTTAACAAGGGCAGTTCTGTCCACCACACTTCTGGCCAAAATGGAATCAGCCTGCTTAACCCTCGTTTTCAGTCACCTGAAGCAGGTGCTACAACTGGCCCACCAGGAGATTTTATCTGGCCCACAACAACTTGGTTGTTTTTTTTTTTTTGTCAGATTGTTTGCTAATGTTTGACATTTTTTGCTCATTATATGTCATTTCTTCATTAATGCACGGCATTGCTTCTTTGTCATACAGGTGGGCCCCCATATCATGTTTTCCCCATATCATATCATGATATAGGTTCCGTATCCACTTTTTCAATTGTCCACAGATCTGGGTGTGTGTGTGTGTCCGTCCCTCTAATCTTCCTTTATTCTGTCCTTGGCTTAAAAAGCTTGCTTGCTGGGTAGGGGGACGGGGCAGGGGAGAACCCTATACTTAACAAAGGTTTCCTCTTATCCGCGGTTTCAGGCATCCATGCGGAGCCTGGGAACCTATTCCCCGTGAACACCAGGGCATGCCTGTATTTCTCTTTGGTTTTGAATCATATCATGCTGGTTATAAAAAAAGATCCAAATAAAACTCATCCAGTCATTTAAATTTCATTCATTCATTTATAAAACTGATTTTTTTGTACCTGCGAAAATCTATAAAATATACAATGTGGCCCTTCTACTGAAAAGTGTGGAGACTTCTGCTCTAAGTAACCAGGGTTTACAGCAATCTTGAGTTCATTCTATGTTTTATTTGCACTGCCAATGCAACTCACTACACTTTATTTTAATCATTAAAAAATCTTGGCACTTGGTTTGTTTAATCGTCAAAATTATTCTGATGCAAAATTTAAAATATACAGATTTTGAGGCTTGGAGCAGAAGTATGAAATACAAAAGAATATGAGCACTGTGTTTGCTTGGGTTTCACTGTGGTTGAAACAGATCTCCCCAAGTTGTAGCCTATAATCCCTTTTCATTGTAAATTAATTGCAAACATTTGGGATAACAATTGCAAACAAATGTGAATCATGCTAGAAAATAAAGCACTTTCTTGTGCCTATGTTATTTAATCCCACTCAATTCACTTTCAATTCTTCATTTTCAGTTGTTAGGGAAAGGTCATAGCTCATTAATATTGAATTTGTGAAAGTTCTGGCAAAATCCATAATTAAAGGCTGCCAGAGCAAAAATATGGCTGCTTGAGATGTTGAGAAGTTGGTTGTACAGTATTTAGAACAAACAATACTGACCTGAGTACACTGTTGCCTACTTTGAATTTGATCTAATGCCAAAACATGTCAACTCATGGATGTTGCACCCTACTGCATGGTCAAGTTGGCCACATGGGGAAATACCAATAAATGTTGTGCTATTTGAACACATTCTTGTACAGCGAGTTGTGAGTGTATCCAGTTACTGAACTGTGTGTGAATAGCTAATTGATGCACTCAGGCATCTTCTGAATGCTTGCTTTGTTTCATGTTCAGACTAGGACTAATAGGCTGAAACTAAAGTAAGTTTATGGTCCCAATCCTATGGGGCCTTTATGACAGTGAGATTGCAATCCTAAACTGGAGTTAGGCCAGCATAAGCTAAACCAGCAAAGTTTGGCCAGCACAGGGGCCACCATAAAGCATGTTTGGACTGCTCTCGGAATCAGGGAGGATGGCCCACGTCTGTGTGCTGGCCTTTCTGACACCGAGAGTGGTCCAAACACTCTTTATGGTGGCCCTTGTGCTGGTCAAACTTTACTGGCTTAGTTTATGCCGGCCTAACTCAGTTTAGGATTGTGCCCTCGGTCTCACATTCTGCTATCATAAAGCTCACATAAAGCGACAAAGTAACTGCGGTGCATCTGAGGAGAGCCATTGGTGACCAGGTGACCCAGCAGCAGATAAGTAAAAGTACCTTTTGCTTGCTGGCTGTCTGATCACTCCCCTACCATTGCATGCAGTGTAAGCTCCAACAGTGTGGATGCAGGGCAGAAGATGGACCATGGGGAATAGGATTGGACTGTTAGGTTCTTCCTGATATCTAGCCTAATCATAAGAGTTGGCCTGCAGTGGAAGAACCTGCCTTGTACAGTAGTGGTTTATAATGGTTTGTATTATGAGCTCTGTTGGGACAGAGAGCCATTTAGGGAACAATCCTAACCAACTTTCCAGCACTGACATAGCTGTGCCAATGAGGCATGTGCTGCCCTCTGCAGTGGAGTAGTAGTCACGGAGGCCTCCTCAAGGTAAGGGAATGTTTGTTACCTCAGAAATGCATTGTCCTTATCCTGGTGCTGGAAAGTTGGTTAGGATTGAGCTCTAAGTTATTTGATTTTGTCTGTAAATTGCTTTGTGGACTATTTTTGGCTGAAAAAATGATATAGAAATATTCTTAATAATAATACAGTGCACAGGTTTGCAATGAGTCTCTCGTTTATGGGCAGCCCCCTAAAAGGTAATTACTGAAAGTAATCACCCATTCCCACAGTCCAGCTTACATTTTTATTTCCCTTGTACAAAATTCATCCTCTGTGTAATTGCAGGCAGGTCTGATGGCCCATTCCTATCTTCACAGTCCGCCATAGTGGGAAGAGGAATGCCCACCAATGATGGTGATTTGTGGTTGTGGGTTGGGGGGAAGAAAACAGAGCAGGGCAGGAGGCATGGTAGAGGTGGGAGGGAGTGCCATGCAGCATGGGTAACTCGTGCCAGAAGCTATCCCCTCGAGAGTGAGCCACCATGCCTCCTTTGTCTTCTCAGACTTGTACCAGCTAAAGAGCCGATGTATGTTCAAGGAGACCCACTGGCGATTAGGAGGCTTACAGGGAGGTAAGGGAAAATATTTTCCCTGACCTCTCCCAAGATCAGTCCACCACCACCCCACCCGCCACCATAGCATTCAATGCAGCCTGTTTTGGCATGGTTGTGTGTTATGGTAGGGGAAACCTAAGGATTTGGCTGTGAGAATGACTAAAAGTACTGTACATACCATTTTAGCATAACTGAGAGGAAGAAATTCCATGATGCTGTTCCAGTGGTGAACTTCCTAGCTTTAAAATAAAACTAGGTTTTAAAATAAAACTAAAATAAAAATAAAGAAGCTATTGTATTTTAAAGAGGAAGCATTTTCAATGTTGACTTGTAGCAAGTGATCACATCAAACCCAAAAATAGCAGGGTGCCCACCACATAAGTCGTGTTTTTTATTGTGGGTATTTAGAGCCACTGCTGTTGTTTTGGTGCAATAGTGGCTGTGACACCTGGTGGTTATTTGAACTAGCAGTTTTCCTCCAAACAAGGACCCGCTTCCTCTCTGAGTGACCAAGGTTCCTATTCAGAGTGTTGATCTGAAGAACAGATCTGAAAGCATTCTGCATTCATTCTTTTGCAAACAAGAAAATCCAGAATAAGTCATAATATATATACGTTAAAAGGCAGAAGAAATATTGAAGTCTTCGTATTGATCAGGGAATACAGAGTTAATCTCCTTCTAATTACATGCTGATACAATTTTAATTAAGCTGACTTTTGTTCACGAACCACGTCTTCCTGAGGCTAATTCATCTTTTCTGTTCTTTCTTTGATTTAATTGCATTGTGTGTGTGACATCTGTAAAGGCGAGCCTTAGCTCCAAATATGTGATTTTGTTATGCATTTTAATACGATGCATTCCTCTAAGTTGAAAAGCATCTCATTTACATAGACATTATTCATATCTTTGCAGAATAGAAACAAGTAGGAAAACTGTGCATCTAGCTCAATATTTTTCTCCCTCTCCCCCACCCCAAAGACATCAAATGATTCTAGTTTCCTGTTATGCAACCCAAATGCTGTTCCCCACTATGTGGTGATAAGCCTGCTCTTCTTACTCCCTGGATTGGAAGAAGAGGAAGGTGAGCAGAAAATGATGGGTGGCGAAGAGAAGGGTGGTAGGCTATATCCAGGGTGATAAGATACAAAGCAGGACAGAGTGCCTATACCTTTAACCATTGTACCGAAGGGGTTTGTGGCAGGTGCAGCTCAACATGGAAGAGTTCACATGGAAGCTGCACCTGCCAAAATTCCCTCTTCTGTACAATGTTTAAAAGTAGTTCTGTCCTCCATAATATCTGGTCACCCTGAAGGTGACCAAATCTGTGATATTATAACCACAATGGTATAGACCTCTGATGTACCTATAGCCACCAATCACCTCTCCTCACGTTTCTTCTACTCCGCCCCCACCATTCCAAACAAGGGGATGAAAAGTGCATCCCTGAAGGTGACTGGGTGGGTGGAGGTGGGTACACCTCACTAATCTGTTGACTGAGGAGCTGCCTCAGTTGACATCATAGATGGGACAATCTTGAGCCCTTCCCGCTTAATCAACATCCAGGTAGTTGTGATATTTGCACACACAATGCAACTCCCACATGGCTTGTTTTGTGTGAGTTATGCCATCTACATGCTGTTTGATTCTTGATTGCAACATTTTCAGTTTACTCTGAGCTCTGGTATTTCTACACTTCTGGCTTCTGAACTAGGGCAATTATTTAAAATGTTTGCATTTAACCACATAGCTGGTTTACATTCCTGGCACTATGGCATATGGAAAGAAAAGACTATGGAAAAGAACATTACAAAATATTGGTTTTCAACCTTCTGGTATCTAATTTGTCGAATATGAAGCCCAACTTACCTTTTCATCTTAGATCAGTAATTTCCAAGTGTTTTAGTACCAGGACTCCCTTTTTGGAATGACCATCGGTTGTGAACCACTAAAAGTGATATCATAAACCAGGAAATGATATCATGGCCAGAAGTGACATCATCAAGCAGGAAAGCATTAACACTCCCATATAACAAAATCAAATCAAATTAAGTAAATTAGAATTTTACAATAAGTTTAAAACTATTTAAAATAAAGAAGAGCCCTCTTAACCCTCCTAAGCAGTTGCTGATTTAAAAAACAACAAAAAACTCCCCAAACATCCTTCAGACTGCAATCCAGTCTTACCCAGAAGTAAGCCCCATTAACTGTCAGTGTTAAAAGCTTACAAATAGCAGCCTGTTAAAATAACAGATCTGTAGTATTTCCCCAAATGCAGGCACATACCATGTGACTAATCAAGTCTAATATACTAAAAATAAAATACACATTGAAATGAATGGGAACCCATCTAAAATTGGCCTGCGGCCCACCTAGTGGGTCCCGACCCACAGTTTGAGAAACACTATGTTAGATGCACCACACAGTTGTTTCTTTGTGTTGCTGAATTGTTGTGGCAATCATTTCAGTAGACCTTTCTGCATCTTTTTCAGTGGCTGTTCAACTTCTGGCAGACTCTTCTCACTCTGGATTGAATGGAGAGACTGTGATGTGGGTGTTCAGGAAATATTTCCTTCCAGTCTCCATCAATTATACATTGCGGTTGTTCAAGAATGTCTTGTACAAACCCCAGCATGGTGTGGAGCATCTTGTCAGCTCTCAAAAGCAGCAGGATTCAATCAAAGCTCCCATCTGAAACCACTACATCTATTCATCTATGTTATGTCAATGTTTCTCTGCATATTGTTTCAAGACAGAGTTTATCTTCAAAGCATAAGATTAGTTTCGTAAACCAGCAGCTTGTAAACATCCCATGCGTTGCCGACTATATTCAGCTATATTGGTATTTAGGTCAGCTGTTGTGAGCACTGAGTTCCAAGGAAAATTCGCATAAGAGACAAAAGAATGCTGGGGGTGGACCCTAAGAAATGTAAGCAGAAGATACTGTAATAGATTAGAGTGGTCAAGAAAAATGTTGTGGACATAAATAGAAGCAAGAGTATCCCAAGAGTGCAATGGGAGGCATTCAGCTTAGTGGTAAGGAACCTGCTTTGCATGTATTCTGCTGCAGATTTCCTCTACACCAGCTTGAACTCAACATTATGATACAGGGGGCCAGTGGTTCCCAAAGATTTTCGATTGGCAGCTCCCTTGACTTGACCTACTGGGTTATTGGCCCATTAGGACTACAATCCTATACATTCTATAGCAGTGGTTCTCAAACTTTTTAGACCAAGAGCCACATTTTAGAATGATACTTGTGTTTGGGGCCCATTGGAAGTGATGTCATTAACATGGAAGTCAGGTCATAGCCGGAAGTGACATCATCTGGAAGTGCCATTGTCATGGCATAATCAAATGACACTCCTGGAATGCAAACTGGCATTCTTGGACTGCAGCAATTGCACAGCCATGAAACAACCCTGACAGCAAGCAAGATTAGGACAAAATATTATGTAAAAGCAATGAACTAAAAACAAAATTTAAAAAACACTTTTTATTCAAACTATTAACACAAAAGGAATATAGCAAGAGTAAGTTCTGCAGCTTCCAAGATGGCTGCTCCCAGCTTTCCGCGACCCACCTGACATTAAGTCGCAACCCACCAAGTGGGTCCCGACCCACAGTTTGAGGAACCACTGTTCCATAGGGTGGCAGATTTTTTCTGAGGGTTCCACGGCTCCTCTCGCTGGTTTCGATGGCTCCCTGGGGAGCCATAGCTCCCATCTTGGGAACCACTACATGGGAGCAATGATACGAACAATGAACAGCCCACTAAATCCCCACATGGTGATGCAGCAGCACCAGCACACTGTCTGCTGTAACCCAGGGGGAGTTTTTGGCTGCTGACTCAGGGTAAGGAGACACTTATCTCCTTGCCCTGGGGTAACCTGCAGCAGCCTCAACAGGTCAATTTAAACCTCTGTGTTGATCCATGCAGGTGGATCAGGCTCGGAAAGGGGGTTTGGATATGTTGTGCGCTGGCACTGCAGATCCTGTCCCCCTCTGAGGCCCAATCTGCCCACCACCACCCCCATTGCCATTCCATTCCACCTCCTCCAACCCTGCTCCAGTGAGCACCAATGGGAAGGCTCTGCCTTTCTTGTGCTGTTGCAAAAGGCTCTCCAGCGTTTTTGCAACAGGGTGAACTGGTGAAACACAGGTTCCACTGATGCAAGCTCTCAATAAGATTGGGACATGGGAGTATCTTATGTCCTCTTAACTGATCACTTTGTTATAGCATTCAAAAAAATACTGAAAGGGATAATTGTGTATTGGCTTGTTGGCTTGTCTAAGTTTTTATATGGGATCAAGTAGCCATTTCTGCCTTTTCATAGCTATACACAGTGATTTTGCTTGGCATTTGCGTAGTACTTTTTGAAGGTGCACAACACTTCACATGTATTATCTTGTTATCATTACAATAACCCAGTAGAATCAGAATCAAATTTATTATGGTCAAAGACCAGCATAACCAAACAAAATATAAAAAGGTCCAGTACACATTAAAAATACTCCAAAACAATATTACTAGATACCAGATTGGGCTTAGAAATCTAGGAACTATAGTCTGACTGCTAGTTAAATCTATAAACCTTGGAATCTCTTCTCATTACTCATGATGGCTTTGTGAGTTTTACAGGCTGCTGCCCAAAAGCTGGCACACTGCATTGTAGTCACCACTCGCCGCACGGCTTTCCCTGGCCTCGGAGGGGGTGCCTGCTCGCCGGGGGGCATGGGTGGGGGGCGAGCTGGGTGCCTGGGTGAGCAGGCGCCCCCTCCGAGGCCAGGGAAAGCCGCACGGCGAGTGGGAAGAAAGCGGAAGTGAGTGGACAGGCTGCCGATCACACATAAGTCCCGCCCAGCGTTCTGTCTACTGGAGAGTAGATGACACCACTGGTCTGCGGGTTGAATCCTGTGAGAAGCAGCTTAGCCCTTTCTGTTTCCGTTAAACCCAGCATTTTCCCAATTGGGGTAAGCTATATTTCTCATGTATACCCTGGTAAAAAGAGCAGCGGAACAATACATGCTCCATTAACTCAACCTCCCCTGAGCCACACGGGCATACCCTTTCTGAGACGGGGATCCTAAAACGGCCCTCAAGTATGGCCGAAGGAAGCACTCCCCATCTGGGTAAGAAGAAGGGCCTCCTGTGCTGTGGGAGCTCTAATAAAGAGAGATACATAGCTGGCATGGTTATATACTTCTTATCCTCCACGACTAAAAAGTTGGGACATTGGCTAATGTCGCTTTGCCTCTCTGTATCTAACACTCTTTGTCCTAGGGCAGCTCTCGCTTGATTTGCATCCATAGCCAGCACTTCCTCCGTGGAAAACCCCAAGTGGCTCAACTTTGAATGTACTGTCTTGATCCAGGAAGATTGAAAATTATCACATAGGATTGAGGATGCTAAATCAGAGATTGTATGATTGAGCTTAAGCCAGAGGTTAATGGAGGAGAGTAAGACCCTGGCCTCAACTTTTATTATCCCTATCTCCAGTCATAAACTAGCATTAGATGCATAACTGGACACCTGAAAGATGGATCTTAAAAACTTGGATTGGACATGTTCCAATGGGGCAAAGCTAGAAGATGGAGAGCCCAATGTAGTCCCATATAGAAGTTGGGGCAGGGTTTTGGCTAGACATAATTTGATTGCCACAGGAATATAATGGCCACCTTTGGTTCATGAGAACTTTGCAACTGCTTGGGCAGATTGATGGCCAGCCGAAGCTACATGTTCGTGGTGGGCTGTCTGTGCCCCAGATGAATGCAGCGTAACCCCCAGGTACTTATAAGCAGTTACCTGTTCAATCCTGTGACCATTAATTCTCCACACCCTTTTTGGGGGGTCTCCTACCAAAAGATAGAACCTTGGTTTTATGATAGTTGAGCTCTAGCTGGTTATTATCATAGAACTGGCTAAACCTGCTCATGGCCCTTCTAAGACTCACTGGGGTTCTAGATAAAATGACGGTGTCATCTGCATATAAGAGCAGAGGTACCTTGCGATTTGCTAGTGTTGGGGGATGAAAGTCAGATCTATTCATAAATTCAACCAAGCTCTTAATATAAATATTAAACAGGATGGGTGCCAGGACACATCCCTGTTTTACACCTTTACAGGAAGGAATCGGGTTGGAATGATGCCCATTCATAGAGCATCTCACCTTGAGGGATGTATTGGTGTATAATGCTCAAATCAAATACAGTAACCTGTGGTCAATGGATGTACTCTCCAGTTTCTCCCACAGTTTTACCCTAGAGATGGAATCGAAGGCAGTTTTTAGGTCTATAAAGACTGCATGCAGGGATCCTGTACTGCCTGTCACATATTCCTCTATCAGGTGCTGCATAATCATAACCTGATTCAGTGTAGACCTTCCCTCCCTAAATCCTGCCTGCTCCTCTGCGATCAGATTTTCTTGATCAGCCCAACATTTGCGTTTATCTAAAAGGCGGCTGGCATAGAGTTTGCTGATTATACTCAGTAAGCTAATGGGTCTGTAATTAGCTGGGTCGTCTCTCCTGCTTTTTTTGTAGAATGGAACTATAATAGCCTCCCTCCAACCTTCTGGAATGAGCCCTGTAGAGTCTATGTTGGTAAAAAGAGAGGCCAGCAGTGGGGCTCACCAATCCACGTTCTGTTTTAGCAGCTCTGGGGGAATGCGGTCCATGCCAGGAGCTTTGCCGTTTTTAAGTTGGCTAATGAGTGATACTTCGTCTGTCGATACCGGGGGCCATAATGGTAGATCATTCTCCATATGCAGTGGCGCTTGATAGGTGGAGTCTGCATATAGTTTCTTGAAGTATGACTCCCACGTGCTAGCTGATATAAGGGAATCTAACAATGCAGATTCCCTGAAAGTATTACGAGTTATCAGCTTCCAAAAAAGGGCCAAGTTGGCTGCTTGGATCAGTTGGACCCATGATGCCATTACATCAGCCTTCTTCTTCCTATCCATCACTCTCTTGTATTATTTTTTAAACTCTAAGATGTGTAGCTGAAATGAAGGGGTATCAAAACCAGGGACTGTTCGGTAGGTCTGATATGCGAAATTAAGTGCCCACTTGGCTTCCAAACAGTCTCCGTCAAACCACCCTTGGGAATGCCTAACTGCATAATTACCTTGTACCCTTTTCCCCCTTACCAACAGGGGTTTCAGCCCCTGTATTATTTGATTGTACGGGAACAGGAAATCAGATCCTGTGGTGTTGTTCATAATGGCTCCAGGCCAAGATGCCATACACTCACCTACCAATATTTCCTTGGCCTTTTTTTCAAGGTGAGGGCCCAGGATCCCTCCTGATTGGAGGGTTGATGTTTACTTTAGGCAGCTTTTTGAGATGGACTGGATGGAAAACTAAATCCACCTTTAGGAGAAGAGGTAAGTGGTTGCTCTCCAGGTCTGGGAGCACCTGGAGGCTTTTAACTTGAGGAAGCAAGTTATTACTAACCAGTATGTAATCTATGGTGCTACACCTCACACCTGCCATAAAAGTGAACTCTCCTGGGTCATCTCCATTCAGGATTTGGAGATTGAGTCGCCTAGCCATTGCTACTAACTGGGAGCCGGCAAAATTTGCCTTGCTGTCTGTAGAGAGTCATGGATAATGGGGACCAGAGTACCCACCACTCTGTTCAACTCCAGGCCCCTCATAGGAGGAAGAATCTTTTGGCTCAATTCTTGCATTGAAGTCACCCCCCAAAATAACCCTATCCACCAAGTTGTCCAATATTAGATCATCTATATAGCCCTCCAAGGCAGACCAGGTATTCTTAATGTGGGCCTTTGTGTGCTGAGGGTTGAGATAGATATTAACCTCAAATTTAGAACCTCAAATTTGAGGCAAATGGCCATAGCCAGATGCTCTAAAGAATGCAGTTGTCTGCTACTTATTCCTAAGGAAGTGGAAACCAACATGCTCAGGCCTGCCTTAAGCCTCCCTGGTCCAGCCCCAGGTATTGCCCTATTGGTGTAAGAATGGTAGCCATCAACCCTAATTTCATTATCTGCCCAAGTCTCCTGGGCACGATTACATCATAGTACCTATGGGAAAAAGGATAGTCCTGGATTTTGCAATGAGTTCATCCAGCGATGTTCCAAGAAGCAATGTTCAAAAATTTCTCTGAAGCCATCTTGGACTCGTCGGTATACAGTCAGGCTGAGCCAAGATCACCCTGCTGCTGGTTTGAGCTATGCTCACTGACTGCTAACCCAGTAAGAAAAGTAAGAAATTATTATGCCCATATTACAGCCAATCATCCAGAATTGGCCTGGAGTCTTGAGACCCTGAACTGCAGGGGCTACTGAAAGCTATCCTGGAGATTCCAATGGAGACTTCTAAACTCAATATTTCACATCATGTTAGAGAAAAGAAATATTTTCAAATTGGGAAAGACCAGTTTCTCATAAGGCTATTGGTTAGAAAAATTAAATTTAAAAAAAGAATTTAATATGTAACAAAACTTTCTGATAAGATCATAAGAATAGCCCTGCTGGATCAGGTCAAAGGCCCATCTAGTCCAGCTTCCTGTATCTCACAGTGGCCCACTAGGTGCCTAAGGGAGTTCAGTAGACAACAAGATGCTTGCATCCTGTTGCCACTCCTTTGCAGCTGGCATTCTGAAGTAGCCTACTACTAACATAAGGATATTGTCCAACACATCATGGCCTATAGCGCATGATGGACGTTTCCTCCAGAAATCTGCCCAAAGGCACCTAGGCCAGATGCCATTATCATCTCCTATGGCAAGGAGTTCCACAACTTCATTACCCGCTTGGTAAAAAAGTATTTCCTTTTATCTGTTCTAACACTCAATTTTAGTGGATGTCCCCTGGTTCTGGTGTTATGAGATAGGGAAAAGAACATCCCTCTATTGACTCTAACCCTCCCATGCATAATTTTGGATGTCTCAATAATGTCCCCTGATCTTTCAATCTATCCATCTATATATAAAAGAGAACGTGTGTATGTGTGTATGTTCCAGCATAGCTCTGGAATGCCTGGAGCGATTTACACCAAACTTGGTACACATATGCCTTGAGATCTGGAAAGAAATACTGCGGGGGTAAGACACCCCTAGCACCCCTAGGGGTGGGGGTGGGAAGGGGGTGACATGTAAAAATAGTCCGATATTAGTGTCGAATCCATAATTTTCGTGGTCGCTGAGATGAATGGTGACACTCCCAATGCCATGTAAGTCCACGTTCAGCCCCCATCGGCGTGGGGGATGAGAAGGGGTGCAAGATACAGTGCTTGGAAATAGAATATTCGCAGCACACTAATGGTGGCGTAGAGGATGCCATTTGATTTCAGATTTCAGAACTCATCCCACTTCTAGAAATACTGTGGGGGTGAGACACTCCTGGCACCCCTAGGGGTGGGGGTGTGAAAGGGGTGACATGTTAAAATAATCGAAAATGGCCGATATTAGTGTCCACTCCATAGTTTTCGGGGTCGCTACGATGAACGGTGACATTCCCAATGCTGTTTAAGTCCAAGTTCAGCCCCCATCAGCATGGGGGGTGAGAAGGGGTGAACAATAAAATGTCCAAAATGACCGACATTAGTGTCAAATCCATAGTTTTTGAGGTTGCTAAGCTGGAATACCTGGAGCAATTTATAGCAAACTTGGTACACATATGCCTTACAGTCTGGAAAGAAATACTGCAGGGGTAAGACACCCCTAGCAACCCTAAGGGTGGGGGTGGGAAGGGGTGACAGGAAAAAATAATCGAAAATGGCCGATATTAGTGTCGAACCCATAGTTTTTGGGGTTGCTGAGATGAATGGTGACACTCCCGATGCCGTTTAAGTCCATGTTCAGCCCCCATGAGCATGGGGGGGTGAGAAGGGGTAAAAATGACATGTCCAAAATGACCAACATTAGTGTCAAATCCACAGTTTTCAGGGTCGCAAAGCTAATTGGTGACAGTCCCGATGACATTTAAGCCCAAGTAGTTTGAAAGCACCTAAATGCAAGTAGATAAATAGGGACCACTTCGGTGGGAAGTAATGGCGTTCCGTGCGCTACGGCATATAGTCATGCCAGCCACATGACCACGGAAGCTTGTCCTTGGACAAAATGCTGGCTCTACAGGCTTTGAAATGGAGATGAGCCCCGCCCCCTACAGTTGGTCACGACTTGACCATTCGGTCATGGGGAAACCTTTACCTTTTAGTCGAATAGAACGAATAAAATTCTGTAGAACCTTCTGGAAATTTTTAGAAATCATTATGCCCCAGTCTTGGACTCCACTCAAGTATTTGCCATGTTACCAGGTGTAGTCGATACCATAGTAGATACCATAGTAGATGAGGTCGTCCATTTCCCATCAGACTTCCTAAACTCACTTGGTCCTGCTGCATTGCCACCACATCGTCTTTTACTTACAGTGGGATCTCCAATTATTTTACTACAGAACCTCGACCCGCCAAAACGTTGCAACGGCACAAGGCTGTGTGTCAAGAAGATGCTGGGTACTGTAATTGAAGCGACTATCTTAACAAGAAAGGGAGAGGGTGAAACAGTTTTTATCCCACGGATAACACTCATTCCAACAAATCTCCCTTTTAACTTTAAGAGATTGCAATTTCCAGTGAGACTTGCATTCTCGATCATGATCAACAAGTCACAGGGGCAGTCTATTAAGTACTGCAGAGTGGAGATCGCCAAGTTTTCCACGGACAACTTTATGTTGCTTGCTCAAGGGTGGGTTCACCCAAGAATTTATGTATTCTTGCTCCTGGAGGTGAAACTAAAAATGTTGTTTATAATCAAGTTCTGAGTTAAATTCATATTATAGTGAATTTGTAAAAGATTTTACTTTATAATTTTTATACTGTACTTATACTTTTAATTACCTTTACATAAAATTAGTTCGATTTTACACTATAGATAGAATTCATTCCTTTTCCTGTCTATAACAGAAGCTTGGGATACATAAATACCTGGGCAACGCCAGGTAAGGACAAGCTAGTATACTAATAAAGAACCACTGGATTGTTGACTGAGAGACTATTTCCTTATAGTAAGGAAGTTACAGAAGTGCAGCACTTTATAAAAACAGATATGCGTAGGTAAAACCTACGTATGAAAATGAAGAAATATATACTGTATGTAAGAACAAACAACAAAGACTGCAAGATAAGATAAGCCATTTTATTTAACTTTAATGTTATTATTTGCCTGTAAGCCGCTTTGTGAACTTTGTGTTGAAAAGCGGTATATAAATACTAGTGATTGATTGATTGATAGTGATAAGATACTAGATAAGAAAACTGAAATAAGATTTCAATACCCACTGTCTTTTAATTTTGAATTAAAAGTGATTCTTTCTTGGTTTGATAAGAATCAAAGCAGACTATACACATGAGCTATATTCCTTTATCCAGGAACATCCTCACAAGAGTGCACTAATTAGCTACTATTTTCCACCTCCATCTTTTTTACTGGCAAATCCCCACAAATTAGAATCCTAAAATGAACCACTATATCTGTCAATTCAAGTCAAATTGACTTATTTCTTCTTACTGAAAAATTTAAAAAGACTCATTAGACTAATGGGGAGATCTAGTTGCACTTCAACATACGTCTGTCTAGATAAGAAAGTCAAAATGAAACTCCTCCACTATACGACCTTGATGTCAATGATGAACAAGGCAAATACAATGGCATTCAATGGCATTAAAATTAAAATGTTAAATGTACAAGCATTATTTAAAAACCATCAAACAGATAAGAGCACATTAAAAACCAACATAATACATTTTATAGTCATTGAATGTTGAGAAGAAAGACAGATTTCACCTTTACCTAAAAGATCGCATCGGGAATCAGATGAACATCTATAAAAAGAGAGACATCCACAATAGGGACACCACCACAGAAAAAGCCTTCTCTTCACTAACCTAACCACCTGCCTTACTCTGAAAGTAGATGGAGTTGTCTCCATGTATGGACAATTTCACTTGGGAGATGGTGGTAGCTTATGCACAGACCCCAGGCCACTTAGAACTTCACGGATTAAAGACAGCACTTCAAAACTAACTAGTATCTAGTGAATATCTTAACTCTAGAGTATAATACAGTGAACCCTTAATTTAAAGGAGGTCAATTCAGTAGACTTCCGAAATAATGAATACTTTCCAATGTCCTCAGCGGTTTCTTAATACTACATGACAGAGCTTATGTTCAAGGGAGCTCTATAAGGTAGATAAGTGTCAGAAGAGGCTTCGGATAGACCTGCGAACCTTCAGGTCTCCCACAGTGCTGGTGCTCCTGGTGCTTAGGAATGGAGATCTTCCTTAGGATGCTCTGGGAACTGAGACATTCTTCTAGTTGTGGAGGAATGTCTCTAATCCTTGAGGGCCTTCGTGAAGGGTGAAGAGCACCAACGCTCAGGGCAGAGGATGCTGCAAGGGGAGGCAGGTGTGGTGGGTGTCAGCTGTGGCATGGTGTAGTGGCAAGCAAAAAACTGCATGCTTTTCAGGTCACTGCCTTCCCTTGCATTAGGATCACTCCTAAATGGAACTATTACAGGCACAGGGGGTGTGACTGGGCAATGCAGGGGGCAGGGTAGCAGCACTGGGGGAGTGGTAACATCGCCTTGCCCCTGGCGGGTTGTGAACCAGGTATGTCTCTAGCTAAGGGAGCGCTGGAAGGTCAGTATACCTGTCCTGAGCTATTACATATCTAACAGAGTTCACCTGGGCACTCTAGGAATAGAGGAACATCTCCATTTGTAGAGCATCCTAGTTGGATACAGGAGCAGCAGCACTGAAGGTTCTCTCTAAATTAGGGGTTTAATAGACTAATAGCAGGAAAGGCATGTGCAGATCTTGGGAGCAATCCTAACCTGGAGTTACGCCAGCACAATTAGGCCAGCAAAGTTTGGCCGGCACACGGGCCATAATAAAGAGTGTTTGGGCCACTCTCAGAGTCAGGGAGGATGGTGCAAGTCTGTGTGCTGGCCTCTCTGACTCCAAGAGTGGTCCAAACATACTTTATGGTGTACCTTGTGTTGGGCAAACTTTGCTGGGCTAACTGTGCTGGCCTAACTTTAAGTTAGGATTGTGCTCTTAGAGACAGTATTATGCCTAGGGGTGTTTTTGTTGTTGTTGAAAACCGCCTTTGGACGTTAACAACCACCTTTTGGCAGTTAAAGTATCTGAATAAAAACACAACACTGCATTTTGGTGTTTAAGATATTTTCCAGAAATTAAAATAGACTTCCAATTAGAAAGTGGCTGCATCTGCTGGCACTATGGGCACAATCCTATGCATGTCTACTCAGAAGTAAGTCCTATTATGTTCAATGGGACTTACTCTCAGGAAAGTGGGGATAGGATTGCAGTCTATATCACCTGTATCATCTACCTAGTACACTTTTAAACCATTTAAAATTAATAAAAATGAGAACTTGGATTCAGAATGTAGAATAAAAACACGTAACACCGCAATTTGCTATTTTAATCAAGAACTTTTGGAGAAAATATCACCAGAAATACACACCCCTAATTATGACTTTTTCCTCTTGTCTCTCTCCCCTCCATTCTCCCTTTCTCTTGCTCTTTTCCTCTCTACCAAGGCCCTCTAGGGACACATTGTGAGAAACAACTGCAAAGGAACGACAGCTACAGCTGTTTCTGGGAGATAATAGGATGTTTACATTACATGATGAAGAATAGTTGGCGCAAATTAAGCAAGCATGGCGTGGCTGTAGGCAAACCATGTAATGCCTTATTAAGCCTGAAAGATGATAGCAAATGTAACAATGGCAAGAATTCCTTGTACAATTACTGGGAGGGTCAGCCATTCCACGGCAAGAATTACATCTAATTTTGGAAGCACTTGCCAAGTTGATCCCATCTAATGTTTGGTCTCTATTCCAGAGACATTCAGCACAGTAAATAGCGGTTGTCAGCTTGATCTCTGTCTCTCATAAAACAATAGGGTGAGATACTAATTAGCTTTTTGAATTGATTAACTGACTCATCATTTCATTAAAACCTCAACTCTACAGAATCATAATACTGCCTAGGAGGGCTTAGGCAAATGCTGGCTAGTTTATAATCATCATCTTTTTGTACTGCAGCACAAAAGAAACGCATCATGCCTGGGAAAAATTCTGTAAATGCACACTGATTGGAATTGATCAAGTCCAATGGACTCTTGCTCAAAGAAAAGAAAGGGAAGGAAATTGTCAGGACATGTATGCACACTTATTTATAGCAGAAGAAGCTGTCACATTCTTCACTTGTCCCAAGTTACCCTACAGTCACAGAACAGGATCCAAGAACCAAGCAGAAGCTTTTGGGGCCATTGAAGGCAAAGATGGTTGACCACATCATTCCATGTCTTGAAACTGAATTAGGGAAGAGGGAGAGAGTGAATCTCATTCAATGTGGTTATTCTTAAGGAACACCTATGTATCGCTAAGCTTTTTTGAAAGACAACAATGTAACCACTGCAAATGTTCTGCAAATTAATTGTTTATAATTTACTATTATCCCAAACCAGGTGCGTTTCAAATGCACACACATAATGTTTGCAGTTGATCCATGCTGTGATTTCTTAGCCTTCTATGAATGTTATGTGTCTATTTCAAACTCAGCCCTGAGGGCTAGAAACTTCATTTTCCTACAGAAAATACAGATATTTAAAAATTCTTTGCTACATATACGTTCTACACATATTCACTGAAATTACAGCCATGTAGATTGCACACAATCTTAGCAGTGCTGCCCAACAATGTACTTGACGCAAATTACTTGAAGTACTTCGTGGGCTTTTTGAAAAATCAATAAATCATTATTATTGATAAAGGTTATTGATAAATTTTCCGGTGCTGATACCGCCATGCCAATGGGGTCTGCATTGCACCTTGAAGTGGAAGGCAGTCATGACGGCCTCCTCAAGATAAGGGAATGTTTATTCTTCTTGCTTGGGGCTGTATTGCAGCTAAATCAGTGCTGAAAAGATGAACTGGGCCCTGACATGTACCAGGAAAGAAATAAAATGACCAAACCCATTATTAAACAGTTTTCCTGTATGCTGGAATCAATCTCCCAACAGCCAAGATGCTTCAGGGGGAAATGCTGTCTCCCTTTCTTGTCTGGAATCTTTGTGTATTGTTTCCATGCCTTCCAAGCGCTGGAGGTTTTGTGTTTTCCTGACCTTGATCGATTGTGGGCCACTGTTGAATGAATATACATGCTGTGCTAAAATGTGTTTCTGTTGATTCTGAAATGAATTCACTTATAGTGTATCAGGTTACAATTATATATTGTACAATTATACATTAGCGGTGTTACATTGTACAATTATATATTAGAGGTGGTGTTTTTAAAAAGGAGGGATTGATCGTTACATCTCACTTAAGTCCCCTCTATTTCTCCTTTTCTAAATATATTATTTTATTTGTCATTTCCCACTGTAAAAAAATAGGTGTCTTCAGACAGTTGCTTCTTTTATAAGTTTGCATTCCAGAAATGTGAAAATATGAATTATAAGAGAGGATCAACCTTGTGGGACCAAACCTGCCCTTTGAGCACGAGAGACTGTTTTCTGCAATACCAACTCAGCCCATCCAGTCTCCAACCACCAGTCCCACTAGTCATAATTCATTGCAACTGACCCTGTTTGGGCAGGGCAGGTGCAGTCATTTTGTTAGGTAACAGGCTGAGGTGAGGAAAGAGAATACCACTACTTCCTGAGACTGGGTTGAAGTGCTTCCTGATTGCCTAGTAACTAGGACAGTGCGACAATCGTCCCCTTCTTGGCAGAAAAGAGCGTTGTAAACATTGTGGCAGCAAACCAAAATAGTGGGCAACTTCTATGGAGTTGGTTGCTGAAAACTGAACACCAAAGACAGGCGATCAGCGAGACACCATCTTTGGTACAGTATCTCAGACTTAAGGACTGCACCTATATTGTCGTTGTGACTAAATAGCATGTTTATATGAACATTCATGAACAACAAAATCTATATGCCCGTTCATCTAATACTTTCATAATTCCATGCCTGTTTGAGCAAAAGTGTTCAGTTTTGCTTTGTACCTAGTAGGATACAATCCTACGCACATTTGCATGAGCGAAATAGGGTTTCAGTGGGACTTCATTCTGAATAAACATACACAGGATTGTTCTATAAGACTGCAATCCTGAACATACTAGGGAATAACAGCCCAATCCTAAATAAACCCCCATGCAGTGATGCAACAGCGCTGAGATGGGATGCACTGCATCCCATGGGGGAGTTTGGGCAGCTGGAGGTCTCCTTGGGGTAAGCCCTAGCAACCACAATGGGTTTACTTGGACTTGCATCAGCTATTTCAGTGGTGCAAGTCCACGTTGATCCAGGGATCAGGCCCTGGGATAGGATATGGCATGCACCAACACTGCCAATCCTACCCCCACCCAGGTCCAATCCACCCATGTCTGCCTCTGTCACTGCTCCCCCCCCATTCCACCTCTTCCCCCACCTTCCCCCTGCCACTCGTCTGCTGGGCATCCCTGGGAACACTGCTCTTCTGGCCTTCAGAATGCAACAAAGCACTTTACTGTGCTTTGGTGACAGTGCATACCGGAGGAGCGCCAGCTCTGTCAGCACAGCAGGGGGACCATAGCGGGCTTAATTCTGACTGAGGGTGCAATTCTAACCTGGAGTTAGGCCAGCATAGGTCCCTTGTGCCAGCCCAAGAGTGTTGCAAATGGACTGCAAAGTGTGTTTGGACCACTCTTGGAGTTTGGACCGCTCTTGCATGTCCATACACAGGACTCCCTGATTCTGAAACTGGTCCAAATGCACTTAACGGTGCGTTTGCAACACTCCTGGGCCAGCACAAGGGACTTGTGCCAGCCAAACCCCAGGTCAGTATTGCACCCTGAATATATTTAGGATCAGACTGCAAGCTACTTTGTGAACAATATAAATTGCAAATAATCTGGAGCACCAAGCACAGGGCATATTGAACTTCACGCAGTGCAAACCCAGGCATATCTACTCAGAACTAAACCCCACTGAGTTCAAGGTGACTTACTTCCATGCAAGTGTATATTAAGATTGCAGCCTCGGTAATTAGATACCGATAATGTAGAGAACAGAGAAAAACAGAAGCACAAAACTGGCTTGTCATTTTATTAAAACTTGCGTATTAGTCACTAGTGATTCATAAGGATTCATTTACAGATCTTTAATTTAGACTTCTGAACCAAATCTGCCTTCTTTTGTTATACTCGTCTTCTAATGTAGATTGGATTGTGAAGCGTTGAATCAATTCCATATTGACAGCATTAGACTTCTCAGATCAATTTATATAAAGAAAAAGAGCAGCTGGTTAAACTCTGCTGGCACGTAGCCTAAAGCAATTTTCTATATAGCAACGAAAATGGATCAATACATCTACACCTCCAATTACATCGTCTTACTCGGTGTGCAGCTAAGAGGGAAGGGCCTTCCACTCTCTTATAAATACTGCTAAGTAGTTTGTACTAAGCTAAGTATTTACTAGAACAAGGTGACAATGATGTGTTTAATCATTTTAGGATCTTGTGATTTTTGGAAACTGCAGTTATTTAAGACAAATTAAAGATTTGATTGCCACTAGGGCGTGATGGATTAGGGGTTGATCTAATTCAGCAAACGTGTTTATCAAACTTTTACTCTGTCAAGAAGTGATTTTTCATTATCAAGAATGCTGCTTCTCTGCCCATGCCAGCTCATCCGTTCCTCCATCCCTCTACCTCCCCTTCTCTCCACCATTCTCTGATGGTAAGAAGCTCTTTGTTGTTGTTGTTTAGTCGCTAAGTCGTGTCCGCCTCTTTGCAACCCCATGGACCACAGCACGCCAGGCCTCCCTGTCCAGGCCTCCAGGGAGCTCTAGCCCAGTGTTGTTTTTTTAAACTGCGGCTTGGGACCCACTTTGTGGGTCACATCCTGATGTCAGATCGGCTGGGGAAAATTGGGAACAGCCATCTTGGAAGCTGCAGATCTTACTCTTGCTATATTCGTTTTATGAGAGTTAACAGTTTGAATTTTCTAGTTTTTTTTTAAACTTTGTTTTAACTTTCTGTCAGGGATTAATAACTGTGCAATTGCTGCCATCCAAGAATGTCTGTTTGCGTTCCAGGAATGTAATTTAATTATGTCACAATTACAATGACAGACTTCCTGCCTGATGCCATTTTGGGCCATGACATCACTTCCACATTAATGACATCACTTCCTATGGGTCCCAACACAAGTGCCATTCTAACAAGTGGGTTCTGGTGGTAAAATGTTTGATAACCACTGCTCCAGCCCACAGTTCTGCTTTCCTCCACACTTTCTTTATGACTCCACTGTGAGTTACAGGAAGCTGAACTAAATGGGTCTCTAGCCTGATCCAGCAGGGCTCTTATGTTCCCTGAATGAATATTGTTATTCTCACCCAGTTTATCTGTGGAATTTGATGTGTCTGTACATCGGGATTCCTACTCAGCAATGAAAAAAGTGCAACTGTAGCTGGATCGGGGCCAGCATGCATTGTACATAATTTTAAAGCACAAATTTTTTTAGAGGGTTCTAGAAATGTTAAAGCATAATTTGCTCTCCCCTTACAGTTTCATAGATCCAGAATTTACACAATTTACAGAATTTACAAAAATGATATAATGCCACAGATGAAAAGCACATGGATTCTCTTTGGTGCTGGCTTACAGCTGTCCCCTAACTGCTGGCAATGCTTGCCCTATTTGAGCTCTTATTTATAAACAGCACCCTGCAGGCTAGGTTGACAGAAAAGTTATGGCTGTTTGATAGTACCTTGGCAATCTCTTTTGTTGTAAAGCAATTTAGGTGCCTTAGCACACAACATAAGTTGATTGCTCCCTGGAGACCAAAATTAACTGCCTGTCAATGTCCACGACTTTGTCCTTCAAAGTTGCAGGACCGTGAGACATATTTCCTTCCTTACACAGAAGCAAAAATACTCCAGTGCTGAAAATAATGTTAAAAAATGAGTAGCCTCCCAGAGTGAGGCGAACTGGACATGCTGCAATAAAACACGAAGTTGCTTTGGCACTCTTTGGCTCTCCCTGAGATGTCAGGGATTGAAGCTGGGACCTTCTGCACGTAAAGCATGCACTAGCACAAGGGTGTCAAACATGTTTCCTGCAGTGGGCGGAAAGCATTCATGATACCTACTGAGGGCCGGAAGTGATTAAGCAGGGAGTGATGTCATTAAGCAGGG
>JAJKFI010000021.1:6306731-6336338 GCA_029204185.1 Lerista edwardsae
CTAACTGGGCCATGAGAATGCCGTGACAATTTTGATAAGGGAGGAGGTTCTGCTAGCTGGAACCAGCACCTTATCTATCGTACAGGGCCAACAGCTCTGAATGGTGAACGTTAGCAACATTGAATTGAGAACATTACAAGTGAGGCCTATGTGAGAACAATGAGAGCAAAGATGGAAAACAGTTACATATTTCCGCAGCCATAGACAAGTTACTATGCAATATGGCTGTGCTTTGGTAAGCTGGCAACCTGGTAAGTTGGCAGCACCACTATCTCACCCTATAAGCATGTTCATTGGTCTTTCTCTTGCTCCAACCCCTTTTTTTTCAGTGATTGAAGGAAACCAACTCCTGTTTCTACATTGTTTCCAATTCCTGATTGCAAGCTCTGTGCAGCAGTTGACAACCAGTGCAGTTTCAAGAGCAAATAACAAGATTTCTTTCCACTCATAGCCCTTGCCTGATTTCTCCCGGTTCTTCAGTTTCAACACTCACCTTACCCTTCTCATTTGGACTGCCACGTAATTGGGCTTCATCACACTGCCCTAAGCAGGTAAGGCCGTGGTGGGGGCAGGGGGTAGGCAGGGAGGTGGAGATAAGATGCTTCAGCCTGCCAGTTTTGCTCACTGAAACCCGTGCAAGCACTGAGATGTTTTCCCTTTGCAGGCCCACCAAGGAGCTAAACTGCAAGGCATTAAACCCATTTTTACTTACAGCCCAATCTTATGCAAGAGCTGGCTGCCAGCTGGAGCGCATTGCAAAATGGCTGTTGGCAGTGTGCAAAGCTGCTACAAGAGGCAGCAGTGCTCCCTAGTCATTGCTGGTTCTTGCCACACCAGCCAGAGCAGGTAAGGCAGAGGTGTGGGCAGGGAGGTGGAGAAATTGGGTAGGGAAGGAGGACGAAGAGGGGTAAGGAGCCTGTAGGAGGAGGTGGATCCAGCACTGATGGTGCATGCCAGATCCTATCCCCTGTTTAGCAGACTTACCTTCCCCTTTCTCTCCAAGTACTTGCACGAGCTACATAGCTTGCCTTAGCTGCAGATTATTCTCCTTTACTTTCTGGTGCCTCCTGATCTGCCCTCCCCACTGGATACAGCACCCCCATTTTTAGCATGGCTGCATTGGCTGGAGGGGGAGAGGATTGGAATTCACCCTTCTTTATATTAAATGTCTATCCTGTGTTTCCTCTCCAAAATGGAGTTGTCCAATGCAACAAATATCTTCTAAAAACTAAAGCAAACAAGAAAAAAGATTAAAATGATCAAACCAACAAAACAAAATTAAACGAAGTCACTCATAGACCCTTAAACTGAAACATGGAGCCAGGATAAACACAAAACCAGGATAAACAAATAAATCAAACTGAAATGCTTGATAGAACCAAAAAAAAAAAAACATCCTAAGTTTTCAGAAAACTGTGGAATGCTGGCAGTAAGAAAGCTCCCATAAGAAAATAAGAAGAGCTCCGCTGGCCCAAGGCCCATCTAGTCCAGCTTCCTGTACCTCACAGTGGCCCACCAGATGCCTCAGGGAGCACACAAGTGTAGATTATGAATTAGAATCCGTGATTTGGAACACAGAAGCTAAAATGTAAAGCCAGTAAATTGGAGTAGGTAAGGGGAGCAAAAGATGGAGGTACATACATACTAGCACAAGATGCTAGCTAAAACAAAGGAGGCCCAGAAAAGGGAGGGGGAGAGAATTTAGACACAGAAACCAGCTGAAAGAGAAGGCACACTCTGCAACATTCAAGGCTGCTATGAACCCAAAAGGGCCCCTTTGAGAAAGAAAGAAAGTGTTGACTCCTCGTAAATAGAGAATGCAAAGATAAGGGAAGAGAGCGAAGAGGAGTAAGCCTATTCGGTATTCTGTTTAGGCGTTTTCGAATTAGCTGTTCCGTGTAGTTAAGGGGGGGGGCTATTGCATTGACAGGGCTGGGGAGGGAACCAAGAGGAATAAAAGTGCTGAGCATAGTAACGTGGGTGTGGCCTCTCCAGCCTGCCTGCTTGTTGAACGGTATGTTTGGAGATGCACCCGGTTTGCAAATCGTTTTTTGAATAAAGCTTTCTTCATTTACCACCAACCCAAATTGTGTTGTGACAGCATTCCGTACACAAGACAACTGGATAGCTGCATGTCATTGCCACTCCCTGCATCTGGCATTCTGGGGTGTGCAGGGGCCAGAGACTGCCTCCCAGTAGCCCAGAGTTCTCATCGGCTCTGTTGCGATGGGAGGCAGCAGAGACTTGGGCACAAGCCAAGGGACCTGTCCATCATTGGTTGGACAAGGCCAGCCGGGCCTGATTGCTAGCACCTGTGGCAAAGGCCCACTCCTTGTCGACATCATCGTCGTCATAACCTTTATTGGCATACAAAATAAATAACAAGCACAAAAAAAGTATCATAGAATAGCTAGGGTTACAGAGGGTCATAAAGAAAGGGTTAATTTCATAATCGTAGCTAAAAAGTTAGCAACAGAATTAGTGACCATGGGGCAACGATCACTAAGGAGGATAGGGAGAGGGTTAGGGAAAGCATTAGAAAGAGAGGTTAACCAAGGATCTAGGTGCAGCCGACATAGAAATTGGAGAGCTGGGCATCTGAGAATTATATGTTCCAATGAATCCGGGGTAAGGTGACAGAAAAGACATAGTCTTTTTTCAAATGGGAGTTTGGAGAAACGGCCAAAATGCATAGCCGACGGAAAAATGTTAAGACGAGCAAGCATGAACGCCCTTCTCAAGCAAGGGTTAGTTAATAGACTGAAATAGTTGGAGGGTCGACCCAGAGAGGGTGACAGATCAAAAAAAACTTGGGGAACAAGTAGGGTTAAGAGAAGAGCTGAGTTGGTCAAATTCTAATTGAATTAAGTTTTGATTAAGGAGGGCCCACTCCTCCTGGCCGTGGAAATCTCTGCGTTGCTACCTGTGCACATGCAAAATCACCCCCGCAACAACCCAACTCCCACACCATTCATTGAATCTGCACCAATTAGGCACCTGTTAAGACAGCACTTTCCCATATAGCCTGGCACTAACCTCACAGTACACGCACGCCCCGACCCTCGACCACTTCACACTGTCCAGCAGCACTCTGTAAGTTCCCTTTTGTTTGTCTTATTTTGTCTGTCTTACAATAAACTGTTTTACCCCTCAGCCTTGGACTGGACTCGCTCCTTCATCAGATCACAAAGAACTTTCAGCCTGCTGCGACAGGCTGGAACATGAGGTAACAATGGTATAGAGAAGCCACAGTGTGTTCTGTTCATTGTTCTCAATGATGACTCAATCACTGAACTCAAAACTCAAACATCACTTAGGTACAAAGCATTCAGGGCATTATAAAAAGGATGTGGAGTTCTTTCAACTTTCAAAAAGTGGGATTTGTTAAAAACAACGACTTTAACTCCTGCCTAATGACACATTTCCAGCCCTAGGTCTTAGGGGGGTCCCCAACAGGTTCTTGTATCTAAAAAGGGGGTCCCAGTCAAAAACGGTTCGGAACCACTGATGTTGATTATATACCTAAACTGTCTGGCAACAATCTGGCAACAGAGTTCTGCACCAGCTGGTTTCCCAACAGGGGCAGCCCCATATAGCTGTTTAGCAGGACTGATCCTACAGAAAAGATCTGGACACACCCAAAATGTGACATTTTGTTAGAATCCAGAAATTTCAGCTTCATTTTTTTTAAAGTCAGCTTATGCTCCTTGTGTATGCAGAGAAAAATTTGAATAAAATGTTGTGGATCCTGTTGTTTTCCAGAGCTTGTTAGTTGTTTGACGTGTTCATTGTTGAAAATTTGGGCACTGCTTCCAGCACATTTATCAAAATGGATTAATCTTTTTTTCATTTGGGTTGTATATGAAATGTCCTAGTGATTTATAGAGCTGGAAATTACGGCGAGAAGACTCAGTGCAATTTGGATGTTATTATTGGGGTAATTAATTACATTTCTCACGCTTGCAACTGATTGATTGTAGTCTTACCATTGTGGCTCCAGTTTATTATTAGCTGGATAGTTGTTGAGTACTTTAGAATATCACATTCTCATCTCTTCTCCTTTAAAAATGCTGTTCAGGTTGATGTTAAAATTACAGTTGTGGTTGTTATTGTTATTGTTGTTGATGATGATGGTTTTCATAATGGATCTAAGCATGATAATTTGAAAAGTCAGTCGATCTTGTGGGTTGAGTGCTGGCAAGTGCTATTTCCCATGAAGCAGATGTGAGATGGTATCACCCTTGTTTGAATTCCTTTGGAACCACTTCAGAGCCTTCTGGAAAAATTATGTTGTTGGGAAAGGCCATAAGAATGCTTCACCAGACAAGACATTCAAAACATTCAACACTCGAAATATGTAAAAATTTCAGCACAAAGTCATACAAACTGAAATGGCCATCTCAGGTGGCAGGTTGGGGATGGGTGGGGGTAGCAACTGCCCCCACCTGCACTGTTGTGTGAATGACCATCCCATGCACCTGCTCCCATCCCTGTCGCTCCCTTGCAGACTTACAAGGCCAGTTTCAGAGCAGCCAGCAGCCTCTCTTACTTGCCCCACATCTCCACCAATTGGGCAAGACTAGTCAGCCAAGCCCACCTGACTAGGGAAAGGGTGGGATACCAGACCCCGGGTGAGTCTCATTTCTTCAATCAGCTGACCCTATGACATCATCAATCCTAGGTTTTTAAGGACATACAGTACATGGAGCTGCTCTTAGTCGTTGCCTCTAATTTTTCACTGATGTGCAACATCAGCACATTGGAGAACAGTTTGCTCACCCCTCATTGGGGTGCAGAACTGGGTCTCCCTTCCCCTGGATCAGATGAGGGGCTAAACATTGGAAAATAAATAATTTGCATTCAGGAATTTTATTTGTTTTCTATTTTTAAGTGGCAACTTTGCCAGACACTTTTGCAACAACCCAGCTTTTTTTTTTTACTTGTGTCCTCTGCATCCTCTCCCCTTTCGCTTTATTGATTATCCTGCCTTTTAATACGTTCTTTTCATTGCCTGCTTGGTCTCAGTTCCCCAAAAGGCAGGTTGTCATGGTTTCCTAGGCCACTATTGTGGTTTTTGATTAAGTGGGGATTCTGCATATTTTGGGAATCCCTTTACAAATCAGGGAAGGGGTGGTCTAGAGTGAGGCAGCTTCTCATTGTCTGGGCCTCCCCTGCCTTGGTGGTGGCAATGGAGACCTACCAACATTCCCCAAACAAATACCTTGGTCTCCAGACCAAACAGTTGGAAAGATAAGGGGCGGAGGGAGGGCTATTGCTCACCGCTAGACCTTGCACCTGTTTTGCTTTCCTCCTATGCTATCCAGGTGTGCTCTCTTTCCCCAACTTTGCCATCAGGAATGGAAGCTTCCTCTGTGAATGGAAAGAATGTTCTGCTTCCACAAGGGGTCCTTGGGAGAGGTTAGTAGTTGGGATCAGTGGTGTCATCTAAATGATTTAAGAACAGGTACTCACTTTTGATTGGCACGTGTCGGGACCCGCCCACCGGAAGTGACGTCATAAGCCAGAAGTTATATCAGGGCAGGAAGTGACATGAAAAAAGCCCTCTTTGAGGCCTCAGTTGATTTTAAACTGACCCAACAGTTGCAACAGTATTCCACAGCACCCCCAGAACATGTGAAGGAGGCCTGGCATCATGTTAAAACCCCAGAGCAACTCATTTCTCAGTGGCAAGGAAAGGAAAGGCTCCGCTCGCTGCCTGCCTGCCTGCCTGGCTCTGAGAACATGCAGGCAACTCAAACATGCAGGAAATTCAAACGTTGCAGAGGGCGGAGTCGACGAGTGGGTGGGCGAATGGGCAGGGCCAGCTGTAATCCGCGTACCCCCTGCATGACATCACTGGTTGGGATGGTAACCCATAATCTCAATGTAGATATTATGCAATTTGTTATTAACCTTGGCTATTATGGGTGTTTCTGTTTTAACCAGTTTTCTTCTAAATCGTATTATAAAAAAAGTAAATAGCAATTAGGTGTCTGTTGTTTACTTTCTAATTGTTCCTTTCTGAATGTTAAAAGGAAAAGAACCCAAAATTAATGGTAACTGAAATTATATACGTATAAATGAATTGCAGTGGGAGCAAAACCATAGGAAGGAGAACACTTGCACTGATATTTTAGTAGTGCCTTGTAAGCACAGAAAATAAAATGTGCTAAACAAATTGGAGATTTGCAGACATCTCAAGAGATCCAGGATGTCTTATCAGATACCTGAATATACTGTAGTAATACCTTAGAGCATTGGTCCCCAAACTGGGGGTGACTCTGAACCCATCTGTGGGTGGCGAGCCGATTTTTGGTGGGTCACTAAGAGCACAATCCTAACCTGTAGTTAGACTGGCACAGTTAGGCCAGCAAAGTTTGGCTGCCACATGGGCCACTGTAAAGTATGTTTGGACCAGTCTCCTTCTACTCTTCTACTCTTTCAACTGGACCCAACATCTGTAGAAAAGCGGCGCTTTCCTGTACTACTGGAGGTATTCAGTGATGTGTGTGAAGCATATATTGTTATGGTGGACACTAACAATAATGTTGTTGGATATATGTTTTAATAATGTTGTTGACTGTGTGTTTTTAATCATTGGATTTCTGTTTTAGGTAGCATGTTCACCTCCTGAATTCGGTTCTTGGACAAATAGTTCTTGAATTTTCTCTCTCCCCCACTACTTTTCTCTGCTGCTTGGCACCTTGTAGTGCTATGGCTGCATTCCCAGATAGCCCTTGAATGCCTGAGGCTGGAAATCATGCAGTCTATGGGAAATATGGTGATAGTGCAATCTATGGGTTGAAGCTGGGAATTGTATTGTCTGGATTTTGGAACTGTGCCATCTACTGTCCAGAATGAGAAACTGTGCAATTTATTCTTGCATTAACTGAGAGTGCAATCCTCACCTGGAGTTAGGCCGGCACAGTTAGGCCAGCAAAATTTGGCCGGCACAAGGGACACCATAAAGTATGTTTGGACCATTCTTGGAGTCAGAGAGGCCAGCACACAGACGTGTGCCATCCCCCCTGTCTAAGAGTGTTCCAAACATGCTTTACGGTGTTCCTGGTACTGCCTAAACTATGCCAGCCAAACTCCAGGTTAGGATTGTGTCCTAAATTGTTGGTTTAAATGGCTTAAATTGTGTTATCATTTCTACCATTTGGAAGCTTTACTAGTTAGATATCACATCTAAGTCTTCCACTGCAACCCTGGGATGTTGTTGAATCATCATGATGTTGAATCATCATGTTGTTGAACTGAAGTAAGCTTTCTCCCACACCCTCTGTCCCATGATTGCAGTCTCTACAGATTGCCATTGTCAGGAATCCATATTGCTTAACAGCACAATCCAAACCACACTGTGAGCCAGCACAGCTGTCCCAACATCAGCTCCAAGTGTGGCAAACGTGTCATAAGGCACGTTTGCCCCTTTTCAGGAGCTGGCTTAGCTGGTGTGGAGGCCCACACCAGCTCAACATAACTGGATTGACCCCTACACTAGCTGGCACAGGTAAATTCTCACCTGGCAGCTTGGGGGTGGAGGGTGGGAGGATAGTTTGGAGGGGGGAGGGAGGTGATTGGGGGGGGGCGCAGGAAGGTGGAAAGGGTAGGGTTGGGCCCAGGAGGGGTTTGGCAGTAGCCGCCTCCACCATATCCTAACCTAGGTTTCTGGGTTAGGCATCCCGACACAGCTTCCAGGAACTTCCCCAGCTATGTAATGCCCCAGCTAAATAGCTGGTGCAGATCCAAGAAGCCTGATAAGAGTGGCTGGGGATGTCCTCAAAGTAAAGGGGAAATATCTCCTTACCCCAAGGTGACTGCTTTGGATGCCATGTGGCCTGGCTATGTCAGGGCAGTTTAGGATCATGCTGTAAACTGTTTTTATTCTAGTAGTTGGTCTGGAGGCTTTGAGGTTTTGATCTTAAACCAGAGATGTCTCCTTCCTCCAGAGACAAGTCTGAGATGACAACAGACAATGAATTATCATCCCCCGTAAAGCCCTGCAGTCCCATTTGCACAGAGGCCTGCATATATATACTCCATTTTTGCAGAGAACAGATTGTACAATCAGAAGATAAAAGAGGATTGATGGTGCATTTTTAGAAACAATCTCCCTCTGTTTGAGCATTAGAAAACACAGAACCAAAGGCTGCCAAAATTAACCACCAAGACCTATTTATTTCAGCAAGAGAAATGTATGCATAACTTCAGCTGAAAGTAGTGGGTGGTGTTGAGAAGTTGGCAACCTTAATAATGTTCTTTGACAGTGGAAATTAAGCTAAATCAGGACTATGTTGTAACATACAACACAACATTGAGCAAGCCAAAGAAAATGCGTGACTTCTGCATAGTTTACCTTGTGCATATATTTAAACATAGTAATTATGTTTTCCTTTTGGTCCAATTTCCGAAAATACAATTATTTAATACTGAATGCCTATTTGATACAGCAGCTAATGTTGTGGCTATCACATTTTTCAGAAGATGTATTAATTCTTATGAAGATTGATTATGAAATTGAACGTCAGCGGCAAGAATATCTTTCTTATCAGCATACTACAAAAGCATTAAATACTTGTAAAATCCGGAGAGGCAACATCACCATCAATTAAATTGCACTGTATAGGCTGATGAATTATTCAGCCTGCTAATGGGATCTGAATTTTTTAAAGTGCAGTTGTGTCTCAAATATTGCTAACATACAGGGATACACCTTGTATAACATACAAATACAAGCATTTGATACAAACACACCCTGACCAGTAGACAGAAGTGCATTTAGAACCGGGGGCGGGAGTAGTGGATAAGACACTGAATTTGGACTTCTGTTCAAATATTGCTGGGACAGGAACTAAATCTGAAATTATTAGACACGCACCATTTTCCCTGACTCTGAGAGTGGTCCAAATGTGCTTTACGGTGGCTCTTATGCCAGCCAAACTTTGCTGGCCTAATTATGCCTGCCTAACTCCAGATTAGGATTGTGCATTTAGAAGCTTTATCAGCTTTTTCCTCTCTAGGCTACATGCATTCAATACATAACATTAATTAAAGAAGCAGATCCAAAATGCCTTTGTTCACATGCTATTTAAGCTCTTGCAAACATTGCTTGAATGCATCATCTTTTATAGACACATCTGACTGAATACCCCAGCTGAATCAAGGAAGTTAGGCAGATAGAGTTGCAGATAGAGTTTCAAGCTGGACTAACAGTAAAGCAGCTGCAAAACCACTTTTACAGAAATCTCTCAGACAAGGTTCATTAAGGCTGAGGCATAACCAGCGCAAGAACCCTTATCTAGATGTCTTGTTTCCCAGCATTAATGCATCGGGAAGGATCCTGTGGCCTTTCAATAAAACACTTCTCAAGGAAATCCAGGTTTTAAAAGGTCATGTCTAAACAACAATTTCCTCCATAATTAGGGTTACCAGATACAAACGGGGACAGAGTGCCTATACCTTTAACCATTGTATAGCAGAGGGAATTTGGCAGGTGCAGCTTTTGAAACTTTTCCATGATGAACTGCACCTGCCAAAATTCCCTCTGCTACACAATGGTTAAAGGTATAGGCACTCTGTTTCCGTTTGTATCTGGTATCCAGTAGAAACTCTCAGGAAGCCAGCTGAGTGCAGCAGGAAGTGCCAAAAGATATCAGAATATTGCAGAGACTTTTCAGAGGGATCTTCACAATGGCTACATACAGTAGCCATGTATGGCTGTGAGAGCTGGACCATAAGAAAGGCAGAGCGTCGAAGAATCGATGCTTTTGAATTATGGTGTTGGAGAAGACTCTTGAGAGTCCCCTGGACTGCAAAGAGATCCAATCGGTCAATTCTCCAGGAAGTCAAGCCTGATTGCTCCCTGGAAGGACAAATGCTGAAGCTGAAGCTCCAATACTTTGGCCACCTGATGAGAAGAGAGGACTCTTTAGAAAAGACCCTCATGCTGGGAAAGATTGAAGGCAAAAGGAGAAGGGGGCGACAGAGGATGAGATGGTTAGATAGTGTCACCGAAGCAATGAATATGAAATTGGACGAACTCAGGAAGCTAGTGGAGGACAGGGAGGCCTGGCGTGCTGTGGTCCATGGGGTCGCGAAGAGTCGGACACGACTTAGCGACTGAACAACAACAACATCACAATGGCACCTGTGACAAGCAATGACCCCTTAAACATGGCCAGTGGATACTTCTGCTAATCACAGCATAAGCTCCTTGTAGACTATTTCATCAGATGTTTGAAATGTGCATGCGCCTGTGGGCTGCAGTCCACAAAAAACGTAGGCAGAAATGAATGAGTTAGTCTTTAAGGTGCTACAGAACTCTGTTGATTTTTACTGCAACTGATTATAAGGTGGGCTTTTATGGTCATTTATTTCATGTGAAAATGTTTTTTAAGCATGTTTTTAAGTAGCATGTTTTTAAAAAAACATTCATTGCTTGAGAAAATGTTAATGTTCACATTGAAATAAAATTTTGTGTTAGGATCATTAAAATCATTACTTGTTCAAAATGGTGTAGGTACTCTGCTCTGGGTTTGCGATGAATGTATTCCAGGACACCCTAGATATCCATCCACACAGAGCTGGGCCTGCATTATCCACAAGTTTGACATCCATGGATTTGAAAATCCGTGGATGCCGTACCCCCATCCCCAGGGCCCACCTGGAGCTCTCGTTGGGTATGGTTTCTGAGGCCTGCAGAGGCCACAGGTGATTGCCTGCAGCTTCTGCAGGCTTCAGAATGGCTGTTTTGGCAAAACAAGAAAATCACGTCTGGTTTTTGGTGAAAACAGAAAGTGACATTTTTATGCCCTTATAAGGCATCCTGAGGCTGGCAAACTTTAACAGCTTCCTTAGGCTTCTCCAAGCCTCAGAGTGACTTATAAGGGCATAAAAATGTCACTTTTGGTTTTTGCTGAAAATGATTTTTTGTTGAAAAACGGCTGTTTTGCCAGAACAACCATTCTGAGGCCCACAGAGCCCACAGGAGGTTGTGTGCAGCCTCTTATCTCCAAGCATCAAAAGACCCTCTGGACCCGACTGGATGTTGGGGGATGGCCCACATCTGCAGGTTTGAATTCTCTCTCTCTCTCTCTCTCTCTCTCTCTCTCTGTGTGTGTGTGTGTGTGTGTGTGAGAGAGAGAGAGAGAGAGAGAGAGAGAGTGAGTGTGAGAGACAGAGAAACTTTTCACTGGGAGAAAATTCCCCCTTTTAAGTCCAATGTAGAAAACTACAAAGGAATGTGAAGCAGGAAGGGGTGAAAACAAAAAAACAGTGCCTTCTGGAAACAAGCCAATGTTTGGAGAACTCATTCTGCCCTCCTTACTGATTCTCAAATGAGAGGGACATAAGGCTCTTTGCTTTCCAGCACCCCATTTCCCCATATTTTCAATATGGCTGCTTTGCTGGAAAGAGGGAGGGCTGAGTGGTTGTTTTGCTTGTATCAAGGCTGTAAATCAGCTTTTTTTCTTTCTGATTCACTTTGCTATTGGAAGATGGTTGAGAAATAACCCAACTTATTTCAGCATTTTCAGGAAAGCAGCAGGCTCTTTGCTTCTTGCCATGTACATATTGAAATGGTAATTGTTGCAATTTCAGTAACATTCTCATTTGTATGTTTATAGGAAAGGTAATAAATAAGAACAGTTTCTTTAATATTGACTTTTTAACAATTATTACTCTGCTCAACCATACGTTGAATTTCTTCCAGATGTCAAGATCTTGGTTTGTTTGGTTATAGGATAGACAAATAGCACCAGCACCAGGGTGAGGACAATGCAGCTGTAAGCCAAGGGAACAAACATCCCCTTACCTTGAGATTACTTACCTCCTTACCTCCACGATTACTACGCCACTGCAGGTTGCAGAACATGCCCCACTGGCACAGCTATGTCACTGCTGGAAAGTTGGTTAGGATTGCACCCTGAGAGAGTGCGAAGGGCCTACAGAGCATTTGTCACTATTGTATTCTACAGGCACAGGAGTGCTTGTCTAGTTAAAATGAGTGGGTTTTTCAGCATTCTATCATTATAAATCTGAATAGTCGAATCATCTTTAAATCAAGACCATTTGTTCTATCCATTGAAAATATGACATAGAAAGTATACTCTGTGGGCGATATAATCTGACGTCAGACCAGTCTGAAGAAGAATAGCTACATTACAGCTGTTCTAAAATTCTGCCTTCAATCAGATGCTTCATTCTGTTGATAACTTCTTTGGCTTCTCAAAAACATTTAAGTTTCTCCTTCGGTCAGTTAAGAGTATGTAAAAAAAATTAAAAGAATAAAACCGAGGATATTGCAGAGGGTGTATCTTTAGTTTGATGTTTGGTTACAATCAATTTGCTGTTCTCAAAGTTTTAAGATGTTGACATTCTTAAATCATTCATTTAACTGTTCATTTTGCAACCTGTGCCTGTTCTGCCGATTGAAGCTGCCCTGGGGGAAACCAGCTTCCCAAAGCAAAAATGAAATGACAATGAAGCTGACAATGAAATGAAATGAGTATGCCACAGCAGTGTGCATTTGTAGATGGGGATAGGGAGCTTTTAGATGGGGATAGGGAGCTTGTATGTGGAATGCACTTCTCCTGTTCAAGGTTAACAGCCCAATCCTATCCTTTTCTCTGCCATAGAATGCAGCCATGCCAAAACAGACTGTGCTGCATGCTGTAGGGATGATGGGGATGTTGGGGAGTGGGGAGATCAAGAGGCTTGGGAGAGGTAAGGGAAAATATTACTCCCTTGCCCCCCCCCCATCACCAGTGGGTTTCCTTGGACCTGTGCTGGCTCTAAAACTGGTGCAAGGCCGAAGAGATAAAGGGGGCTGTCAGGGGGCTCTGGAGGAGACAGCATCAGGCGCAGTCACTTGTGCTGGGTGCAGATCACCCTTCCTGTCTCTGACATACCCCCATCCCTTGCCCTGATCGGCTCTAGTCCACCCACCTACTGCCCCCATTTGGCCCACCCTGCCAACTAACCAGTGTCAATGGGGCTTCTCCTCTACCACCACTGAGCACAGGGTGCTCCTCGGTATCTGTGGAAGCCGTCTGGAAGCACGAAGTTATGCATGCTTCCATGACAGTGCTTGTGACACTCTAAAGCACTCTCTGCCACTGGAACACTCCTCGGACTTGCACCAGCTTTGGCGCCAGCACAGGTCCAAGGAAACACTAGTTCCAGTGACAGAGCCCAAACATAAGATTGTGCCATAAATGTGGTGTGCTGCAATGTGTGGGTGGGTGGTGGCATTAGTTGTATGTGCTTACATATGATGCACTATACCACTACACACTATATCACTGTGTGTTTTCATGTAGCACCTGCATTTGTGATGTGCACCCCACATGCTGTAGCACCTCTGCATGCTACTGCAGTGCTTGTGTGTTTTGTGCTGCTGCATTCTGCTGTATGTTTGCTTCTGAGATGCTGTACCTTGTAAGGGTCAAGGGACTCAAAGCTAAACCCTTTGCTGTCCCATTGGTTTTCGATACGAGTTTATTAAATGTAGGATTAACTTTTCCACTTACATCAAGGAGACTTTAAGAACTAGTAGCATTCTCTTATTTAAAGACAACACGTAGAACATTATAATTAAAAGCTTAATCCTTATGAAAACAATGTACATGCACATGGAAAACTCTCACCTCAAAGTAAGCATGTGCTATGTTCTGTGACACAAAGGAAGAAATCAAGGTAATTGATGTAAAAGGCTGGTACTTTATAAAAGGTAAAGGTTTCCCCACGACCGAATGGTCTAGTCGTGACCGACTGTAGGGGGCGGTGCTCATCTCCATTTCTAAGCCTGTAGAGCCAGTGTTTTGTCCAAGGACAAGCTTCCGTGGTCATGTGGCCAGCATGACTCTACACCGTAGCACACGGAACACCGTTACCTTCCCACCGAAGTGGTCCCTATTGATCTACTTGCATTTAGGTGCTTTCAAACTGCTAGGTTGGCAGGAGCTGGGACAAGCCAAGGGAGCTCACTCCGTCGTACAGTCTTGAACTCCCAACTTTCCGGTCAGAAAGCCCAGCAGCAGCGGTTTAACCCGCTGTGCCACCACATCCCACTTGGTACTTTATAACAGTGGTTTTAATCGTTCTTTTTATTTATTTTTGCCTGGAAGCATGACCCGCCATTTTGATAAAGGATTTTGGCACTTTGTACTAAACCAATGGTACCTGTATAAGAATTTTAAATGTTGTGCATTTCATTTTACTTTCAGTAATGCAGTTCCGTATTCTACCTCTTTCAACCAGATCTAAGCCCCCCGCCCTCTCTCTGTAGAGCAGCACACGCACATTTTTATTCTGGGTCTTCTTTCTAACTGTCTGGCTTGTGAATTATGTGTCTGTTCTGCTCTGATGTTTTGTGCCTGTGCAGTGTTTGTTTGCTCATCACAAGTTGGTCATTTTTCATCACATTTACTGGTTGCATTCCCAAGGTGGAAAAATGAGATGTATGTGTGTCATTTTGCAATATGAGATTTTCAGGCACATATTAAAATTCAGGCCTGTCCAAAAAAAAAAAAAAAGTCATTTGGCCATTCAAGTACAGTATATTTGGTGGACTTGGCAGGCAAAACCTGTTATTTGAATGCCTTCTACAACATCACTATGAAGAAAATTATGGCGGGAATGATTCTAGACTCTTAGGTAAAAATACAACCTACCTTCCTGAAATGTAATAATGAAAATTAGGACCCAATCCTATCCAACGTTCCAGGGTTGATGTAGCTTGCCAATGGAGTGTGTGCTACATTCTGGGGGGGGGGGCAGTCACGGAGGCCTCCTCAAGGTAAGAGAATGTTTGTTCCTTTACCTTGGGGCTGCATTGCAGCAGTATGGAAAGTTGGATAGAATTAGGCCCTGAATGATGAAACAATACTGTAGGTTATCAGCACCTCAAGCCTCACCATTTCTAGGAATCTAAGAAGGAACCTGTTTGAATAATACTTTGTCTTCAGGCCCCATAAGATAAAAGACATGGCCACTACCCTTGCCTGTAGTTGAATTTAGGTAAGTTCTCTTTAATGGTGGGGTTGGGGTGATAATCCAAACTGCTCCTCTACACATGCTGAGAAGCCTATTTGTTAGGCTGTGATTGCAACCCAAATGAACAGTGAGCCCATGCTCCCCATCCTCCTCTTTATAAAGTAGTGGCTCTAGCTGTTGTGGGGGGGATGACAACCAAAGATCAAAACCTTTTGTCTTCCTGTAGTGCACTCCCTGTGCCTTGGAAAGCACTTACACGTATTACCTACCACTTTGTAGTGCCTGCAAACTGGGCAGCAGGAAGAGGGGGGTTCTCTTTCCTGTTGCTACTGCAACTGCAGCAGAAGCAGTGGAGCAGGATTTTCACCTGTCCATTGCCCCTTAAGCTTTCCTACCAAGGCATCCAATGGGGACTTTTACCAGGATGTTGTTAGGATAAGAGGAGAGCAGCAGGACATCCTCCTTCATCTCACTGCACTACTTAAGAATTCCCAGATGCTTCAGCTGTGACACAGTATCGGGGGTGGGTGGGGGAGGATGGGATATCTGGGAATTGTAAAATGGCACTAGAGAAAGAAGAAGAGAGGGTGATGATGATGATTTCCCACAATCATCTGGTAAAGCTTCCTAAAGGTAAAGGATTCCCCACAACTGAATGGTCTAGTCGTGACCGACTGTAGGGGGTGGTGCTCATCTCCGTTTCTAAGCTGAAGAGCCAACATTTGTCCGAGGACAGTTTCCATGGTCATGTGGCCAGCATGACTATACACCAAGGTGAATGGAAAGCCATCTACCTTCCCACCGAAGTGGTACCTATTTACTTGCATTTTTACGTGCTTTTGAACTGCTAGGTTGGCAGGAACTGGGACAAGCGACAGGAGCTCACTCAGTCGCGTGGTCTCGAACTGCCAACCTTCCAGTCAGCAAGCTCAGCAGCAGCAGTTTAACCCGCAGTGCCACCACGTCCCTTAAAGCTCCTTACAGATGCTCATTTACAGGGCAGCAATGGAGATCAGTGGACCTTTGCTGCTTCAGGGGTTAGCTAGGTGTGGCCCCCAGGTATGGGTGTAGTCCACAGCATGTACCCCATGAAATCCCACTGTGGAGCCACCCCTGCTTTTCCTCTTTTCATTTCGTGCACAGGAATCCTTGTTTGCTAAGCCATAGCGTGTGCCATCCAGACCCAGGAGGAGCAATAACTATTATATGATTTATAAATCAAGCTAGGAAACTGGAATTATATCTCAATTTCACATTCTGGTGTGAAAATCAAAGTTAGACCAGACAGCATGCAAACCCATGTTTTAATAAACAAAGGTTCCTGCCCCACAGCTCCCCAGCGGAGCTAAGGAGGGGAAGGGAAAGTCGAAGTTGCCTTGAGTTCCATGCAACTGCACTCTAGATCAGTGGTTCCCAAACTGTGGGTTGAGACCAGTGGGTTGCAAGACAATTTCAGGTGGGTCACAAAGCACCTAGAGCAGCCATATTGAAAAGCTGGGAAGATGGGATGCTGGAAAGGGGGAGGGCTGTGTGATTGTTTTGCTTGTGTCAAAGTTGTAAATAGGCTTTTTTTCCCCCCCTTCTGATTCCCTTTGCTATTGAAAAACAACAAATAACCCAACTCATTGCTGCATTCTCAGGAAAGCAGCAGGCTCTGGCGTCACAATGATGGCATTTCTGGCCATGACATCACTTCTGGTGGGTCCCGGACAGATTGTCCTTCTAAAAAGTGAGTCCTGGTGCTCACGTTTGGTGCTCAAAAGGTGTGAGAACCACTGTTCTAGATTCAGCAAACTATGATTTGTCAGATTGTGTGAGCCCAGCCAATGAATTCATAGCAGAGGCCAGATCTCCAGTCGCAAATCTGTCATGTCATAAGACAGCATTGTAACCATGGTCAGGCTCTCTGTTACTCAAGTTGCTCAAGTGTTTGTAGTTGCCTAGTGAAAGGGTGACTGACTAAGAGTGGGTGTGAGCAGAAGAAAGTTTTGCAAGGCAAGTGGGAGTTTTCCTTTCATGTGTAAAGGAAATGGTACAGCTGTGAATGTTTTCCCCTAAGGACCTGTAAGGGGGGGAAACGTGAATGGGAAGCTAGCGATTCCAGCAATGTGAGAGAATAAACACAGTGCTGAAAGAGATGATAGTGATAGTTTATCCAGCCTAGTTGTCATTGCTAGGAAATGTCAGCAGTTCATGCCTTTTAGTTTAACCTAAGCCAGTGGTTCCCAAACTGTAGGTCAGGACCCACCAGTGGGTCGCGAGCCAATTTCAGGTGGGTCATGAAGCACCTAGAGCAGCCATATTGAAAATATGGGAAGATGGAATGCTGGAAAGGGGGAAGTCTGTGTGGTTGTTTTGCTTGTGTCAAAGTTGTAAACAGGCTTTTTCCCCTTTCTGGTTCACTTTGCTATTAGAAAATGGCTGACAAATACCCCAATTTATTGCTGTATTCACAGGAAAGCAGCAGGCTCTGGCATCACAATGATGGTATTTCCAGGTTAATTACATCACTTCCGGTGGGTCCCGAAGAGATTGTCATTCTAAAATGTGGATCCTGGTGCTAAGAAGTTTGAGAACCACGGACCAAAGCTTCAGCGTGGGGGAAAAATTCTCATAATTGATATATCCACTATCCAGTATGATATCCATCTGTGGATAATCCATCCCTGAATATCAGTGGATATCAAATAGCCATCCGTGAATATTTGCTTTGGGTAAATGAAACAAACAAATATATAATTTTATTTGGCATTCTGGGCAAACACATAAAGAGAGGAAGAAATTGATGTTGAACTGCGATCTCAGAGAGAAGGGATCCTCCTGAGTGTATACTTACAATGGAAGTACAGGCTTGCCCCTGTATCCACTTATTCTGTATCTACAGTTTTGGTTATCCGCAGATACCATGGATAGTGGGGTTCCTATTAAAAAGATAGGAGAACATTAAACAAACCTGTATTTCTTACCTTGTTGCAGCAAAACCACTGATGTTCCCCTATCTGTAAAAAAGCATCCCCAGTATCCACGGTTTCAGGTGTCCATGGTGGGGTTTGGAATGGAAATCCAGCAGATATTGGGGCATGCCTATACTGTCACTTTTATGCTGTTAATTAAAACAATGAACACTCCATCCATTAAGTGTCTGTTGCTGGTATGATCACAATTCTAGCAGTTTCCATTCATGTACAGCAGCACAATCAGTGGTGTCATTCAAATGATTTAGGAACAGGAACTCACTTTTGATTGGCACTTGTCGGGAACCCGGAACCAGCCACGAAGCCCGTTAGGATACGGAACGCCCGTTCTGGTCCGTTCCCCCTGAATGACATCACTGAGCACAATCCTATATGTGCTTACTTGGAGGTAAGTCCCACTGTTTTCAATGGGCCTTACTTCCAGGGAAGTTTGTATAGGCTTGCGGCCTTAGGCTATTTTTTTTTTTTACAAATGCCCCCTCAGTCTGCTTTTCTGATACCAGTAATGCAATGCAATCCTACTGCCTAGAATGTACATTTGATTGTATAACCAAACACTGTATCACATACCTTGCTGGATGATCTCTCAATTCTTAGGGCTGGATTTGGGGTAAGTGTGAGATCTTTTTTCCACATACGGGAAAGAAGAGCTCTGAGAAACCCTCAAAAGGCCCTATGGATCTTTGCCAAAGAAATTCAGCATGAGACACTTCATTAAGGGCAGAATTAATGCAGGGTAATTCTATGTGACTAGCACTAATGTGTTTAAATGTCCAATTATCCAAACATTTTAGATCGTCTTCAGGGCTACTCCACTGTGCTGAGGTTACACATGCAGAATTTGCTCCTTATTACACAACAATTTTGTGTCAAAGGCTGGAGACTACAGCAGAATTGTTTCCCCTTTCAAGGCAATTTGAAATAAATGGATGCAGAGGCCCCATCTCTTCTCTCCAGCAATATCTCACATGCTGGCAACCCTAAGGGGATGTAATAGGGGTGTGGCCTTCTAGACAGGTTGTACTGCAAGACTGCCCAAAACCCTGTTGCCAGACTAACTGCTAGAGCAGCCAAGGCCACTTAATATTCTGCTTCCTAAATTCAAGAGAACTGAAAGGGATCCAACAAGAAAGATGTTGGGATAGGATGTGGTTTCAAAGAAGCTTTCTTGCAATAGATGGCTCAGGTAGGCTACTGGAACCTCAGATGGCTGAGAAGTGGGTAATTCCAGAATGAACGTTGCTCTGCCAGAGATCTTGCAGTGTAGCCAGAAGAATGGCAAGCCTGAATGATTAGCAATAAGCACAGAGCACGCACTGTTCTGCCATGTTCTCTAGGTCAGTGGTTCTCAAACGTTTTAGCACCAGGACCCACTTTTTAGAATGACAATCTGTCCGGGACTCACCAGGAGTGCTGCCATGGCCGGAAGTGTCATCATTGTGATGAAAGAACCTGCTGCTTTCCTGAGAATGCAGCAATACGTTAGATTATTTCTCAGGGGGCAATCCTAACCTGGAGTTAGGCCAGCCCAGTTAGGCCAGCAAAGATTGGCTGGCACAAGGGCCACCGTAGAGCATGTTTGGACTACTCTCAGAGTCAGGGAGAACGATGCACCTCTGTGTGCTGGCCTCCCTGACTCTGAGAGTGGTCCAAACATACTTTACAATGTCCCTTGTGCTGGCCAAACTTTGCTGGTCTAATCGTGCTGGCCTAACCATGCCAGCCTAACTTCAGGTTAGGATTGCGCTCTCAGTCATTTTCTAACAGCAAAGTGAATCAGAAAGAAAAAAACCTATTTACAACCTTGACACAAGCAAAACAACCACATAGCCCTCCCCATTTCCAGCAACCCAACATCCCAAGTTTTCAATACGGCTGCTCTAGGTGCTTTGCAGCCCACCTGAAATTGCGACCCACTGGTGGGTCCTGACCCACAGTTTGGTAACCACTGCTTTAGATGGCATTTCTCACAGTTATTTATAACTGTTCACAGACAGACATCTTCCTTATGGTCTCAGACCAGCGTAAAATAACTGTTCAATAGTTATATTATCACAGCAAGTATCATTGCTTGATTATCCTTTCCCCATTTCATGATGCCAAAGGCTCATCTCAGCTACTGTATGATGCATTAATGAACCAGCCATAACAATCTTTTGTTTTTTGAGAAACCCCCAAGAATGTTACGTTATAATTTACATTCCTATCCCACTCATTGAGCAGAGAGCAGTGTACAAGATTCCCTTCCGCTATTTAATCCTCACAACAATCTCATGAGGAAAAGCCAGGCCAAGAAATAGCTCTTAGAAGAGCAACAATACATGAGCCAGAGTTATACAATAAATGGGGATGCGTTGAGTAAATGTTGGCTTCCACTAGTAGGGAGTTCAGTGCTTGTTTAAAGACTTGTGGATGTTCTCCCACATCTGATTAAAACCTCTCTTTGGGTTCATTTCCTGTATTGCTGTTTGTGCCTGTGTGTAATGATGGCTGCAGTTCTCTCAATGGTCACAAAAGCGCACAATCCTAGCCAACTTTCCAGCACCGGAGTAAAGGCAATGCAGCTCTGAGGTACAAGGGAACAAACATTCCCTTGCCTTGAGGAGACCTCTGTGACTACACTGCAGGAATCAGCACATGCCCCACTGTATGTCAGTGCTGGAAAGTTGGTTAGGATTGCACCCTGAAGCTCTTAACCTGAGATGTATCATGGCTTTTTGGTGCCCCAGGCACACCATGTGAAATTGCCCCCCACCCCCCACCCCCATGAGCAAGGTCCTACTGCTGCAGCTGGGCTGAAACCACCCTGGCCACAGCAGCAGAACCCTGCATAACGGAGGAGGTCCTGCTGCTGCAGTTGGGACAATTTCACCCCAGCCACAACAGCAGGACCCTCCATTGGCTTCCCAACTCAGGAAGCCAGCGCGGCGCATGCAGTGGTGTCATTCAAATGATTTGGGAACAGGAACTCACCTTTGATTGGCACTTGTCTGGAACCCGGAACCAGCCACGGAGCCCGTTAGGATCCGGAACGCCCGTTCTGGTCCGTTCCCCCTGAATGACATCACTGGGCGCATGGGGTCCTGCAGCTGAGGCTGGGGCAATTTTGCCCAAGCTGTGGTTGTAGGCAGCCTGGCAGCAGGCGCCCGCTTGGCTTCCAGACTTGGGAAGCCATGGGAGAGGGCACGTGCATGCCAGTTGCTACTTCAGTCAGGGAAGCAATGGCAAGAACATTCTTTTGGTCCCCGCCAAACGGCACAAATGGCAGCCGCTCCAGCGCGCTCCAGGGGAGATATGCATCTACTTTGATCTCATGTCAACTTTGCTGTTGGTGGGACTGCTTAATTCTGGTTAAGGCAAGGACCACCCTGTGAACTTCATGTCACATGAAGTGGTAATTGAATTCTCTCACGCTCAGTCTAATCATTGCAGCACTCTGGTTTTTATCTCAGAAGGGATCTGGCTGTAACCCTGTTGCCTGCGCTGTTGGTTGTAGTGGCTGAGTAGGTTGCAAATGTCTCACTTTGTGAAAGTGTCATAGTGGCCTAGCTGGAGGGGGTCAAAATGCTAAGTATTGACAGTGCAGCAACACGTCACCCCCTCCTATTCACCGCAATGCACTACCAGAGCCATACAAGGCAGTGAGGGCATTGCTTGTATGGCTCTGGCAAGCGGGGGAGGGGGGCGCATAGACAGCTCATTGCCACATAGTCAGTACAATACAGGCATGCCCCGGTATCAACTTATTCGGTATCCATGGTTTCAATTATCCACCGATACCATGGATACTGGGATCCCTATTAAAAAGATAGAGGAACATTAAGCAAATCATTTATTTAACTTATTGAAGTAGAACCACTGATGTCCCCTATTTTTAAAAAGGTACCCACAGTTTCAGGTATCCACAGGGGGGTAGTCCAGAAGGGAACCCCAGCAGATAACCGGGCATGCCTGTACTTACATTTTTGACCCCCCCTCCAGCTATGCCATTGCAGTGTCAGCTTGATTGGGGCAAGAGGCCACAGGGTAATAACTCACAGATCAGAAGCAAATGCAGACCAGGCTGGGGTAAAAGATGAAGGATTCGGTCCAATAGGCAAGACACGGCAGTGTGGCTACTCTTGCTTGCTCACACTGCCAGATTGGGTAGGAGATAAAGGCTTTATAAGGCCCAGGGAGTCTACTAGCATTATCTAATATGTCCTTTCTGCATGGTTCTTCCCACAGTTTCTGGTATGATGAAGGGCCAGGGCAGAGGTGGCACAGCAGAGTAGATGCTGGAAACTGGCTGCAGAGAGACAGTTGATGATCGTAATGATTGGACTTCCCTTATTCCCTTCTTTGTTCCCAGCCAAACAGCCCAATCCTAACCAGGGCCAGCTCCAGGTGTGGTGGTGGGGCCCGATGTGAGGCTTTCCTCTGGGGCCTCCAACCTCCCCATTGGGCCCCCCTCTCACCAAGAAAAGCGCTTGTAGTTCCACGCGCCAAGCGTGGCACCTGGAAATAGTTGGTGATGACATAATGATGTCACCACCAACTGCTTCCAGGAGTTTGGAACCATTTGGAGGCAGGGTCAGGAGGCAGGGTCAGGCCCAAGGTAAAGCTGCTCTGCTCAACCCACAGACTTACAGCCCATAGAGATCCTGGCTGCAGCAGCTAGCAATCTGCTTGCTGCATTGGTGCGTGGCCCCTCAATGAGCTGGGCCCAATTTGATGACATGGGTCACATTGGCTTAAGGCCAGCCCCGATCCTAACTAACACCCTGGATGGCAATGCAGCGGCACCAATGTGGCACCCACTGTATCCCATGGGGCAGTTTTTACTTCTATTCAACCCACCTGACCAGGTTGGACAGGGGAAAGGATGTCCAGATGGTTGTAAAAACATCCAATGACAGAACAATGACTTTATTGGATTTAAGATTATTTGTGGTCCAGCCCAAGGATGCTGGTGTGTGCTCCAGCTTGACTCCCTCCGAGTGATCCAGTGTGATCCAGTTCCACCTGCCTCACCTACCGGTCCCTAGCTGATTCCCATTTGCACGTACAGACAGAGACTAATGATCTAGTCGCATAAGGGATTTTATTTTGGTTTGAAGTTGGCCTGTAATTGCTTGCTTGTACTTTCTGCTAAGTTAGGACGTGGTGTCGCAGCAGGTTAATCCGCTGCTGCTGGACTTTCCGACCGGAAGGTTGGGAGTTCAAGACTGCGCGACGGAGTGAGCTCCCGTTGCTTGTCCCAGCTCCTGCCAACCTAGCAGTTCGAAAGCACCTAAAAGCATGTAGATAAATAGGGACCACTTCGGTGGGAAGGTAACGGCGTTCCATGCACTACGGCGTAGAGTCATGCTGGCCACACGACCATGGAAGCTTGTCCTTGGACAAAACGCCGGCTCTACAGGCTTTGAAATGGAGATGAGCACCGCCCCCTACAGTCGGTCACGACTAGACCATTCGGTCGTGGAGAAACCTTTACCTTTACTTTCTGCTAAGACCCTTACCCAGACTCTTCCATACCCCAAGCCATTTTATAAACTTGCCCTTTCCCATTGCTAGTGTTTTTAATATACATTTTGTTTTAACTCTTCAGCTCGCTTCACATTCACTTCATCAGCTCAGTTGAGTCAGAGCTTTGACCCAGTTCCCCTGGATTGTAGACTGCACACTACAGAGTCGGTTCTTGATAATTCCCCCAAGAGGGAGGCTTTCAAAGATGGCCTCTCTCTCTCTCTCTCTCTCTCTCTCTCTCTCTCTCTCTCTCTCTCTCTCTGCCTGTCTTTGTCCTTATTGAGGCCGCAGAATCTATTGTTTTTTGGCCCTGGGTAAAGGACAATTTGGAGTCTTTCCAGGTCTTTCCCTGCCCCATCAACCTAGGAAGGAAAGAAGGAGTAGTTTGTGTTTATACAATCAACCCATTTAGAACCAAATCATATGTGGCTTTCATTGTTAGGCCAGCCAGTGTTCAAATCTGTTAGGCCAGCCAGTATTCTAAAAAGATCAGACCCCAGGAAAGTTGAAATGCCAACAGAGTCTAAAAGACTGGAGAAAGTCAAAAGATTTGTAAAAGAACACATTTATTCATATCAGAACATGCAAAAAAGTAATTATTTATGCCTTTATTTTACTATGCTGATAAAGAAATGAAGAACTCATATTTCTATTCATATTGTAGGTTTCATCTCCATCAATATATCCTATAAACCACTTTACATTTTACGGTGCAATCCAACGTTGGCCCTTGGGCCGACACTAGCCAGCTGTGATATGTCATGGACGTGCTTTATGGCACATTTGTGACACTTCTGGTCGACAGTAAACACATACTGTACCCCTGTGATATGGTCCATAGGATCAGCCCTAAGTTTTGATTACCAGGGCTGGGGGCTCATTTTCTCTAGGGCCAGGAGAGAGGGAGCAGGAAGCTGCCTTTTTTACTGCTGCAACAGGAGCAATGAATTGTGTCTACAATGTCCTTCATTGTGTCCAATAAAATGTGGCCACCCTTCCCTGTATTGTAGTTTGTGTCAAAGTTTCAAAAACGTACATTTTCTATTCCAGGAAACCATTAACTTGCTTCAATGACTATAGATTTTTTTTTTTGCTGGTTATTCAGCAATATATCCCAAATAAGGACTCACTGAAATAGAACTTCTGTTTGAGGGATACAATTACACGGTTCTTTTGTGCATCGTCAGATCACTCTCATGAAGAGTAGTGCTGCCATTTATACACTAAGTCCTGCCACCCAAGCAAGCTTCTTTTGCTGTAGGTGATATGTTTGATACGCAGAAAACCGATTGCTCAGCACCTCACTAAGCAAAACAACCAGCAACATCTTATTTGCAAACCGACTTATTAAATTTCGTTAGATGGAGATGCAAGATTCCACATGATTACAGCAAATAAGTCTTCTCACGGGGATCATTTTTGAAAAGCGCTGTCACGCATTTGCAGCTTCCTTAGAACCGTTTCCCAATGCTGAGACAATGGCGTTTGTAGTGTACGGTTCAAATGCTATGAGACACACTTCAGGAAGCATGCAGTCCTCGGTATAGGTAAATGGATACAATGATGCTTACTTTTGTTCGTGCAGCATTTTTCCCCCTGTATAGAACTGGAGATGTGCCTGTGGAAAATTGATCACATGCTAGATTTCCCAATGTGCTTCTCAGGATCTTTGTAAGGAAATCCCCACAGCAAATTCCACACACACTAACCATTTGAGTTGTGGTGTGCCAATGAACACAAGCAGTTCACCACATGTGCCTGCCAGGTTCTCAGTTTACCTCAAGGAAAGTTGTATCTGTTATATTATCTCTGGTTGATGGACTTTTATTTGGCTTGAGTGCTGTGTATTTAAGAGGCCACCCCAACTGCCTGTATCCAACCATGTTCAGCTTGTGCTCTCCACTAGTATCGACTATTACTCCAGATCTTCATTTATGCCTGATTTTAGCTGATCTACTTTATGTCAAGCACCTAGATGGCAACTGCATGTGCTTGCTCAAGCCATATGGGGCAAAACAGAGGCTGAAGACACATCGGAATGAAGATGTTGCTCAGCACTGCATTATTCTAAGTGGGACATTCTTTGGCATGTGCATTGCCTAGCATAAGAACATAAGAACATAAGAAGAGCCCTGCTGGATCAGGCCAAAGGCCCATCTAGTCCAGCTTCCTGTATCTCACAGCGGCCCACCAGGTGCCCCAGGGAGGCACGAGACAACAAGATGCTTGCATCCTGTTGCCACTCCCTTGCACCCAGTACTCTGAAGTAGCCTACTACTAATGTAAGGAGGCTACAACCCATCATTGCCTATAGCCCACGATGGACTTTTCTTCCAGAAATCTGTCCAATCCCCTCTTAAAGGCATCAAGACCAGATGCCATTACCACCTCCTGTGGCAAAGAGTTCCACAGATTAACTACCCGCTGGGTAAAAAAGTACTTCCTTTTATCTGTTTTAATTCTAGGAACATAGGAGCCAGACCTAGTTTAATAACTAGGAACATAGGAGCCAGACCATTGGTAAACAGAGCCAGACCCATCAAATTAGCCCAACTGGCCCAGACCCATTGGCCCATCAAATTCATTATTGCCTAAGCTGACTGAAAGCTGCTCTCCAAAAGCTGTTTTCCAAAATCAGTTGTCCAGGAGTTTTCCTAGTCCCACCTGAAGATGTCAGGGATTGAACCAGGTGCTTTGCCACTGAGCAAAAATCCCATCCCAAGTAGGCATGCACAACTATTTGTATCTATGTTGGTTGGAGTGATGTTGACAGGGAGACCACCTATTTGTTGATTCATAGGCAGTGCAATGCAAGGGCCCCTTTGGGCCGATGCATAGCATCTGCTGCGGCTCAGTGTTGTCGCAAACGTGCCGCAAGGCACATTCGTGCCAGCGTGAGAAGAACTGGGCCAACTCAGAGAGCAGCACTGGCCCTGCACTGCTGCCGGGACTGCAAGTATGTTGCTCCAACATTGACTACGTTTGGTCAGCTCAGGGCCATTTTGGGGTGGGGAAGGTGGGAGGAGAGGGAGAGCAGCCCCATAGGTGGGTGGCCCAGGGAGGGGGGTGGAACTGGAACCTGGCCACAGAAAAGTGCTAAAAAGCAGGCACAAGTCCAAGGAACCCCATTGGCCCAGAAGCATCTAGAAGTGACTGCCAGGACGCTAAACCAGTGTATGGAAAGTATGGGCAAGTGGATGGGGGTTCAACGAATTGAAGTTGAATCCAGACAAGACAGAGGTGTTGCTGGTTGGTTAACCTCTCTGTGCCCTATTTAATGCCTGTTCTATACAGAGGTGGCCTCCTTTCACAGCAGGTTTGGAACCTTGCAGTTCTCCTGGAAAATTTCATGGCAGCATGAAGTGGTGACTTTCATGGGTGGGTGCACTATCCCAGCTGAAATATCACAGAGAGAAGTTTCATACTTGCCCATGTACATTCAAAGACAAAGCTTTTCAGTTGCATCAATATAAACGTTCATCTGTCCGACATCCAGTATTCAGTATCAAACGCAGAGTAATCGAATGGAAAACATATGTGTGTCAACCACGGCCTGGGGAGGGGGGTGGGTTTGGGATTCGGCTCTGAGGCCAAATCCTAAGCCTCATCCCCAGGCAGCACAGCCCCGATTCAGGCTGTGCAGTCTCCTAGGATCTGTGCCCGTGATTTTTCCCTTGCACCAGGGAGGCTTCACTCTCCCTATAAGCAGTGCTGGGCTGGAATGAAGGAATTTTGGACAAAAAATGTCACAAAAAACCCCACTCTTACCCATAGAGCTGGGATGTTACTTGGGGTAAGGGGGAAAATATCCAGTTAGCACTGGATACTGCACAGGCCATGCAGACCTAGCTAGGCTTGAGCTAATTAGGCTGCCTAACACAGGAGCGGATCAAAGAGAATTGCCTGGCAACTGGTGGTGGTGTTCCTGCATGCAGATTGTACTAGTTCTAAATGCATCAATTTATTGTGAGACAACTAGAGCTTTCCAATAAACATATGAAAATGCTGGTCCTATATTACCAGAATTCTCCGCAGCCATTCCATCTGTATTCCAAGAGAGGCATATATATACTATGATTTCTTATAATAATCAAGTACCAAAAGTCATTTTAGCAAGCCAATAGTTCTTTCACTGAGCAAAATAGATGAACCCATACAGTATTTACGAATTGTGGTCTGCAACCTTTAGAACATCAACTGAACACCAGCCTTCCCCCCATTTCATTGTCAGCAGTTTCTCCTGGTATTCAAAGGACAGTTTGGGCTCCCTCTGGTGGTTTCTTCGGTCTATGACCGTTTTTGTTGAACAGACCACGGTAAAGACCATGGTATCCTACCTGACAAGATAAACATTTAAACTGCCCCAAAAAGAGTAAATCAAGAGAATAAAGTATTGTACAAAATCTAGCCAGAGTTCATTATTTTGAAGCCTCATTGCTGTTAGTGAAAAGGAGCTTAGCCTATATGCCTTAACTCTCTCCTGTAAACCGATTGTTTTAACAAACCATTATGTAAAACTAGTCTTTGTGTTATGCTAAATCATGTTACACTTATTTCTTTATTCCACTTATACCCCCTCCCTTCTCTCTTGAATGGGCACCCAAAATCGTTTAGGTCAGCTAGGCAATGGGCTTTCACAATATAGTAGTTAAAGGGTTGGATTTCGCTTGCAATGAATCAAACTGGTGTTGTAAAGAAAACAATTTCACATATGCTGAAATAGAAAGCACGCATGTGTGTCCCACGAGGGCTTTGTATGGCCTAGGGTGTGATTTGTGTGAGCACAGGGTGGAATGAGGATGTGGGACTGGGCACAGAATTCAGCTTCCCAAGAACGTGCTTGCATTCATGAATTTACTTGTTCATATTTGTGTGTGAATGCATGGATGAGAGAGGGAGAAAAGTACAGGCATGCACCGGTATCCGCTGAGGTTCCGTTCCGGACTCGTCGTGGATACCTGAAGCCGTGGATACTGGGGGCGCATTTTTAAAAATAGGGGAACATCAGTGGTTTTGATTCAACAAGGAAAAAAAAGAGATGTTTAATGTTCCCCTATCTTTTTAATAGGCATCCCAGTATCCATGGTATCCGTGGATAACCAAAACCATGGATACCGAATCAGTGGCTACTGGGGCACATCTGTAAAGCAAATAAGTCCGTCAAGATGCTCCCCTCCCTCCTCCCTCCTCAGAGAACTCACTGTGAGGGCTGCTGTTTGACAGGCCATCTGGGTGAAGGGGTAGAAATGTGATTCTTACCCTGAGTTTCTGGTGGCAGGGAAATCTACCCTATGTACAGTCTGGGCATGACTGGATGTGTTGTTTTGACATGATCTTAGGGTGGGAGAAGCATCAAATTTTCCAGGAAGGAATGTGGGCCTTTTCAGGGCTACCCTGGAGATCTCCACAGCTATGAATTCTCACCAGGTGGCAAGCCACACTTCCTCAGTCTCAGATGAATTGTAGGGGTAATAATACTTGTTTGCCTTACAGGGTTGTCCATGTAAAGACAACTTCAAGTTAATACCTGGAAACTTCCTTGCACACTACCAAAGTGCTCTATAAAATGTTAATTTTTGTTCTTCATTTCTTACACAAGAGTACTTTTCAGCCAAAAAAGTGCTCTACTTTTACAGCCCAGTCCTAGGAATGTCTACCCCCAGGTAAGTGTGTATAGGTTTGTAGCTCGAAATACTCATTAACTTCATGTATTAAAATGGTCCTAACTGACAATTATAGAAATAAAGAGTGAAATCCTAACCTGCGCTAGAACGGGCAGGCTGGCTGGCCTGCACTATACCCAATGCAGGTTGGGACTGTGCTGGAACCTCCACAGGGCAAGGAGACATTTGTCCCAAAGGGGCTGTTCAGACCCAAAGGGGCTGTTTAACAGACACATGTCCGAATATGCGGCGGTGGCCTAAATCAGGGCCATGTGGCCTGGGGTGAGGTTTTGGATGCAGCCTAAAGGCCTAATTGTGCTTAATTTAGCAGGTGCAAATCCGAGCAGCCCACAGTGGCCCAGATAGGGGCTGTGCAGCCCGGGAAAGGGGGTTAGGAGCTGGCCTAACGGCCTGATCATGGTTCCTCCCACCTCCCTGGGCCACCCCGCCCTCAGGGCCGCCCT
>JAJKFI010000021.1:6343263-6407768 GCA_029204185.1 Lerista edwardsae
TGTATGTATGTATGTATGTATGTATGTATGTATGTATGTATGTATGTGGAGATGGCTATATCCTGGGGAATATCTATCACCATCATCATCAAACAGTATTTATATACAGCTTTTCAACACAAAGTTCACAAAGCAGTTTACAGGCAAATAGTAATCATAAAGTTAAATGGTTCCCTGTCCCAAAAGGGCTCACAATCTAAAAAAAAAAAATGCAGAACACCAGCATCAGCCATTAGAAGAGACGCTGTGCAGAGGTGAATAGAGACAATTGCTCTCCCCCTGCTAAATATAAGAGGAACACCACTTGAAAAAGTGCCTCTTGCTCAGTTAGCAATCTATTGTTGGCTATTGTGAATTTGATATTCCCTTAGTGTAAAGCTATTTTGACATGAATTCTTGTCCCAGTACCTTCTCTTAGGGCACTTCTCTAACTCGCACTGGAGCAGGCAGGCTAGTGTGCCTGCGCCATATCCAGCACAAGTTGAAGCTTCCTGGAGTCTCCACGGGGCGAGGGCATGTTTGTGCCCTTACCCTGGGGTAGGTGCCAGACGTCCCAATGGGTTCTTCAGATCTGCACCTGCTATGTAGTAGGCACAGATCAAAGGACACTGCACAGCCCGAATAAGGGCCGCGCGCCCTGGGGTCAGGAGCTTGGATGCAGCCTAATGGCTGCATCTGAACTCCATCCCCCTCCCCAGGCTAGTACGCCTTCTGGACTTCTCCCACTTTTTAGAATGGCATTTGTGTTAGGACCCACCAGAAGTGATGTCATTAACCTGGAAACTGATGTCATTGCCAGAAGTGACATAATCAAACAGGAAGTGCCATCATTGTGACATGTCAAATGACACTCCTGGAATGCAAACTGGCATTCTTGCATTGCAGCAATTGAACAATCATGAAATACCCCTTTGATGTTATTAGGACAAAAATATTATGTAAAAGCACTGAGCTGAAATAAAAACAAAATTTTTAATAACCCTCACTTAAAATTTTAATTGTTAACACTCACAAAAGGAATACAGCAAGAGTAAGGTCTACAGCTTCCAAGACGGCTGCTCCCAGCTTTCCGTGACCCACCTGACATCATATCGCGATCCACCAAGTGGGTCCCGACTCACAGTTTGAGTAACGCTGCTTTAAGGAATGACCCAACCCCACTGTCTGCCATAACTGGGGCAGATCAAATCAGTTCCTTTAGTTTGATTTTTCGTTTTGTTGTTAGTAGTTGGGTCCAGGCAGGTGTGGCCTTGCTTCAGTGTTAATAAAATTTACAGTCATTTCATATTGCACGTTTATGGATATGATACAGAGATCTCTTTAATGATAGAACAAAACTCTTTAACAATAGCATAACTATGCAAGGTCAAACGGCCCTTCTCCTTCCTGCACATAATGAATGAATTACTAATATATCTGATTAAGTTGATAGGCTCCTGCAAAGTATTTAAAACAAACCTGTAAGCCCCACCCTAGAAACATTATGATGTGCTTCCAGCTGCACATATGCCAAGCACTCTGTCTGTTGCAACTAGTTTTCTGGTCTGTGCTAACTAGCCGACTGGCGGCAACCCTATACACTTACCTGGGAGTATGCCCCATTGACTATAATTATTTCTGAGTAGACATTCATAGGATTGGGCTCTAAGGCAGCAATTTCATACACATGTTCCTGGGAGTAAACCCCATTGGACACAGTGGAATTTACTTCTGCATACGCAGGCATATGATTTTGCTGTAAAGAGAAGGGGAATTGAAATGCACTTGAGCTCCTTCGCCACACACTTGTTCTGAGATGAGCGTAGGAGATCTTTCTTCCTCATAAGCAATTCTGCATCAATTTCCTGGTACATGCTGAACCACCCTACCAGACTTCATTGACAAATAGATTGTTGCTCCCGTTTAGCTTTTGTTATTGAGTAGGGGAGAGTCTGCTTGGCTGAGAATGTGAATCAGTGTTGGCACCCCCCCCTCCCTCCCAGGTTAGCTGTCAGAAAACCACAGGTGGCTGCTATTTCCCACCTCCAACTCTGTCAAAGCAATCTCACACCTCCTTCACATTTTCTCCCAGTTTGGACAACATGGCCTGATGCAGTAAAGGTACCGAAATATGCTGCAGTTTTTCCATTGCTACCTAGCTCTGTAAGATATATAGATTCTCTTTTAAACACTGTACGTAAAAGCCTTACCTGCTTTTGCACTGCTGCAGCTAAAGTAACTTTGCTAATATCCACTTGTCTGAGCACGTGTGGCTAGTAAGAACCAAGAACACAGAAGACTATGTTTCGTTTTCCCCTATCAGGCCATCAATGTTCAACAAATGATTAACATCTTATTTGTAAGGCTGCTGTTAGACAATCTGTTAACCAGAATATTATCATTTAAACCTTCTTTTCAAGCACGGTTCAGGCTGCCACCTGGCTAAATTGCACCCTCTCAGCAGCAGATAAAGCCCAATAAGTTCCAGTTGAGCCATTCTCATTTTTAATGGAGATTTTATTTCTTTTGAACCTGCTTTTCAGCCAACCTTAATCATGCTGCTGTATATGTATATTGTACTGTATATTGTGGAGACTGGGGTAATAAGATGTGACTTAAGTGTGGTAGTTTCACTTATAAAATCAGAGAGCTGTAGGTGTCCAGAAAACAAAAGTCCTGAGTAAGTAAAGATACAGACGAGATGAACGAACTAGACATGCTTGGGAATAATTTTGCTGTCAAATATGCCTATAATCATTTGCTTGTAATTTTGCTATGATCCACACTTGGCGAATAGCTTTGGCAATGAAAGTATCCAAACCTGCTTTTCTATTTTTTTCCCCTTTTGTACGATCTAACCTCCTCCCTTTTGTGTTGTAATATACTCTTTTTTATGTTTCAACACTTCATCCACCTGTAATCAGTTGAATAAGTCAGACGCTTGCCTCCAGGCCTTTTGGGCCCTTGGCCCACTACAGTCTAGACCAGGAGCGTCAAATTCGTTTTCATAGTGAGCCAAATAACACGGTGCATGCTAAGGGATGGAAATGACATCATTAAGCAGATGATAGCCAGAAATAAGCATTTTGTTTTTAAGTTGGAACTCATCAGCTACAAATGACAGAAAACAGGCAAATTTTGGGGCGCAATCCTAACCAACTTTCCAGCACCAGGTTAAGGGCAATGCAGCTCTGAGGTAAGGAAACAAACTTTTCCTTACTTTTCTAAACTTTTCCTCCCCTTACCTTGAGGAGGCCTCCATGACTCTGCAACTGCAGGCTGCAGGACACGTCCCATAGGAACCAATATGCCAGTGCTGGAAAGTTGGTTAGGATTGCACCCTCAATCATATTTTCAAAATACGGGAGAGTGTGGCCACCTTTTCAGTACTATTGCTTTTGCTGAGGTTTAACTTCACAGCTCAGCATCTGAAAGGTGTGCTACAAAGCTATGTTTCAGTGGAAGAGACACTGAAAGGGTGGTTCTGGGAGAGCCGAATTATAATGGGGGGAGGTAGATAAAAAGCTTCTGGGCACCAAATCTGGCCCACAGGCCATATGTTTGACACTCTTGGTCTAGACCGTGGGGGAATTCTACTTGTAGCTGGGAAGCAGACTTCCAAGGACAGTCTCTCTCTCTCTCGCCCTCAACTTTGTCCCTGTGGTAGCAATTGCATCTGCTGATTTGGCCCTGGGATAGGTGTCTGATGTGGTCCAAATACAAGGGAAAAAAAGGTTCCTTTTTGAATTCAATGGTGTTGCTTACAAAAATAAAGAAAATAAACAAGTAAGGAACAAAGCAAGCTTTATTTAATTTTTTTAAAAAAGTTAAAATACAGAAAATCTAGGATAAAAGTCCCAAAAAGGTGGAACACAAATAATACAAAGTGTGGATTATTCTTTCAAGAGACATTTGCACAGCATACAACAAGGCTTCAAGATAAAACTCTAAACAGGGATAAAGATTAACAAAAATGTTTCAACAAGAATAAGTTAAGGCCATGATCTTATACATCCTTGCTTGGGAATGTTCCATTAAACTCAGTGGGGCTTACTCCTGAGTAGACATGTACAGGATTACACTGTTACAGTACACTCCTATGAGTGTATGTTTAGACATTCCCAATTGTGTTCAATGGGGCTTACTCCCAAGTAAATGTATATACTAGAATTGCCTCCTTAGATATATTTTGGATACATAGACAAAATAATCATACTCAAGATGCAGGACAAAATTAGGAAGGTTTTCATTTCTTTGCAGATAATGACGCCTAAAAATTATTACAAAATGCAAAAATTAGCCTTTCCAAGAAGAAATATGAAAACTTGAACATAATTTATATGCATTTTAAATAATGCAAAATAGGCTTTAATGCCTCCCAAGCTGCCTGGTGGCCTGCCTGCTCTAGCACAGTTTAGGATTGGGCTGTGAAGGGTTTACAACATGATTTATGAGTAAGGTTTTTTTTAGTAGTCAGCAGAACCAACTCTAACACACTAATAAGAATAAAGAATTCATTTTTTAAAAAAGATCATACAAATATTATACAGTTGTATTATTAGAGTGATGCTTTTAGACATTCCCAACTTTTAAATTCAAGTTAAGACAAGATCCCACATTAATGAGCTGGAAATGTATCTAAATGATTCAATGGCAAGGAAAGCAATCATATCATCAGGAACTTGTTATATTAAGACTGAAAGCATTGTTAAAAAATATTCATAGTTATAAATAGAAAGCTGTGTTGATATAACTAGAGTATATACTACACTACATATAACTGTATCTACTCGTGTCTAAGACAATCTCTTGGATAAGTTGAGGGCACATTTTAAGTCAAAAATAATAGAATTTGCTATGATCTGTGTATAAGTGGGTAAAATTGGGACGAGGTTTCATGAAATTCATTGAAAATGTTGATCCATGTTTTCAGGGTTGATTTTCGGGAATCGATTTTTAGACTTATACATGAGTATATAGGGTAAATATTGTAGTGTGTGCATTTCATTTCCAACTCACAAGTGTAAGCTACTTTCCTTTCTACCTTGTATGCTAAATTCTCAGCTAAGGCTTCAAAGAAATGAATAAAAAAAATTCTGATACCTCACAACTAGCATAAGATTGTTTACCTGCCAGCAAACCCTCATGGCTCTGTGTATCTAAAGATATATGAACTGTTAGCATCAACATAAGCTAGTTAAGAATAGGTATTTTAAGTTACTTTTAAAGTTGTTTAATAGTTCTTAAACAGTTACATCTTACAGGGGACGTGATGGCGCAGCGGGTTAAAGCGCTGCTGCTGGGCTTTCCGACTGGAAGGTTGGGAGTTCAAGATTGGAGTGAGCTCCCGTGGCTTGTCCCAGCTCCTGCCAACCTAGCAGTTCGAAAGCACCTAAATGCAAGTAGATAAATAGGGACCACTTCGGTGGGAAGGTAACGGCGTTCCGTGCGCTATGGCGTATAGTCATGCTAGACACATGACCACGGAAGCTTGTCCTAGGACAAAATGCCGGCTCTACAGGCTTTGAAACGGAGATGAGCACCGCCCCCTACAGTCGGTCACAACTAGACCATTTGGTCGTGGGGAAACCTTTACCTTTAATAGTTCTTACCTAATTAGAATGAACACCTTTCTTAAATGAATAACTCTTGAAACTTACTCTGCACCGATAAGCAATATTCCATACTTGCAACCTACAACTCTATACCCACTTACCTGGGAATAAGTCCCATTGAAGTCAATGGGACTTACCTCTGATTAGACAAGAATAGGATTGCACTGACAGTCTATCAGCAGAAAAAGGGGATATCCTTTTTGGTTTTAAAAGATGATAGTGATATTTTAAAAACCATCTTGAAGTAGGGAAGCACTGGGTGGTCAAGTGGGTGGAGTTTGGAAAATTATCACACTGGGAGAGCACCAGTTGTTGCTTCCTTAAACCAGAAAACCGCCTATTGTAAAACCAAATGCTTGTTCCTCAAATGGAAATTGTGGTGTTACAAATTAGGCTGGTTTTTTTTTGGGGGGGGGGAACCCTGCTTGTTGAGTCAATGCACTCAGCCTTGTCTGGCTTTTGCCCCCTTGAAATGATTTGTATGTACTCAGTAAAGTGTTGAAAAGAGGCAGACAGCAGTGTAGAAATACATAGGGCTGTTTTTTAGCCAATGCCATCACATTGGGCCCGGCACTTTGGGAGGCCCACACCAGCACAGCTAGTATTTTGTTTGGGACCTCTATGGGCTGTAAGTCAGTGGGGTGAGCAGAGCAGCTTTACCTTGAGCCCTTCCACCAACCCCTGCCTCCCAATGGCCCAAAAGCAGTTGGCAGTGACATCATCATGTCACCACCAACTATTTCCAGGTGTTGCACTTTGCGCACAGCAGCACAAGTGTTCTTCTTGGTGAGTGGTAATTGCATGGAGGGTGGGGGTCCCGGGGGTCCCACTCCCCCTGGAGCTGGCCCTGGCAATACAAAAGGCTATTTGAGCTATTTTGGAAAGAGGTAATTAAATGGTTAGAAAAATTAACCTATCAAAAAATAAATTGTAATAAAACACTGTTCTCCTTATTTATGGACAGAAAAGAAAGTTTGAAGTATAAAGAATTAGTAGAAATCCTTGTGGGTGTTGCAAGGACAGAAACTGCATGTAATTGGAAGGATGTAACTGGACTCTTCTTTCAAAAGTATTTAAATAGAATATGGGAAACTGCATTAATGAAGAAATTGACCACAAGGGCTAGAATTTTGAGAGGTGAAATAAAAATAGATAATTTTGTAAAAAGTTGGTCCCCCTAGTTGAACAGGTATGGAAACAGACAGTGAGGTAAATTCTAGAGGAAATGTATTGGTCCACTGTTTATTAAATGGCATGGAAATTTATTTATATGAGTGTACCTTGTTGTTTTAGAATAGTTTTTGGAGAAGAAACTGTATTATGGATATATTTGAAGAAGACATGGAAGTGCTGGAAGATCAATATTTGCTGTACTTATTGTTATAGACTGTCAAGGTTATGGACTGAATAAATAAAAAATTGTTTAAAGGGTATTTCTCAGTGAATATAGCACATAGATTCCAGATAACATACTGGATTCCTTTACTTCACAAAGGCATGAAATGGTGGTTACAGAATAATCTGATTTATAAACAGTTGCAAGACTGTTCAGCTCAATTCCCAAACTCTGTAAAGTCTAAGCAAAACCCTGAATGTTTACATCAAGAAAGACTCCTAGTCAGATCCTCTAAAAGTAATAGAAAGCAGACTATTGAAAGGCTGAGGTTCAAATATTAGAAATCCAGAAGACAAAACTTCATGGGCAATATTTAAAGACACTGATAACAAAATTGATACGAAAACACATGGAAGTGGACACTAGGTCTCATTCTAGCTGCTCAGGAACAAGCACTTGCAACAAATAAAATCAATCAATCAATAAAAAAGTATGTATATACCACTTTTCAACATGAAGTTCCTAAAGCAGTTTACAGGCAAATAATAAAGTTAAATGGTTCCCTGTCCCAAAAGGGCTCACAATCTAAAAAATGCAGAACACCACCAGCAACACCACCAGCAACAGCCTCTAGAAAAGACACTGAGCTGGGGCGAAGAGGAACAATTACTCTCCCCCTGCTAAACATAAGAGGAACACCACTTGGAAAAGTGCCTCTTGCCCAGTTAGCAGGGGTTAATATAAAAGCAAAGATTCAGAAGACCAGTAACAACAGCAAATGTTGACTTTGTAAGATGAAACAGTTTACCATCTGGTCAGTGCCTGTAATAAGATCACCAAAATTGACTATTACAGTGACATGATGGAGTTGCAGCAGTGGTTTAGTGGAATCTTTGCATACAATATAACTTACTTTGACCCCAAAATTCATGGGATCATAAACCTGATAAAATCACTTACAATAATCCAACAAAGATTACCTGTGCAACCCTGAAAAAAGCACGCCAGACAAAGGCTTGGGAGAAAGGGTCACTTTTATTGAATAACAAAACTTGCAGCAGAGCAAACTAGTAACCATCCCCCACATGTGGGCTACTTATTTTGGGGGAAATGTTGATTGAATCCTATGCAGCAAGAATTCGACAATGATATCTCTATGATTCCCACAATTTTGGCTAGATCCAGATTTGCAGAATATAATTAGCAAACTTGCTTAGGCTTTAATGAAGTGTAATTGTAGACAAGAATGGGCTAGATTCTCACTGGACTTGTTTGGAGAATATTCCAGTCAGTCTGTCCTAATCCCATGAGGTGGTACATAGCCACATACTTTTTTCCCTCCTCCCAAACAATTAGGATAGCTCTAAACCAGCCAGGTGACGTCCATAATGACAAATTAAACAGAATGTACCAGACAAGATAGTTGGATGTGAGGCAAAGCCTACTGGGGAAAATCGGGGTGGGGGAGCACTAATCTTCAAACAATGAGGTTAACTTCAAAAGGTGTTAGCAAAGAATGTTTTTGTTTGTGGAAGTACTCCATTGATTATTTCAAAAATAAACAATGCATTATATTTAATGCATTTTAACTGTTAGCACACTGAAAGCCAAAAGAGATTCTCCCCTCCCCAATTAAAATTATCATGTGAAGGAATGCAGCAGAGGCAAAGTAATAAAACCACTAACCTCTGTCTTGGTTTCCATGGTCCTCCCCCTCTTGCTATATGCAAATAAAAATAAGTTCTAATCAGGCCGCATTATACATTTTATTTGCCCCTTATTTTTGTGAGCCCTTCTACTATATTTGTTCTTCAAATAGAAAAAAAATTAAATTGCATATAAAATTATTATAAGAGAACAGCCGTTTAACCCAACTATCTTAAAAGTTTTTTTGAAAGTTCAACTGAGAAAAAAAGAAAAGGCGCATGAGCACCATGGGGTTTTTTTCTCCCAGTGTAAATAATATGACTGTGTAGTTTGCCTCTAAGAATAGCCTGAGGCAAAGGGAACTTATCTCTTGTCCCTGTTGAGCTGCTGCTGCTGCTGCCTCCTACCATGGTTAGGATGCAGTGCAGGTGAGCCGGCCTGCCTATTCCAGCACAGGTTAGGATTGGGCTGATAATGGAATTAAATGGAAACTTTTTTCCCTAGAATAAATAGCATGTGCAAGTGAAGACGCGATTCTCAGCAGAACTGCAGCACGGGTAGTCTCTGTAATCACGATCCTGCTATATCATAAAACTGGAACGCTATTTACACCCAAAAAGGAAAGCAGACTGGGGCTACTGAATTGATTAATATCATGAAGGGTTTGGCCTTTACAGCCCAATCCAGAACTGCCCAGCTCCTGTAGGAGCAGTGGTACCAAAATGGTGACTGCTGCATCCTGCTGGAGCCAGGCAGCCACCAGAGACTTCACCTGGGTAAAGCCCTGCCACCCGCAATGTGGTTCCTTGGCTCACCGCCGGCTATTTTGGCGCCTGGTGCTATCTGAGCGCCAGTTCAGCATGGGTAGGTATGTTGTCCCAGATATGCTTTACAGCACATTTGTGACATTTTTGCTGGTGGTACACATGTACTGCCAGTGATAGAGCCTTCTGGATCAGACCCTTATGGTCACATTCCACAAGAGACGTTTCTTTTCCTTATGAAAGAACACGTACACAAGGAAGAAATTATTCAGGAAGCCTCTTATATGTTTCCTAACAAAACATGTTCATGAAGGTCACTCTTGATTATAAACATAAAAACCTACTCCATGCTTTCCATATACTGTAAAAGACTAGGCTAACATTCATTCTTAATGCTAGATGTTCATTACTACAAAAAAATACAACAAAGATGCACTGCATATGGAGAGACATAATATTTATTTATTTTATTTTATTTATTTATTAAATTTTTACCCCGCCTTTCTGCCTAAAAGGCATTCAAGGCGGCATTACAAAAATGGAATTAAAAACAAAATAAAATCCATCATAATTAAAAACAGTAAATTAAAACAATATAAAAGTACAATATAAAAATATAATGGTCATCCCATGGATCATAAAAAGAATACAAAGACCAGCCAGCCTGTCAGCAACTAAAAGCCTGCTTAAACAAAAAGGATCACTTCTACTAAACTTAAAGACGGGGAGAGAACTTTTCTTAAGAATAATTTAGAATTTATTATAGATACAGTAGGGTTTAAGAAGTCCAACCCTCATACCTCTCACTTAAGGATCTTGAGAGAATAGTCCATGCATTATTTACTTTTTCCTTAAGTACATACAGGTCCTATCTCATGTCATATACACACATAATTTATTTTCCTTTGGGGCAATACAAGCAAAAAAGAAAGCGATACAGAAAATCCTTTCTAATGTCCTACAAATATTTCAGTGGGAATTAATATGGCATAGCAGCGCTAACTGAAGAATTAAACAGAGTGTGGCTAATCCCATTTTGCTGGGGGGGGGAACTATTCTAGTTTACGGCAAATTACAATCTTTCAAAGGAAATTTTTTCTTCGCTAATGACCCCAAATGGTGGTGGGAAGAAGAAAAGAGTTAAAACTCAAACTTTTGATTAAATTTTATGAAATAATTCCTCTTACAATGTCAATTAAAATTATTGGACTTCACACCCACCCACCCATGTATATGCTTTGACAGTTGCTCATCAAACATTTTTGAATAAGTCATGAAATGAAAAGGTTTTGTCTATTGCTGACCACAGGGGTGGACCTACCACAGAGTCTGGGGTGTGTGTGTCACACTGACAATTTCCTGAATTCAATGAAAATTGCTTCTAGGTAGACATGCATAGCATTATACTGCTAGTCTCATCGATTTTTATTACCATAATTGCTAGTATTCTCCAACATCATCAATACTTTCATTCCACGATAATGGTCACATTAAAAAAAGCAAAACACACTCTCAAAACATATCCTTGTGGCTGGCAGCATCTGACGCTTTACTGTATTTCAACATGCTTATGGGAAACTGATTTTGCAAGAGTCCAAAGTGAATTCTGGATTAGACTGTTTTGTTTCCTTGTTACTCAAACAACAATTAAATCAAATACTATTTTGGCAGCAAACTGATTTGAATGCAGTAATCTTGAAAGAAGCAGCATGTGGAGAACTGAATCAAATTTGCAGAATCACCTGTCCATAAACACTGACATTATTCCAGATTTTATTTATTAATTTAAGGTTAGTTTTGCTCTGCAGTAGACTACCCTTCCCAATTGGCCTTATCCAAGCCCTTTGTCTGCCAGGAATGGCCAGGCCTGAGGAGGGGAGCAAAGTCCCCAAAATCAACTATGCAATACAAATATGTTAAAAACATTTAGGGAGTGGGGGGGATGGACAATCAAACATCTTGTCCCATGCCCAACGCCATCTCTCGGTGGCCCTGGGGTCAGCTCCTAAAGTGCAGCCTCCATGCCCCCTCTTAACAAAAACTGGGCATGCAAAGTGTGACCCAGTGCAGAACCCCTCACTTCCTCCCATGTTGGGCAATTGCACTTTATTGGCTACCCCTCTCTTCCTCCTCAAGGAGCTGATAACTCCTACAGCTTGAAAAGAGTGACAGCTGAGAGGGGACTAGCAAAGAGGAAGGGAGAGGAAAGAACTTGATCTCCCCGCCTTGTTCACTGCTTCATGTACTGTTGATGCTCCACTCCTTGTGTTTGAAAAATGGTCTCCCACACTTCCTTCCTGTTGGTTCCTCACCCTGTCACTCTTTCCAAACAGAGGGAATGGATGGATTGTCAAGGAGGGGTGAGGAACTAAGTGCTCTTCTCACCCTCAGGAGTGTTACCTCCAAAAAAAAAAAAAAGTGCTACCATTTTTTGGGTACTATTGGCAGGGCAATCATGCTCCTAACCCATTAAGTGGGAATATATGAAAGGACTGCACTAGTCTGGGGAACGTGGTACTAAGGGAAAGTTCATGAGCTATTTATAGTTTCCTGTAGAAGTCTTAACAGGTAAGAAATATTTTTTTCTTAATCTTAAAACCAAATTATTCACAATTTTTTTCAAGATACTGTAATACATACTAATCATTCTGGCTCAAACCCCTTTCAAATATTATTTTAAATAACTAGATTAAAAACGGTGCACCTCTTCATGTTCCGCATATGATTAACTCTCAGTTGTGTAAAAACATCCTAGTTAGATATACATCTAACAGATGTTAGATATACATCTAACATCTAGTTAGATGTATATCTAACATCTGTTAGTTAGATGTATATCTAACATCTGTTAGTTAGATGTATATCTAACTAGGATGTTTTTACACAACTGAGAGTTAATCATACATTAGTTAATCTAACTAACATCTAGTTAGATATAGAGAATTAATTAAGTAAAATACAATAGCAACAATTCAAGGAGATTGTTAAGGACAAATGAATGACCTTCATGTCATACATGGAAGAACATTCCATTCATAACTTTCATGCTTTAAAATGAGAAATGGAGACTCAAAATGAACCAAAAGAGGGACAAATAATTTAAAATTAGGTGCAAGAGTTCAATAAAATGAAATTCACAGTCCAATCCTAAGTGGGGCTCACATCACCAGAACTAGAGTCCTTTATGCAAATGCAACATGACAGCCGGGACAACCAGCCAACACTGCAAGCAGAGTTTCAGCACAATCCTATGCATGTCTACTCAGAAGTAAGCACCATTACAGTCAATCAGGTTTACTCCTAAGTAAGTTTGGATAGGATGGCAGCCTAAATGGGTGCAGGAGGCAGAAGGAAGGCAGGGAGATGGCAGAATATGGTGTGAGGAGAGGGAACAGGGAAAATTACTAACACAGGTCCAAGTAGACCTGTTCTGGTTTACTGCCAGATTAAGAGAACATTTGTTCCCTTACCCTGCAGTAAGTCTCTAGCACAGAACATGTTTACACATGTTCCCTTACCCAGAGGAGACTTCCATCCTGCAGGATACAGTGCACACTCTGTTGGCATGTCTGCAGCAGTGGGGGAGGAACAGGACACGATTGGGGCTTTTGTTATAATAATGGGTGAGGTCTTACGATACCAGATTACTTTTGAGAAAACTAGGAAGCAGGAGTACACCTTAATGGGTATCTAGTTTATAGGGCTAGCTATTCTTCCTGACATGTAGAGGAACATTCTGAAATCTGAAAGAAAATATGTTTCTAACCAATTTTGTACTTCTGAGGAAAATAAGAAAAAATTGGATATATTTCATAAATAAGAGAAAATAAGAAAAATAAGATAATTTATCTTACTATCTCAAGGCATAAGACTCTGATCAGATAATAAGACACAAAATAATGTTGTGGCACATAAGCTTGAACAATCTCCTCTTCAATGGGGATAATTATGCCTGTGATAATGGGGATTTATGCCCTGATGACATTCTCTTATCATAGTCAGAGCCTTATGCGTGTCATATGGAAAAGGTTACAAATGCACCATAAAGTGAGTTTGCGCTGACATTGGAGGAGAAAGGCCAGCGCACAGACATGAGCTGGTCTTGCCACGCTGACACCTGGACCAGGCTGATGAAAGGTAGGGCCAGCCTTGCTCGGCCAGTGCGGAGGGTTGGGGAGGGCAAGGGAGGTGGAATGGGGTGGGGGGAGGTGAGAAATGAGTGGGCCCATGAGCAGACTGGTCTGGGGAGAAGGATCTGGCACTTGCTTCAGATCCTAACCCAATCCCCAGTCCAATTGGCCCCGACCTGGGACACTTGGAGTTGCACCAGTGATGTAGCTGAGTAACCCCATTTGGGCCACTGCGTGCTACCCAGGAGAAGGGGGAAATATTCCCCTTTCCCCAGAATGCTGCAGCCAATCCCATCCCCAGGCTGGATGTGGGGCAGGAGTGTCAGTCTGCCTATTCCAGTCCAACGTTAGGATTGTGCTCCCAGTACATTTATTAACTGTAAAAGAACTCAATAAGTTATAAGCATTTGCAGGTACCTTGCAGAACAGCAACTTCCCAAAATCTTCCTAAGGAGTTTCATCAAAGGGTCTTGTCTGAAACTTGTTTGTTCCAAGTTCAATATGAATAATTGAAACCCTTATGCCACATTGCCCGAGTCCTCCAGTCTTTCCAGCTTGGTTACTAACAAAATGTCTGTAATCTGTCTCTTGATCATTTTTTCTTGCATCCAGGATACTCATTAACTGAGGACAATCACACCCAAATACTTCGGGCACATTTGCCATTTCAAAATACTTCCTTCTTCATTTTGTTTTTCTTCCCATGGATCATTACACAACTTCCTAAAAAAGCTATACAGCTAACTTCTCTGTTGAGCTATTTATGTTGTTAGACCAAATCTTACAGCAAAAGAGGAACAGCAATATAAATTGTGTGGATAAATGTGGGGAATACATGGCAAATTTAATCTCATTGAGGGCACAATCCTAACCTGGAGTTAGGCCAGCACAGTTAGGCCAGCAACATTTGGCTGATACAAGGGATGCTGTAAAGTATGTTTGGACCACTCCCGGAGTCAGGTGGGATGGTGCACATCTGTGTGCTGGCATCTCTGCCTCCTAGGGTTGTCCAAACATACTTTACAGCGTCCCTCGTGCCGGCCAAACTGGCTTAACTGTGCCGGTTTAACTCAGGTTAGAATTGCGCTGAGGGTGCAATCCTAACCTGGAGTTAGGCCAGCACAAGGGACTTGTGCCAGCCCAGGAGTGCTGCAAAAGTGTCATAAAGTGCATTCACACCACTCTCAGAGTCAGGGAGGATGGCACAAGTCTTTACGGTGCATTTGTGATATTCCTGACTCCAGGTTAGGATTGCACCCTAAGAATAGCGTATATAGCCAGTGGCGTCATCCAGGCAGAACGGCCCGGTACGCTGTTCTGCTAGTTCTGTGGACGGGCCCGGGCCGCGCCGCCTCTCCAGAGGATGGGTGAGCTGCTCCTGGGCCCGCCCGCCGTCCCTCACGTCCCGAATCGCTCTGAAATGGAGCGATCGGGCGCTGTGAGGCTCAGGGAGGCGTGGCAGCCCTCCGCCATAGGGGCGGAGGGCTGTCAATCATCTGGGCGTTCCGGTTCCTGGCGCGCCCGGATGACATCACTGTATATAGCATATTTTTCTCATGGTGTTTGGAACTAATGTTATGCTAGTGTCTGTTCTCCTCCCCTACAATGAGACATTGTAATAAAGGTTTTGTTCTCTACATTAATACAGTGTATATGCAGGATGGTACAGTAGTGGTTCAAGATCTGGAGCTGAAAGATCCAGGTTCAAAACCATGAAGCTTCCTGGGTGACCTTAGGCCAGTCACTATCTCTTCACCTAACCTACTGTACCTAAGGTTGTTGGGGGGGTCAAAAGGAAGGAAGGAACCTGATCTCCTCCTTGGAGGAAGGGCAGTATAAAAATGGCAAATAAATAAATACAAGTACGTATTAGAGTTGCCCTAGGTTTTGCTGCAATTGCTAGCTCTCTGCAAATGTAAAAAAAATCTTCTAGAAACTTTGCCAGTGGTTTGCATACTAGCATATCATAATCTCTACAGTATTTTGTATCTCCCAATCCAAAACATAATGCTGCTATTGCTTCCCTTCATGCTCATTTTCTCTCAAGCTGCATATATGTGATTCATTTCCAGAGATCTGTTATCAAGTTTTATTTAAAGCCCAGTTGCAAGCTCATGCTACATCAGAGGATACTTTGAATTGGAAGTCTCAAAAATAAGGTCAAAGTTTAGATAGGGTATGAATCACAGAGTGGCAGAGGTATCCAGCCCAGCGAGTCATTAGTCCATCCATCTGCACTTTGACACAGCCCTTCCTGAGAGTAAACATACTGTATTCAGACCGGGCAGTGGCAGAGAACAGGAAGAAAAGGACCAAGGTAAAGCGTGACAAGAGATTACTGAACTGAAAAGAACATCCGCGAGTGGAAAGCACCCACTGCACTGGCGCGCGCACATAGCCTTACAGACAGAGTCTGTAAGAAGATACTTTCTAAGGAGCGAGTGGCGACTTGGATCTTCTGGACCAATAACAAGCTCTTGTTGAGCTTCAGCACAGAGTTCTCTGCAGTTTGCACCGTAGGCAAATGCAAACGCAAGAGATCCCAACTTAGACTTTCCCAGCCCATTTCGTCTGAGAAAACCCCACCCAAGCGCTCACGTTCTGGCTTCTCTATGAATGACTCTTTTCCCACCCATCAGTGCACTCCCCGGGTGCCTCGGTAACTGCGCTGCTGGTGAGCTGGGAGTGGAGACCCGGCTAATCCCACCTCCTCTGCCATGCAGCCGGGACGCTGACAAAGCCCACCAGCAGCTCCGTGCACGCCTCTTACCGAGGCACCCTCAAGGAGCACTGAGCAGCTCGCTCCCTGCCTGAGAGCCAAAGAAGAGCCGCCCGCTGCAGCCGCCACCTCTCCAGGGCAGCAGCGGCCAGGAGCAGCGCAATAACGCCGGAGAGACACCCATGCGCGTTCGGCGTGTCTCCCACACGGGTGCCTGTCACCCTTACCGCAACAGGTGGAAGAAAGCGCGTCTTGGCTGCGGCCGGGCGGGCGGGCTGACCGACTGAAGTTCTCGGAGGAGAGCGGCGCTGGGCGCAGCCGAAAAGTGAAATTCTTGGCCCAGACAGAACGCTCACGGCCAGCCAAGCCGCCAGCCAAGCCAGGTTCGGTCCCGGCGGCAACGTTGTCTGTTGCCCCGAAACGATTCGGAAAGACGAGGCTTCGAAGGGCGGAGGGCCCGGCCCGACCTGACCATACGCGCAGCTCGCCTCACCGGCCATTTGCAGCCTCACCCGAGCGTCCGCCGCCACAGCCAAGATTTCGCAGCTAGGCGGAGACACAATGGGCAAGACCCTGGCGCCACCATGACCGGCACGTGCTTTCCTCACGGACCATGTTCCATGGTAAGGAGCACTGTTGCGCGCGCAGACGACCTTCGCCTTTGCTAACAGGCTCACATGTCCTGGCTGCTCTCTAAGCCTTTCGCTTTAGCACGGCGTAGATTCGACACAGGAGAAGTTCGGGGAAAGAGAGACGTGCCGCCTCTCTCTCTCTCGCCTCCCCTGCTTTCACGCGACCCACCTTGCGCTTTCCACCAGCGTGCGCCTTTCTTACCGCAGGCAGACAGCGCGCGACGTTCTGGTTGCCGCGCCTCTCCGGTTCCTTTTATCCCCTCAGCCGGCGGCGGGAATTTCCCGGCTTTCTCAGAGCGAAACTGGAAGAGCCGTATTCCCGGCAGGAGAGGAACCCAGAACCCCCGGCGCTACAGCCCGAGGGAGTAGACAAGGAAGTCTGAGGCGGGCAGGGCGAGACAGGTTTAAGCCAGCAGCCCCGAGAGGGCAAATGCTGGTTTACACACGCACACCCGCTCCCGCCTCTGCAGTCCTTTCCCGGTTCTACGCTTGAGGGAAACCCGAGACCTGCATGCCAAGTTCCGCGGGGAATATCTTGCTTCTTACAGTGCACGGCCGGCTCAGCTCCAGCGGGCGCGGTTGATTTGCTTCGAACAGGTGCTTTTCCTAATTGCTGCGTCTTTCCGGGAAGGATTCAAAGGATAAGATCACAGTGGTGAAGATAATAAGCAAATTAACATTTGTTAACACTTCCTAAGTAGGTGAGTTTTCTCCCTCTCTCGTGTTTGTGTGTTTCAAAAAGCTCAAAATGTTAAAAACTTTCTTTGAAGCATGCCTAAAAAAACACAATACAACCCTGAGCTTTGCTTGACCGTATGTGCATGTTCGTTCCTTTCCCAGGCATCATTTTACTGGAGGCTTAGGCTTCAGGCCAGACCTCTGGCAGGTGAGCAGTTTTCCCCCACAAATCTTTTTAGGCAGAATCTACTTATGCCTCATTTACAAATGCGTGCCACTAGGGGCGCATCTATTATTTTAGACTGCTGCATCACGCCTATGGAATAAATGGCAAAAACCTACATTTTTTTATCTGACAAACAGCATGGATGGCTCAGGTTGCCAGCAGGCTTTTAATAGCTATGTATCTGCACTGTTTTGGAATAACGTAAAGTCCCCATTCTCCAATCAGAGGCGCGTTATAGATCATACATTGCTGCAGCTTCAGTGTGTCTGTTGACATTCTGATCTTGGCAAACTTTAAATCCACAGCACCACAGCCATGGTGCTGCACCTTGTGTATTTGTAGCTCAGAAATGCAGAGGTAGGATTTCTGTAGTTGCTCAAAAATTTACACATGACTTTTTGTGCTAGTGCTGTTGAAACCTGGCTTTCACTTGTCAGGTTTTCCAGCAGTTTCATATCTTGGCAGAAGAATGCTTCTCTGAATAAGACAGGTAAACCTGCCCAAGCAGCAGCATTCGCTTCTAGTTCCAAGCAGACACATGTGATCTGTGCCCACTAGTGCAGAAAAGCCGAGAATCAGAAAAACAGTATTGAAAACAAATGTGAAATGTTTTCCCACTACTAACAATTCAGTGAGGTCATTCCATATTGTGCACATCTTCCACTATCTCCTGTTGCTTGCTTGCTTGCTTGCTTGCATGTCTGTTTATATGCTCATTTCTCATCCATGGCTCTTTCTTCTGGGAAAGCAATGTTGCGAAACATACTTCCTTGCAGGGGACTCCCTGAACTCTCCTTCATTCCGCTTTCTTTTTTGGACTGTGTAGAGAGGATGATTGTTAGGAGCAATAGGATGCTGCTTCATTTGCATCCAGGTGGTGCTCCCTGCTCTTTTTGCTCAAAGGGAGCATCTTTCTCAAAAGTGCTCCCTTTGCAAATGTATCTGTAGTGCTCCAGTTGTTCAGAACAGTATTTGTGGGTTGTTGTTTTAACCTTGTTGTAGGGGAAAAGACTTTGACATGGGTTATATGTAGTAAGAAGGCTGCAAGGGAGCCGGGTGCAAGGGAGTGGCAACAGGATGCAAGCATCTTGTTGTCTTATGCCTCCCTGGGGCACCTGGTGGGCCGCTGTGAGATACGGGAAGCTGGACTAGATGGGCCTTTGGCCTGATCCAGCAGGGCTCTTCTTATGTTCTTATGTAAGGCCAAATACTGAAGCTGAAGCTCAAATACTTTGGCCACCTCATGAGAAGAGAGGACTCTTTAGAAAAGACCCTCATGCTGGGAAAGATAGAAGGCAATGGTTAGTTAGTGTCACTGAAGCAATGAACATGAAATTGGGCGAACTCTGGAAGTTAGTGAAGGACAGGGAGGCCTGGTGTGCTGTGGTCCATGGGGTCACAAAGAGTTGGACACGACTTAACGACTGAACAACAACAAATATATGAAGGAAGAGACTGTAAAGACAAATAATTTCATGCAAGAGAAGAGAGTTAGCCAGGCTCATTTTCATCTTCTAGTGGGTTATATATATGCTCACTTGGCACAACAGAAATATGTTTGCCTGCTTTGACGCCTTTCATTAATTTATCTTTATGCTATGTTATTACTTCATTCTCACTTCTTTTATTTAACACTGTAAATATTAAGACCGTAATATGCTGCAATTATTTTATGTGCAAAATATGCACCATATATTGTGAAATATGGAGAGTTAATTCTTTTAGGGTAAATGTAGAGAAAAAGGAGTTTGCTGTATCTTCCCCTAGGCATACATTTAGCTGAAACATTTCCTTGTTTGTAATTAGCCTAAAGGCCAAAAATGTGATTGATTTTTTTTTTAAAAACCGAGTGCTACAGGAACTTGAAACTGGAAGTAGAGCTTTGGTAGCAAAAGATATACTTTACTGCTTGCTTCCTGGCCATATATTCACTAAAAATACTGTCCATCCAGTTCCTTTTCCACCTTTGGAACATCTGCTCATCAGATCCTACACATCTTCTCCACTGCAAGTGAGAAAATATCTTGCTGATTTTCTTTTTAGTACAAAATTTGACTCTTACTTATTTTTGAGTTTTATTTATGATCAGCCCCATCCATCCATCCATCCATCCATCCATCCATCCAGCCATCCATCCAGCCACCCACCCACATTTAAAAGCGGTATTTATATACCGCTTTTTAATACAAGGTTCACAGAGCTGTTTACAGACAAATAGTAATAATAAAGTTAAATGGCTCCCTGTCCCAAAAGGTTCACAATCTGAAAAATGCAGAACACCACTAGCAACAGCCACTAGAAAAGACACTGCACATGGGTGAATCCAACCTCAATTCCCTTTCCCCACTGAAGCAGTTGTGAAACCAGAGTGCATGTTACATTGTGTGTGAGAGGGACAGTCCCGGAGTTTCCGTCCAGGTAAAGGAACATTTGTGCTATCCTATCCCAGGAAGGGTATAAGCAGCGCAGCCGATATCAGGCCCTTCCCATTCTCAGTCCACCCTCCTCCAGCCTCCACCCATTCCTGCCCCCTCTCAGCCTTATTCTGCCCATCCTACCTCCTGGCCAGGTCCCCTGTGCTTACTTAGCAGTGCTGGGGATCATGGCAAGGCTACTGGTGGTGGCTGCCCAACTGCGCAAAGTGGTGTGTCCCATTTTGCAATACCAATTGCAACACTAATTCTTGCAGCTCAAGGGGTCTTGTTGTTTTTTTTAACCAATTTTCCAGCAGTGACATAGCTGTGCCAATGGGGCATGTGCTGCATCCTGCAATGGAGCAGTAGTCATGGAAGCTTCCTCAAGGTAAGGGAATGTTTGTTCCCTCAATTTGGAGCTGCATTGATCTTTCTCCAGTGTTGGTTAGCATTGCACCCTAAGTCTATTATGTGAGTCTCATTGTGAGTTGTCAGTGGGAAAGAGCAGAAGATCTTGGGAAGGGAAAGGGTTTAAGCATTCCTTTTCTAATTCCACATCATCCTCAATTTCAAGCACTCATACATTTTTTTTTTAAATCTCAGGCTGAATAATGTGGAAATGCCCATGAAATGTACTTTGACCCAAAGACATTTTGTTGCCTGACTCAGAAAATCATAACATCTTTTCTCACTTATTGTGTCTTACAAGAAACTTTCAATTGGACATCCTTTAAAGATGCAAAAATCTTCACTTAAAAACAAACTCCATCATACCAGAGCTCAGCCTCCAGTTTCTCATTGTTACTAATGAGTTGCTTCTGGGTAGCTGACAAGCCTGATGAAGGTACCTTATGCCAAGTCTCCATTTACTATATGAGTTTAGCACCTTCCAGAATCAGTAGCTTGTGGCATTAACCAGAAGTAAATTAAGAGTGCAATCCTAACCTGGTGTTGCCCTGGTGCAGCGCTCTTGCATTGGACCAGCACTGTTGCAAACATGCTGTAAAGCATGTTTTCACCGCAGATTTGGTCACAGGGCTGGTGTAGGCAGCAGCGCCAGCACATGTAAGCTGCATAGCCCTCCAACTGGGCCCTGGTTAGTTCTGCCAGTGCAGGACTGCGCTAAGAGTGTCCCTTTAAGGCTGAATGGCCCATGAAGTGCTCCCAATGGTGGGTCACAACCCACCATTTTGAAGAGCAGTGGGCTATGCACTGGTAAAACAAATGAATTATTGTAGGTCATACATCGGGTAATGAATACATGATACAGTTGTTTCTTCCCATGCTCGTTGTTTATCCGTTCTTGTTCTCTAGGTGGAAAAACGCATGAGTCACACAGTATAACATGCATACTTGCACGATGAGCCCAAATGAATGTGATGGAACACCCTGTAACTCTCTTGTAATGTCAAGTCAGTGTCTCCATCTAGATCCAGATAATCTTGCAACACAAATCTGTTGCATTGCAATTTTGTATTATGGCAGGTTAACCATAGCCAATTGATCCAACTGGCATCTTTGTACCAGATGTAATTCAGTGTAATTTTGTAACATAGTTTTTTTAAGGTGTACCTTTGGGATTCTTCTACTGTTCCTGGCTCTGGAGCCAGACGCTACATCTATTTGCAACGGGGAAGAGTTAAGGCGTTTGTTTCAGAATCTTCTATTCCAACACGTTGAACGTCTGGTAGGTAGAATTTTGTTTCATTTTTTTAAAAAAACATACTAATAATTTGCACCAACGATTCTAAGCAATGTCCTTGTTTTGATGCTGGCAGCCCCATTGTCTTATAATGGAAGCAAGGTGCAATATGTGGAAGCTATGAATATATGATACATTCTGAAATTCTTAGAGCGCAATCTTAACCTGGATTTAGTTCAGTACTGTTAGCTCCAGCAAAGTTTGGCTGGCACCAGGGATATGTAAAGTGTGTTTTGACCACTCTCTGAGTCAGGGAGGATGGCGCACGTCTATGTGTTGGCTTGTCTGACTTCGAGAGTGGTCCAACATAATTTAGAAAGCAATCCCAAACTGCAGTGGAACAGTGCACTGGGGAGCCTCCCTGGTGCAAGGGCACATTCGCTCCCTTGCCCCAGGAGGCTTCAGCCTCCCCATAGGGTTCCTTGGATCTGCACCTGCTGTATCTGCCCAAGGGTACCTGTAGGATTGTGCCCTTAAGAACATAAGAAGAGCCCTCCTGGATCAGGCCAAGGGCCTATCTAGTCCAGCTTCCTGTATCTCACAGTGGCCCACCAGGTGCCTCGGAGCACACGAGACAACAAGATGCTTGCATCCTGTAGCCACTCTCTTGCGCTGGCCCTTGTGCCTGCCAAATTTTGCTGGCCTAACTCCAGGTCAGGATTGCACCCTTAAAGTACTGTATATTAATAGACCAATCCTACATAAGGACATGTTGCTGTTTATAAGAGTGGACCGCTGTAGTGAATAGTTATATAGCAGTGTGGCACTTGTGGCCGTTATGGGGCCACTGCTGCAAACAGTGATGGCACCAAAGGTCTGCTACCACTACTGGATACCTCTGGCAATGAACTTAAGCTGGCAGGGGGGGAGAGAGAGAGAGAGAGAGAGAGAGAGAGAGATGTTTGAGAGCTGCTGTGTTTAAGAAGCATTTATATTCTTAAATATATTTACGCACCATGATAATTAAACTTAAGTCAGTGGACTTTCAGTTTATACCCAGTAAATAATTATAAAGCTCTGAAGGTTATAGTTCCTCACCAGCCCAGCCAATTTCCAAGTCAGTGTGAACATGCTGTATGGTATGTTTGCAATACTTGGGAGATGGTGCAGGAGGCCTGTGTCTGCTTAAATGCTTCCTTGGATTGCTATGTTAGTTTAATGTATACTCATTGAATGGTAGATATATTTTTCACATGGTGAATTTTGTTCTGTGCTTTGCAGTGTGCTGTGCATGCGATGAAATGATGAGGGTATTAATCTGTAAAGGGGCTGATGTATAATATAGAACTGATGGATGGAAAGGAATACTTAACAAAGTGCAAAATTATATATAAATCAGTGACTTCTTATTTCCTTCCTATTTGCATTAATCATTGTGGTTAGCTGACCACAGCCCAGAGAATGGTATTCAGATATGAACTCAGTCACATTTTGTACAGTCTTTTAGACAAAAATATTCAGCGAGATAGAATTCCTATCCAATAATAGGCATTATGGCAATGCAGTCAATTGAACTATCAAGGATTCATTCTTGAATATCTGAATCAGTTGACAGTACTGAGCTAGATGGACCAATGGTCTGATCCAGTATAAGGCAGATTCCTAAGATCTTGGTTGGATTTTTCCATTGAGGCAAAGTTTGTGCTAGAGCTGCTCTAGCTTCACAATCTTTAGGAAATGGGGAAGACCAACATATCAAGCCCATGCACACGTCTGGACGACACACAATTTGCTTCTGAAATTAAAAGGGCTAATCTTCATTAATCTCAATGTGCTGAAACTAAATGAAAACCGTCAATTGGCTCTAGTTTACAGCTTACAACTCTGAGTAAAGACATTATCAGGCTTCTGATAATGAATCACTTTTATTGGACAATAGCAAAAAACCTGCAGCAGGGGAATCGCGTGCTGGCTACTACTTTGGAGGAAATGGCACTAGCCGTTACTTCCCCCGGGCTACATGGGCATGACAGCCTGGCTCTGAGCTCCCCTATCTTGACACCCAGGAGAGTCCATCTGCACCAAACCCAAAAGGGTTAAGGCAGCCATGCCCAGCGGTGAAAAATATTCACCAAGATAGAATTCCTATCCAATTATAGGCATTATGTCAATGTTCATAAGGGATGGGTCAGAAAATTCTGAATTCGTGTTTTTTTTTTAAGTTTCAAGTAATATGTGTTTTTTAACACATAATATGTGTTTTTTAAGTTTCAAGTAATAAGACTAAGATCATGGCAACCACTCCCATCACTTCCTGGCAAATAGAAGGGGAAGAAATGGAAGCAGTGACAGACTTTATTTTCCTGGGCTCCAAGATCACCGCAGATGGTGACTGAAGCCATGAAATTAAAAGACGTTTACTTCTTGGGAAGAAAGCTATGGCGAACCTAGACAACTTAATCAAAAGCCGAGACATCACCTTGCCAACAAAGGTTCGCCTAGTCAAAGCGATGGTTTTCCCAGTAGCCATGTATGGCTGTGAGAGCTGGACCATAAGAAAGGCAGAGCGTCGAAGAATCGATGCTTTTGAATTATGGTGCTGGAGAAGACTCTTGAGAGTCCCCTGGACTGCAAAGAGATCCAATCAGTCAATCCTCCAGGAAGTCAAGCCTGATTGCTCTCTGGAAGGACAAATCCTGAAGCTGAAGCTCCAATACTTTGGCCACCTCATGAGAAGAGAGGACTCTTTAGAAAAGACCCTCATGCTGGGAAAGATTGAAGGCAAAAGGAGAAGGGGGCGACAGAGGATGAGATGGTTAGATAGTGTCACCGAAGCAATGAATATGAAATTGGGCGAACTCCGGAAGCTGGTGGAGGACAGGGAGGCCTGGCGTGCTGTGGTCCATGGGGTCGCGAAGAGTCGGACACGACTTAGCGACTGAACAACAACAACAATATGTGAAACACTTTAATTGTTGTCTTACAATGGAAGCATTATGTAAGGCTAAGGTTCCCAGATACTACTTGTAGGGCTGAAGGGTAACATTGAAGCAAAGGGAGTAGCAATTTGGAATATAGGCAAGTTTAAGTGTTAGGATGGGGCAAATGACTTGTTGAGGAATTATGTTTTAGAAAGCTAATTTGGAGAGTTATTTTCAGACTGTTCGTGTATTTAAATGGAGACTGCTACAAGTAGTGGGGATGAGGTTTTTGAGCCAGTGCAGCTAGTTCTTTATTAGTGTTGAAAAACCACAAGCATATGTCTGACTCATTACTTTTTGCCCAATCCTCAGTTGCAAAACATTAGTGTACAGTGGCTGATCCCAACAATCACATGTCTTAGCGCTTTTCTGTGTCTCCCTCCCCATACCCTTCCCCCCACCCTGAAAAATTGCTCCTCAGGATAAGGGTTATTTTTTTAAAAAAGAAAGTAAAAATTTGCTTTGGCCATAATGAATGAAACGAAGTAAAAGAAAAATAAGTCAACAATAGCATAAGCAATCATTCCTTTTCAAAAAAAAGTTTGCAGGCATTTACAATGGATTATAGTGACATGAAGATACCATCTTTAGTTTACAATAAATTAGCATGTATTGAAAAGAGAAATGCAGAAACATTGAACATTCTTGCAAATTTCATTTGAATTTTTATTTATTATAGAAAGATACAATTGAACGAAATGTTCCTGAATGTAACCAGAGCAGCATTGCAGTTTTTTGCAATCAAAATCAAAATAAGGTAATGTGACTTTTTCTAGAATTCACTTCAACAGTTAGTTCCTATGAACTAAAAGATGCCATGATTGTGGAACACAGCAATCCTCCTTTCCTTTCCCCGACAATGCTGAACCCAGAGTAAGGTGCTTCCTTATGTATGTATGTGCTTCCATAAGCCCCTTCTGTGCTTATGCTTGAGGTAGCAATGCCCTAGGCCAGCAAAGTTTGACTGGTACAAGGCACGCTGCAAAGTATGTTTGGACCACTCTCAGAGTCAGAGAGCCCACACAAAGACATGTGCCATCCTCCCTGACTCCAAGAGTGGTCCAAACTTGCTTTACAGTGGCCCTGGTGCTGGCCAACCTTTGCTGGCCTAATTGTGCCAGCCTAACTCCAGGTTAGGACTGCACCCTGAGTATCAGTATATTTTAAACAGGAATAGACAACTGGAGATTTGGGAAAGTTGGGTTCTTTTTACACCTCAGTGGGTAGGTTGCAGTAGTAGAAAAGACCACAGACCTCAAATTGTAACTGAAGCACATCAAATGGCTTATTGATTCATCCCCTTTTCCACCCATACAGATCTCTGAACTGACTCATAACCATTATGAGTAACATCACTTAGCCTTCCCTCTCATGGAAAGCTCTTCCAGGTATTGCTACCAGGTGTTATCCAGTATTCTCTTCCACTCCCAGTAGCTCTTCTCCTGAAATGGCCACCAAGAAAAGAAGACAGCAAATGATAGTAATGGTGGAAAGGATGTCCTTCATTGCAGAACTATACATTTTAAATGATTTTTAGATCTGAATCCCACCCCTAGCAGGAGCTTTTCAGAACAGATGCCTGGATCATGTGGAAAGGGTATTCCCTGGTTCCCGCAGCAAGAATGATGAAGACAATCCATGGCCCCAATAACCCAATAATTATCAGTTTCTGCTTCTATTTGCCTATTCCTGCTGCTAGCAGATAGCCAATAGAAGCTTTGCTATGCTTTTAGGGTTCATTCATAAGTAGAGGTGTCTGTACAGATAGGTTTACAGCCTAAGTTTTACTGAACACAATGGGCTTACTTCTGACTAAGGAAACTAACAGTTTTCAAACCTCTCTATTTGTTTGAAAATAGTATTGCAAGGCTGGCGGATAAAAAAAATGACATTAATGGGCAGTAATGTCCTCAAGGAACTTTTGGAAGCTAAGTTGAATGCATGAAAGATAAAGGAAATAAGCAGTTCAGATGTAGGAACTTCTTGATGTTCTCATATGTATGAATGCTCAAAAGTAACTGGCGAGACCATCGTAAACTACCTTCTCATCTTACTCAGTCTGTAAGGTTCTGTTTATATAATGCCCAACAGCGCTCCAACTGATTGAGATAACATTTCTTTACAGGCAATAGAATTTATATATGATACGTCATGTCAGCTTAACAGAATATTCCACAGATGTAACATTACTAAAGATTTAGAGATAATGGATAGTGTTGCAAATGCGACATTCACAGTACTACAGGTATGTCTTTGTGGTCGCAGTATGTTCTTTTTCATTTGTACCTCATAGCCTCTCTTTTATATAAATACATTGCAGTACACACCCATTGAGTGGCAGAGGAGCAATGAACAGTAAATTCCAGTTACCAGTCTTTAACCAGGATTAATAAGAATGGTTTTCCATTGAAACATCTTTAATTATTTCTATCACATTTTAGCATAGAAAATAATGTCTAATCACCTGCTTCAGAACTGTCCTAGAAAACAGTTCAGGCTGAGAAAAATGAGTTGTCCGAAGTCGCTTAGAAATCACTCATTATGTCAGGGGTTCCTAAAGTGTGCATTGCAATGCACAGCAGTGGTTCCCAAACTGTGGGTCAGGACCCACCAGTGGGTCCTGAGCTAATTTCAGATGGGTCGTGAAGCATCTAGAGCTGCTATATTGAAAATGGGGGGGGGAGATGGGATGCTAGAAAGGGGGAGGGCTGTGTGATTGTTTTGCTTGTGTCAGTGTTGTAAATATGCTTTTTTTCCTTCCGATTCACTTTGCTATTGGAAAATGGCTGAGAAATAACCCAACGTTGTTGCATTATAGGAAAGCAGCAGGCCCTGGTGTTACAGTTATGGCACTTTTTGTCATATCACTTCTGGTGGGTCCTAGACAAATTATAATTCTAAAAAGTGGGTCCTAGTGCTAAAATATTTGAGAACCACTGTTTTAGGGCATTGCAGCATACTCACATGGGGGCCATGATGACCCCTCCTACCCTTGGGCGCCACCATTTTGGATCTTGGGAGTTTTTGTGAAATCTAAGATGGTGACATCCAACTGAGCTATCATGACCATGGCATGTTTGGAAACTACTGGATTAGATTATTTGAAACTGGGGGCTCCAGTGATCACTCTTTTGTAGTACGTTTTTGAATGCACTCTTTTAAAAAGCAGTATTTAAGTACCGTGTATGTATTTCTTATGTTGTTGTATAGTTCTTTCTTGACATGCTGTTTATAATGAAAAAGCTTTTTAAAAAGTCTCCTATCCTTTGCTTATGTAAGAAGGAAAGTGTACAGCTAGCATTCTACTCAGCTGATTAATAAAACTTCAGTTGATCCCATCTTCCATTGTTCTGCCCAAGGAATACAAAGGAACTATTCATAAGCCAAGGAAGATAAGTTTCCTCCATTGACCTGGATCGCACATACGGGTCAAACAAGGGGTCAGTCAGCATTTTTTTTAAAAAAAAATGCTATCTTACCAATTGTTTTGTCTTTTGTTTTCTCTTTTTTGGTCCTGGCTATATTGTCTTCCTAGCTGGGTCACTGATTTTCCTGGCTGGTTAATGTTGCTATAATTTTCCTTCAGTGGTGGTGATAATTTGGTATGCACTTGACACTTTTGTAACAAATTTAACAAATATTTAAACATACATGTATTTAAAAATATACATTACAAGATGTCTAGCTACGCATCTGCTCCAGTGTTCACTGAATCAAAAATAGGATTCACATTTTGACAACCAACTCTTTTTTTGTGTTTTTAATATAGAACTGCACCAGTGACCAAAGAAAATCAAAAAGATGGTGTCAAGGAACAGGGGGAAGAAAAAGACTATGTCCTATATGTCGTATAAAGGAAGCAATTTTAAAGTTCTATTATTGTTGGATTCAGTTTGTTAGGAGTAGGCCTTGACAGGCCTTCTTGTGTGAGCTACCTGTTTTACTCTCATAAGAACATAAGAAGAGCCCTGCTGGATCAGACCAAAGGCCCATCTAGTCCAGCTTCCTGTATCTCACAGCGGCCCACCAGGTGCCCCAGGGAGGCATGAGACAACAAGATGCTTGTTTCCTGTTGCCATTCCCTTGTACCCGGTACCAGTACTCTCAAATGGCAACGTAAAAATATGAAACTTAACTATAAAATGCTCTGGTTTTTCAGAGCAAAACATTTTACACAACTGTATTGTAAATATTTCTTCTCTCTGCATACTCAAATATTCTGTGCCAAAGTCTCTGTTGTATCATTTTACTGGGAAAGGATGGATGGAATACTTGCAGAAAAATAAGCTGGACCATCTTTCTCAAGGAAGCTCTTTAAAAACAGATATAAAATGGAACACAACAATAACCTTCAGATCATCTTGCCTTAGAATACGTACCTGCCCTCTGTAAGTATGTTTGTGATCATATTGCTCCTTCTCTTTTAATTCAAGAAGAAAGCAACTTGTCAATCCATGCATTTTTGATTAATACTTATTAAAGCCCTTTAAAAGCTGCACTAAGAGGAATCCAAACCAAAGTTTACAATGCTGTGTATTAATGAATTTGAAAACTACTTTAGGACAAATGACAGGCTAGATGGATAACTTGAGAGTAGGATGATGTAACTGGAAAATGGCAGCACAGACACAGCCAAGATAGCTTCTAGGAGTAACAACCGTGAATGGGTGTATCGTTCTGTGTGTTTGCAAGTTGGAAGAGTTCTTGTAGGATTACTAGATGTAGGGGTCAGCCCTTCAGAATGTAAGCCATTTAAATGCAATAAAGCATTTATTTTTAATAAATAATAAATAATACAAAGTAACTTAAAACATTGACATTTTTATAAAATATTGATGCTTACAGCTAGAATTGCTTAACAGCTTTTAGTTGTCCATAACTCTTGCAATTTTATACCATTGTTTAATATTAAATAATCCTTGATGATGTATCATACAGAATGTTTAAAAAGGTTTGTGTTCTAGTATTAGCTATTTGAGAATACTAAGCCATATAACCAGTGGTGTCATTCAAATGATTTAGGAACAGGAACTCACTTTTGATTGGCACTTGTTGGGAACCCGGAACCAGCCACGGAGCCCGTTCGGATCCTGAACGCCCGTTCTGGTCCGTTCCCCCTGAATGACATCACTGCATATAACACAGGAGAAAAGTTGTCTACCTAAAAGCAAAAAGTAGTGAACTGATCTTTAAAAATATACAATCTGATTTTCAGATAGAAAACTGAATTTAGTGTTTTTACAGTGCTAACAAAATGCTATTATATCATGTATAGGTATTACCTAGAAATGCAATGCACTATCATAATTATCTGAGAGCGCAATCCTAAACTGGAGTTAGGCTGACATAAACTAAGCCAAACTAAGTTTGGCCAGCACAAGGGCCACAATAAAGCATGTTTGGGCCACTCTCAGAATCAGGGAGGATGGCTGTGTCCTGGCCTCTTTGACTCCAAGGTGGTCCAAACATACTTTATGGTTAGGTGTCCTTTGTGCTGGCCAAACTTTGCTGGCTTAGGTTATGCTGGCCTAACTCAGTTAAGATTGTGCCCCAAATTGGGATACAAAGCCCCATTGAAATGAATGGAACATAAGTTAGTCATAATTTACCTCATTTGTTTCAGAGGTGCTTAGTCAAGGATAATCATCTTAGGATGCAACTATCAGCCTTCCAAAGGTGAAGCAGTTAATTTGTTAATTTGTACTAGCAAACAAAGAGTCTTGTAATTCCTAAACTCTGAAATGTTTATTTCCAAGAAGATTAGATTCCTTTTAACATTTTTATATTCTTTCTTCAGACTTAGGTACCACTGTCTCTTAAACATCCAAATCAGCTACTTGCCCACTAATTCAATTCAGTAATGTAGCATGATTTTGTCACAGTAACACACACCAGTATTTAAACATAGTGCAATATAGTCTTCGTCCTACTGTTCTTTGGGTGCTGAAATCAGCTGCATCTCTGGTGGCAGCAGGGAAGCCTCATCAGCCAGCAGACGACAGACGGGTGGCTAAAGAAAGAAGGCTAAATCCAGAAAGAAAGATCTGTAGGAGTGGTGTTCTTGGAAGATAGAACATTCTGTAAATTGTAAAAACCTTTGGGTTTGTGAGAAAGTCCGCCTATGTAAACCGCCTTGAGTACAATCATTAGAGAAATCTAGTGATCTTAAGAAAGGCGGTATATAAATAAATGTATTATTATTATTATTATTATTATTAAATGTGAGTTTGACATGATAGTGAAAACATACTTCTGCTTATTGAGGGGAGAGCAATAACAGTCCAATGTAAGCAAATAAATACACAGGATTCTAGCCTAAATTGATTGCTAGTCTCAGTGAGATTATTAACACAACACACCAGCGGCCAGGTCTCATATTAAGAGCCTCAGGGTGCAATCCTAGCCTGAAGTTAGGGCAGCACGTCACTTTTGCCAGCCCAGGAGTGTCACACGTACCATAAAGTGTGTTTGGCCACTCTTGGAGTCAGGGAGGCTGGTGCATGTTTGTGCTGGCCTAACTCCAGGTTAGGATTGCACCTTCAGTGATTCCTAACATGTCTTCAGGCAAAATTCAAGGTGTTTTTTTTTAATCTTTAAACCATAAATGGTTTGAGTAGTTAGATTGCCTTCTGCCACATGAACATATCCCAATTGTGTTTCAGAGGTGACTTTGGGAAGGCGTTCTTCACTCTAAGATGGTAGGAGGATGGCAGTCAAGAGGGTCATTTTAATCGTGGTTTTCACTTTGGTAGGAACCAACACTCACAGTAGTTAGCAGGTTAAGACCTTTTCATTCTTTAAGGCAGCCATTTTCAACCAGCATGCTGTGGCACATTGGTGTGCCACGAATCGTTCACAGGTGTACTGCAGCAGTTTGGCTGAAGATCATTTCTTAGTAGGGCCACTGGGAGATGTGAGCACTACACCAGCAATGTGGTGTGCCTTATCAATGGTCACAACATTGACAAGGTGCTAAAATTGTCAAGGCACACCATCAATGTGCCATGAGGTAAAAAATTGCTGCTTTAAGTTATTAATGGGCAATCAGTGGTTGCTGCCTTCATTGGTTTTGTTCTTCATTGTAATTGATTTTAGGATGCTTCCATCATTGGTGCTGCTGTTTAATTGTTTTTATGACTTTTTAAATTGTAAACCACTTTGCATATTTTAAAAAGAAAAGCTGTATATAAATATTTTAAATAAAAAAAGCTTGGAAGGCTTGACAGCCTCAATGGTTGAGAAGTCATTAAGAAGCATTGCAAGGATACTTCAGCAATTTTTACTGGAAACAGAAATTAGGGGTGGGGAGGGAGGATAGGATCTCAATGTTTGTCAAGTCGTTGGCAGATGGGGCTTCCAGGGATTGTGATAAGATTCAGGAAAGAGGAAAAAATGACTTCATATATTAGGGAAGTTTGAAACTAACGTTACTCAATAAGTTTACTTAAACAAAGGATTCTATTGATTTGATCAGTCCCATCAAGATTCAACTTTAAGGAGCTTACTCACATCTAATTCCCAGACACTGAGTAAGCAAAGATTGCAGTTATTCAGTTGATGCTAGAAACACAAGCTACAAAACTACCCATTTCTACAACACCAATATTTGAGAAATTCTGTTTTCAATAATTGCTTTATTGTTTAGGCTACATACATATAACAAGCATTTACAGATTGCTATTGCAAATAAACTGAAAATTTGCTTAAGAAAACCCAAACATAAGGAGTCAGAAAGAAAAATGCTCAAATAGTTGCTCGATAGAAATTAGACTCTTGCTAGTTACAAAAGCAAGGATACAATACAAAGCAAGCAGTTGCAGTAAGAAATCTGTAGTTGTAATAAAGGCATTTGTAGAAAATGCATGAAAACATTTATATAACATAAAGTAGGATCTTTGGTGAATGAAGATGCATATAAAGTCTGGCCCAAGTGGCTGACATCCAAGCAAAGCAGAATCCAGAAAATCACAATGGATCCACTAGGAGCCAGCATTCAGAATTCAGCATTTTGGTATAAGTCCTAAAGTACCAGTCCTTCCTCTACAGAATGCCAAATATGCAGTGGAATTCCAAAGATTTATAGCCATAGTTCCTCCACCAAGTCCAAATAGATGGCTGCTACATGCATTAGCTTTGACGCAAAGACTGATCTCTGTGCCACTCTGCCATTAGGGCAATACAAGAGAGACACTTTCCAACCAGAGATTAATCTCTGTGGCTAAAAATATTAAGCAGTCCTGAGTGAAGTCAAATATATTATGCTTGTGTTTCTGTGATGATGGCCATTATTTACATGGGATGCAATTTCTAAAGGCTAGCATTCACGTATTTAGAAAGGAAAAACCAATTAATCATTTATAATAATGCAGGATTATGTCTGATAAGAATGACAGTACTTGTTTAAAAGCCAAGGAGTGTGATCCAGTTGCCCTGAACTCACTGACAAAACTCCCATTGATTAGAAACAAGTGGATTGCAACCTGGCCCTTGTTATGAAGTTGGGCACTAAAATATTATAGTTTTTACTACGATTACTGGGGAATGAAAAAGCAAAAATGTTCACCAAAGATGACTATTCTTAGAAGTCTGAAATTGCAAGAGGATTCTGGGATTCCACCTCTGAAATTTATTCTCAGGGCTACGGCTTGGATCCCAACTTGTGCAGGCATGAAGTGCTGCTTCTATGTGAACTTGCAAGGCTGCTATTGGTTTCTCTCCCCTTTTGGGCTACAGCCCATCATGGCACATAATATGCTATTCGGAAGGTTCCTTGACTTGCAGGCGTAACTTTTGCGGGAGAATGAGGTGCTGTGGTTCAAAAATGGGTCCTGAAATCAGACGTGAGGCTGATGCACAGAACACTGCATGAAGTCCTTTAGTTTCCTGTTTACGTCTTATTAAAATGGCCCTCAGCAGTGAACTTTTGTTACAAAATGGCAGAAGCTCTGCATATCTAAACAAAATATGAGGGAAAGGTTTTCTCTGGTTATTTTGAAGAGAGTGAACTAATGAAAGGTTGCAGAGTTAATAATTTGGTTCAGATATTATAAGTCTTCCATTGACAATAATTACATTTTCATTGTAGGTGATTAGCGACTTTTAAACATCCCTGCCCATAGAAACATTTTGAACCCTCACTCTCAAACTCAGAAATATAAGAATACATCATAGATGGTTTGTAAAAACTGAGTAATTAGGGTTGCATTCCACAAATCATAATCTTCCTCATAACTTTCCTGTAAAGTCCTTACAGAAAGTTATAGGAGTTAAAAGACTAAATGATATTCTTATGCAACTTTCATTCATTATAGCAGGATGTGAAAATAAACAACCCCAGTGAAAATTTCACCCATACGTTCAATAGGAACTCAGTAGAATTATTCCATAGATCATGTAGTCAAAGATCCTTATTCCGAATAGAATTTATCTGAATGTTTGAATACGGTTTTGCCCAGCTGCTACATAATTCTGTGGAATTCTGCTAGACTACATTTTCTGAATTGCACATAATGTTGCAGTTGTTCAACAGCAAAAGCTGCTATTTTACTAAACGTAGAGCAAACACCCCATTGATTTTAGCACAAGTGAAATTAGTTGAAAACACAGAACCACAAATGTTCCCATAAAGTTTTTCACAATGAATACTTAAAACATTTAGAGGGAGAATATGAGAGAGGGGCACAGGGTAATTTAAACTATTTTAAGATGGTATAAGCGTACTGAAATTTTACATATCTTGGTTTCTTGCTTCCCAACATTGGTTCCATAATCACATCTAGCTACCATAAACACATCCACTAAATATGATATGATGGCAAAATACTGTATTAGCATTTTCTCTAGTATTAAATTGGGTCACAGCACAAAATTTGGGTACTGCACGTAAAAATGCTTTTTAAGGAAAATTTAAGGTTAACAAATACAACTCTACAGCAATGAACTAGTTATTTTTAACAGTCTAGGATTTGCGATTTGGCAGCAACAAACCTACTAGAAAGTGGAAACAAGTGGAATAACTTGTCCATCAAATGCAATTTAAGCACAATGGCCAGATCTTGTAGAAGGGTAAAAAAAATTAAGATTTGATAAATAATCCTGCTGCATTGTCAAATGTTGCAAATTACCCCTTCGATAGCTCAAATACTTGGACTGAAAATGGCTTGGAAGCAGCAATTTGAAAGTAAGTGATCAAAATCATTTTGGTAAAGGCACTATTAAAGATTACAGGATCAGGCAAAATTGCTTACATTTTCATAACAACTATAACTATTGCAGAAGCAGTTTAATAGGTTAAAGATTTCATAGGTTAAAGGTTAAAGATTAACATAGGTTAAAGATTTCAGTGGGCCAGAGTTGATGCTTTTTGAGGCCAATGAATAATGCTTTTCAGGCCAATGAATAATGCTTTAACCAATGTACTATGCTCAGAAGGGTACGAAGAATGCTCAAGTCGAAGACCCTGTCACTGAAAACAAAGAGTTATTCTGATATTATATCCAAAATCCATTATCTCCAATATTGTAACAAAAATGAAGCTATTTCTATTGCAGTCATTTTAACAAGCACAGCCTTTATAAAGGCAAAAAACAAAACAAAACCAACCCACAACCCTGTAAACAATTTAGGCCACACTGAACAAACATTAAGAACTATGTCTATGACTTTGCTTTTGGAAGGAAGCAAACAGGGCCTTACCAACATGGGAAAGAGAAAGAACATAATTCACCAAGTACTTGCACATCCTCCATTCATAGATACAACATGTAAATTGCTTGGTAGATTGATCCCACAGATATGTGAAGTCAACTACAGGCGTGCCCCAGTATTTACAGGGGTTGTGTTCCAAGCCCCATCATGGATAGCGGAAACCCTGGATACCACGGACGCCTTTTTAATGAAAAGGGAAAAGTTTTTAAATTTGTTACCACCTTATCACAGCAAAAGTGCTGTGTTTCAAGGCTTGCAAGCAGCTACCTCAGAGCAGCCGTTTCCCAGTGTCAAAGCACACCCCAAAATGTACTGCAACCAGGAAGAGAAGCATTTTGCTGCATTGGGGCATGCTTTGAAGTGTGGAGGACTGGGAAAAGTCTGCAGGTGGCTTAGATGCAGTGCTTTTGCTGCGATGAAGTAAAAAAGTTTTTAAAAATCTTCCCCTTTCTATTTAAAAGGCGTCCGTGATATCAGTGGATAACTGAAATTGTGGATACTGAGCGTGCTTGTACTTGCAAGACTATTGATTAACCTAAAGAACAGTGGTGGTCATTTATTTGGAACAATTTTTTTGAAAAATGAAATATATTTAAGAATGATACATGGAGAATGTCAGGGAGAAATGTTGCATCATAGACAAGGGAAGAACCTGTACACAAATCATGATAAAGTCTTTTTGAAGCATATCTGAGAGAAAGTGTCAGTCAGAATATTATAGAAGAGAAGCAGAAGATTCACGGAAGAGATTATACAAGGAACTTCTCATCCAATTATCTGCTGAGCATCAAGTATAGTGAATTCTTTATTAGAATACCTTTTTTAGACAATTGATTCCAGACTACTAACATATAGTTAAGTGACCAGAAATGTATGACTATAATACATCAGGACTGCAGAACTCTTACTACTTTTTGAGTTAATATTTTGCTCCATTAAAGATATTTCCAACAGTGTCTCAATAATATTTTCTTGAATGGCACAGTTTTAGGTACCTATTATTTATATACAGTATATTATACATCTATATAAATTACTCTGTAACCAAAAGGAATTGCTCTCACAAAATTATTGTGGCGCTTTAGCGTGAGTTCTGGTGGGAAGGTGCAATACAAATTTCCATGCAGCCATGGCGACAGAAGAAGAGCTGGTTATCTTTTATCCTGCTTCACAGAACATGTTCAAAAAACCATTCTTCGAACTCCACATTCACAGCAGAATTTTGCAGACTCAACAGGGTATTTCGCTCCGCATTCATAACAGAATTTTGGTAACTGAGCTGGTGAATTCCCTTCGCTGCTTTTTCCTCCATTGACAGAAGATGGGCAGTCTCCACTGTCATATCCCGTTCTTCAGCACATATTAAACATTCAAAAAGAACCATTGAAGAAATAAATATTAATAATTTGTAAATCACATATAAAAATGTGCATTTCAAGATCTTCCATGTAATGGCTTTTCAGTTACAAATAATCATTCTAAAAACATGAACTTTTTACAAAAAGCATTTCACAATCCTAATGCCAGAATGCTAATGCTAGAATGCCTCACCAAAAATGAGGAACAAGAGGCTAATGGACTACTTAGCCTGCATGCTATCTTTCTGTAGCTGAATTAGCAGGTAGCATCCCCGGGTCAAATAAGGTAAAGTCCAAGGGCCAGACCAAGAGACTGGAGATTCTTAACCCATGGTTTGTGTTCAGCTAATTAGCAGTCCCATGGAAAGCTTTGATGACAGAAGTATTGCTCTTAGGAAAGATGATGGGCAGCCAATCCCAACATTGAGCTGGGCCAGTGTAAGTCCCTTATGCAGGCCTGTAAGTGTCACAAAGATGCGGTAAAGCATGTTTGTGCCTCTCCAGGAAGCAGCCCAAGAGTGGGGGGCGGGGAAGGATGTGCCTTGGGGGTGGACCTGCCCTGCAAGGGGGTAGAGCCAGGATCTGGTACTTAGGCCAGATCATAACCCCTGTCCTGGTTGCCCCCAATCCAGGCCACTGTGAGACACCCATAGGGGTGGTTGGGGTTTAAGGGGAGAATATCCCTTTCACATAAGGTGACCTCTAGCTGCCTCTTAACCTGTTCTGGCACAGGTTAGGATTGTACCCTAACCCTTTCCCTTCCACACCTTTTTCAATATCCCACTCTGCCCACTGAATCAGTAGCAGTTGGATGGACGACGGGCATGGATGGAAAAGATTCAATACCCTCTCAGAGCATCAGAGTTCAAGGAGCTGCTAATTAGCAAAATAAGAACTATGGGAAAGCCTAACGATAGATCTTCCATAAGAATACGGGACGGGGGAGGAGACAGGATGGCAGGGGAAGAAGATAAAAGCTTGGCATGTAAAGGGCTTGAATACAGAAGCTAAGCTACAATTTGAGCACAAGATCTGTTGTTCAGACCCTTTTATCTGGACGGAAGTTGGATCATAATGCACATTTCATCAGTTTGTAGATATTTACTGAAGCTGTTTGTTGTGGAGAATAAGGGAATGCTGCTACTGCAGCAACAAGTCAACACGGGGGGGAGGAAGCTCCTCTTTGCTTCTTCCTCCTTTTTTCCAGTAGTAAAATAAAAGATACTGCAAGAAGAAAGCTTAACTATCCAGAGAAAAGGCAGACACGAAAAACAAGGTAGGTTGTTTTTTTAATGAATCTATGTATTTTGGGGAAGGAATAAACGGGAAAGGGTTTTATATTTTACATCGTGGAGTTCAGAGTTGGCTCTCTGAATCCCTGCCAAGTTTGCCTTTCCCTCCTGCTTGTGGTGCTTCCAGGCACTCAACTGATAGGCAATCGTGGGAAAAGGAATGCTAGACTAGATAGATTTCAGCCTGATCCAGCTGCCTGCCCGCCCTTCCCTTCTTCAGCTCTCCCATCATAGGCAAGTCAAAGACCAGGAATAAGAAGTTTTCCTCCAGTCTGGTCTGTCACTGTATTAAAGCAGTAAGATTTATTTGTTCGAAATTTGTAGTTTCAGCCCCCTGCCTACAATATTCAAGCAAGCTATAAAACATCAATCTATTCAATTGTAAATATAATGGAATGCCCACAGTAAAAGAGCAATCATTACTATGCACCACGAATACAGATAAATTTTGTTATTATATGCAGCAGCATCTGGTTCACTTTAAGCTCAGCAACATTTTATTATGGTAACAGGATTCAAGCACATCTCCCAATCTCGCTTCCTCATCTTGACTGCTAATCCTTATATGATAATTGTTTGTTATCTCCACCTCCTCATTCTGTTTTGCCCCCTTTCATTGCTACCCGTTTGTTCTCTTATTTCTCACCTTGATCATAATTTTCAGATTTGCCTTGCTCAGCTTCATCTCTTGCTTCCTTTGTTAATGCTGCCACTTTTTTTCCTAAATCTTTCTTTGCCCACATTTATCCCATGTTACATTCTTGTCATTGCTTTCCATTTCCTTAATGGATACAATTTAAGGCACAACTTTATAAAGAAAACAAAAGCTGCTTCATTTTATAGTCTCCTCCTTACATTGTCTCTATTTGTCCTCCTGTCGTTTGCTGTCTCCTTGATTCAGGTTCAGGTTACATCTTCTATTTCATACCAATGTTGTTGGCGCTTGTTGCCCCTTTTCTCCAGAAGTCATTGCCTCCCATTGGCCACACCTCTCCCTCCCTGAAATTTCTTGCTGTTCAACATGTCCCAGCCTGATTTTTGTCTCTCCTTCCTTTATGTTCCCTTCCTGCCCTACTCCCTTTCCTTATTGTCTTGCCTCTTTTAAATTCTAAGTTTGTAGGCATGGTGTATTCTCTTAATGCAACTACTGTTCAGATAAACAATGAGTAGATAGTTATTATAACGGTTCCAGTTCCAGAATTATGAACATTCCAATGGGTAGCATTCCTGTTAGGATTCCATCCCCAGGCTAAGCATCTTGGACCTCAATAGTCACATCTTCCCACTCGTCTTTCTCAAACTACACTGGTGGATCACATAATGCAGAAACAAAAGAATCATTCATGTTCCTGTCTTTGCTCATAAGACATTTCTGGGATTTGCAAGCCCTCATACTCCCACAAGATACTCCTACAAGCTAGCAGTTTCATAAAAAAAACACCCCAAAAACAAAGCTAATTAACCACCTGCTTGAGTAGTTTTCGGAACTGAAGCCTCTCTTTTTGTTTGCCATCATGCCCAAGCCGGAATTCCGTGTCACGTTAGGTGCTACTGTCCGTGTTTTCATGGAGCCTCTGGAAGATGACATTTATTCAGTCAATTAGAAATGAAACAAAACAAAAAAAGCTTAGGGCCAGATCCTGTTCTCCCACACATGACACTGGATCCAACAGGAGGGGAAACTGGTAGTAAGAGACTCCTAGGTGCAAAGAAGAGAGGGAGCAAGAAGATGATGCGGAGGGAAGCATGGACTGTGCCGATTTGCTAAAGAATAAGCACACTCGCGCACAAACACTCCCAAACTTCCGCAAGAAAATAAATATAATACTTCAAACACCACCTTTACCTGGTGGTGCTCTAGTTCAGTGGTTTTCAACCCAATAAATCCAATCAATAGTATTTATATACTGCTTTTCAACACAAAGTTCAAAAAGTGCTTTACAGGCAAACAATGAAGTTAAATGGCTTTTCATTCCTATAAGTTGTTGCGACTCCGAAACTGAGGCTTCGCTACCCCATTGGGATCCCAACCACAAGGTTGAAGAACACTGTTCAAGGTTCCTTCCTAAACAGAGTTAATGGGAAAGGGGGGAAAGGGAGCTACATAAAAAGATCTTTTCAAGATCCCCCCACTACAATAAATTCAAAATATGCTAGCACAACACCACTTTAGGCTAACACCACCACATAAAATTGCTCAGTACTACACGCTCCCAGTAATTTCAAATTAAATTCTGTTTTGTTTCCAAAAAAAGGTTCTGCCACTACTTAATTTAACTAAATCTCATGCACAAGTTAAATACTGCCATCTAGAGGAGAAGAAAAATATGTTGCCCGAAAAAGCATTGTGCTAATGCTCCAATAAAAGACAATCAAGAAAACCTTACAAACTTTTGCTGAATAGTGAAACAAGCGGCATCAAATAAACATAAGAATCAAGATTTGAACTCCTGAATAAGATTTTTTAAATATATGGGTTGTAGCCAAAAAACTGAATCCTAAGTACCACTGAAATTAATAGGACCTAAACTGGCAATATTTTGCTTCATTGATTTATTCCTAGTCAGGATTCAGTTTTACAACCTACCACCCTTCCCTAGGAGAAAGTTCCTATAATCTTTAAAAATGTATGCAAGTATCTCATTTCCTTAAAGAAACAAAATATACAGTATGTGTACTGATTCTTAAGCATAGGAATGCACATATTCTCCTGGCTCCAGAAATTATTCTCTATCCAGGAAGCAGAGCACGAGAAATTCACAGGATGAAGCTATTAATTATTTAAAGCAGTGGTCCCAAAACTGTGGGTCAGGACCCACAAGTGGGTCACAAGCCAATTTCAGGTGGGTCACGAAGCAGCTAGTGCAGCCATATTGAAAATAAGGGAAGATGGGATGCTGGAATGGGAGACAGCTGTGTGGTTGTTTTGCCTCTGTCAAGGTTGTAAATAGGCTTTTTCTCCTGATTCCTTTACTATTGGAAAATGACTCAGAAATAACCCAAGCTTATTGCTGCATTCACTGGAAAGCAGCAGGTTCTGGCATCACAGTAATGGCACTTCTGACCATGACATCATTTCTGGTGGGTCCTGGACAGACAGTCATTCTAAAAAGTGGGTCCCACTGCTAAACGGTTTGAGAACCACTGATTAAAAGAATTTATATCCTGCCAATCCTATGCTGAATCAAATTGCCTTAGGCACCAATGACTGCAAATCAAGCAGTGCCCGCATCATGACCCAAATTGTTTCTTCACTTGGCTTTCATTACACTGCTGCCCAAAGCTGATTGCTTCCCAGGGCTTCAAGCGTTACAGCTTAGGCTGCTCTGGGGCTAAATCAGAACTGCTACGTACAGCACACTGCATTCTTAGGCTAGGGTGCCAAATAGAAGACAACTCGGATGAGCAATTAGGTGGGGGGAAATGACAGTCAGTTTGCATCGTATCTACAACACTAGAAACATGTATGACAACTGAGCCAAAAGGTAACAGCATTAATTCTGCTTTCGAGGTCCTATTTGAAACACTGTGACCCATTTTCCTGGAGTCAAGCTAGTAGCTGACCCTGAAGAACCTGAGCTAGCACACCACAGCGTTAACAGAATTCTTGAATAAGGAAGCAACAGAATTATTTGAAAAAATTATCTGAATAAGCAAAAAGAATTATTCGGATAAGGAAGAAAACGTAAAACAGAAAGAACAGTCAAAGCCAAGAGAGATCCTACCAGTACCTTATTCATACATGCATAAACCAGAAATATTGAAAAGTGTTTGATTAAAGAAAGAGTACCATCTTGAAAGACCCACGTATCCATGATTTCAAAAAGCATAGAACAGATAACTCTGGCTGTGCAAACAGGTCTCTCCTGCAATTCTCCCCTCCAGACCCTTGGGAAAGCCTTCACCGTAAAACAAATCATCTGGAAGGTTGAGCAGGAAGATTCCCTTCCACCCCACCCCACCCAGTGGCATTTCTACAGGGAGGGCAAAGCTCTAAGTTTTGCAAGGAGCCTTACCTTGCAGTGGAAATCACTCCTCTCCTGCACCATTTTAGCCAATCCTCACAGGGAACAGCAACATCTTGGCATTGCTTATTGGCTAAAGCAGCAAGGGAGAGGAGGGATTTGCATGACAGGGTAAGGCTTCTTGCAACACTTAGAGCTTTGCCCTCCCTGTAGAAATGCATCTGACCCCACCCCAAGCAATGGACCTCTGGATTCTACCCAAACTTTGAAAAAGGCAACATCCAGTCCTTTAGTTAAGGTTCTTGTAATTTATCTTTATCCCCAAACATCTACTATTGCTCTAAACAGCCATCCTTTCTTAGGGATGCCCATGTCTATGTTGTTTGTCCTTTTTTTTAAATAGATATTTCTTTATAGATGATATTTCTTTATAATCTATAACTAATATTCAGCTTTGGTGACATCACTATGCTTAACATAGGCCACAGTACATTATTTGGTACTTCCTGCCTTCTACAAAACTCTACAAAAGCTTACTTACAGGCCTGCTGTTAACTATAACACATCTCCCTTGGTTTCACCTTGCCCTCCCAGTCTCAAACTGGGTCTCATATTTACACATGGACATAAGCACAGTACACCTTTTACCGTAAAACTCGAGCTGCAATTCTATGCACACGTACTTATGAGTAAGCCCCATTTAATATAATGTGACTTATGTCTGAGTAGGCATGCTTAAGATTGGGCTGTCACTTAATATTGCTGTCTATGGTCTTCAGAGTTCTGAGGGGCTACATTACCCTGGCTGGTGCCAAACTGCACCTTCAACGGCAGACCCGAGGCCAAAAAAAGCAGCCTTCTGAGGCCCGGCAGGCTGTGCTCAGCTTTTCAAAGCACCCGAAGGCCTACTGGCGGCCTTAGAAAGGCACTTCTCCTTTTCATGAAAACCGGAAGTGACTTTCTAATGCTTTCTGAGGTGGAGGTGGGGGAACGACTGCCCGACATCACCGCTTCTCAGGATGTAGAAGGAGCTGTATTTGGCCAGGAGAAGTTACAAACGTATTTTTGAAACTGACCTGGTCCCTGGTTTCTGTGTTAAACAATACATATACAAACAATTCTTCACAACAAGAAGGATCATTATACATAAACTGATGATTCAGTAATGCCCTGGTACAATGTCCAGGCAGATCAGAATCTGTTGTTGTTCAGTCGTTAAGTCGTGTCCGACTCTTCGCGACCCCATGGACCACAGCACGCCAAGCCTCCCTGTCCTCCACTAGCTTCCAGAGTTCGCCCAACTTCATGTTCTTCACTTCGGTGACACTATCTAACCATCTCATCCTCTGCCACCCCCTTCTCCTTTTGCCTTCGATCTTGCCCAGCATGAGGGTCTTTTCTAAAGAGTCCTCTCTTCTCATGAGGTGGCCAAAATACTTGAACTTCAGATCAGAATCTACTTCATGTATAATGCCAACAAGGCAAGAATCACTGTATTTAGATGTGTTTTAAAAATATGAAACGGTAAAACCATAAACTATACACAGTGAACTGTGTACGTACCCTGTTTGTAGGCTTGTTGTCCTCACAGAATTTTTATGAGCTGGAGATGAATTCTGGAGTTTGCTTCCTGTGGGCCCACTTGCAGACATCATTTTATTCGCAGGTGCACCTTTTAATGTAAACATGAAAACATCATTTCTGTAGCTTATATCTATTACTTAGCTTTACAGGGCAAAACTACTTGATGTAGCAGCAGGGGAACAACTGCATGGAACTGCTGCAGCAGTCCTTGGAGATGTGTGTTGATTGTCCCTTCTGTATCGTGCTGACTCAAATCACCCCGTGTAAGATGCTACTAGCCATACCAGAGGAGAAAAAAAAACATATAAACATTTGCCTTTTTATTCCTAGCACGGCTAATAGCAATGGGAGAATGGAGGAGGCAGAATGCTGCTGTTCTTAATGCTATTCCCCCAAGGGGGGGGGAAAGTTGACCAATTGAGGCAGAAACAAATTACATTTCAAGCCATACAAGTAAAGCCACTTTAGACCTTCCTAACACAAGTCTGACAGTCTAACCTGGGAGACAGCAACTTGCTCAGATGACTCAGAGAGCTTTGTGGGATCTGAACCCAAGTTTCCCTTATCCAAGCCCAAAGGCTGTATCCACAGTACAACACTGGCTATATTTCAAAACTCAAATTACCAGAACTAACAAATTACCAGAACTAACAAAAATGCCTTTCCTGGCATCCTTTAATGAATTTTAAAGCAGCCTTGCCAACTTTTAATAATGCAGCCGTCTGTCTGTCTGTCTGTCTGCCTGCCTGCCCACCCTAAGACAGTTCACAGCGAAGTTCTTTCCCCAGTGCATACTGCGTTAGATCATTGGTTCCTCTAGACCATACTGTCTACACCCTCCCCAAGGTTTCAGGGCAGGGATCATTCCCAGCATTAACCTGAAGACGGGATCTTCTTCAAGCAATGCACTGTACCACATTGTACCACCAAGTTCTAACACAGATCTTGGGAGATCGGAAAGAGAATCCCAATAGGCTTTCCTGCTGTAGCTTTAAATCAGTGGCCTCCAAACTATGGACCATGGGCTGGATACAATACCCAAAGAATTCCTTCCATGTCATGAGTGGCGTGGATAGTTCTGTCTCACAGCTGCTGTTTGCTAGTTGATTAGCTGACAAGGGGGCTCTAGGTATTCACGTCTATGAAGGCACAGAAGGCTGTGCAGCAGGATGCTGGGCACAGACATGACTGCCCAATGCATCCCTGTAGCCGACTGGCTGTAAAATGGAGCAGCTTCAAGACGGAATGATCCGCACCGCTTAGGATGGGGAAGAGGTTTCTGCTGCACAGCAGTTCGTGCTTTGGAGACCGCTGCTTTAAATAACCAGGAGAATCTAGCACAACAAGAAGCATGAGAGGCAATGTGCCCAGCTGTATCAGTACTATTCTCACTCTTATCTGCTATTTACCTGGGAGTGACCAATACTTGAGTAGCAGAGAATATGTCTGTCAAACTGCACAACATTTAATATATTTTTAACCATTAAAGCTTTTAAGAAGATGAAAGCTTGAGAAGTTCATCATTGTGTGCACCCTCAACAAATCCACCTCCAAGATCTTCTTCACATCCTGATTAGCAACATCTGCAGCTACCAGCTTCCATTCAAAAAAGTTCCATTTGCTATTTTTCTAACTTGGAATTTAATAGAAGTGACTCCCAAGTTAGGGAAATGTCCTCAAACTGAGTGCAAGGCTTCTGCGCACATTTTAAGTACAATGTATCTTGCTGGCTATGGTCCTGCAATAATACTGTTCATGGATCCCCAATATGCAACATCAAATCACAACTCTGACAAGCATTACTTGGTTGCGGTAAGCGGGATGAGGCTGGTGCTGTTATTCCTGTAGGGGGCATCTTCTTCACGGCTGTTGGTTTGTACTGAAACAAGAGGTATAAAAGCCAAGCAAAAGCTATTGTTTAGAAGCATGTTTACATATAGGAGTAATTCCTATACTGAAGCCAATGAACTTATTTTAACTGAGGAAATAGCAGCCTGACTAAGTCCCCTCAAAATAAAGAAATCATGGTAGGGAGTAGAAGGTTTTTACAGACACCCAGTGCTGGAGACCCCATCTGTTCCTTCCCCACCCCCCGCAAACATTTAATGAGGTAGATATTGGAGCATTTTCTTTCTTAATTTTAAATAGCAATTGTTGGAGGCGGCACAATCCAGATCGGAACTATGACAGAGCTTTGGGTTAAAGTTCCCTTACCCCTACTGTGGTTTTATACGTGTGTGACCTGTATGCGTGTGTAAAACCATGGGGAAACTTAAATCTGGCTGTTTACTCAGTCAAATGACTGTAAAACATGCCTGTTTTTAATTACGGTCACATGTAGCCTGGACCTTAGTCAAACTAATTATAGGGTTTTGCTTTCTCAATCTCATCTCATGAAATTATATATTTACACTCCTTTTTAAAGGGCATTTTTGAGCTCTTTCCATGAAACACGAGAAATGGAACACTTGCAAGCAAAGGCTGCAAACCTTTTATCACATTTAGGGCCCAATCCTATCCAACATTCCAGCACCAATGTAGTCGAAATGCAGCCCAGAGGAAAGGGAACAAACACCCCCTTACCTTGAGAAGTCCTCTGCAACTGCTGCCCCCCACCACAGGGTGCAGCACATGTCCTGTTGCCATGGTTGCATCAGCACTGGAATGCTGGATAGGATTGGGCCTTTAATGTGTGAAGTCCATCTAGTCCTATCAACTTCAGCATGATCAAAGACCCTGAAGAACTTTTTCACATTAATACAGAGAATGACAAAGTTTCAAGACAAGCTGCAGCAGTGGTCACTCATACAAATCTGGAATCCTCCAGAGAACATTCCCAATGACCACACTTGACTTTTCATCATTTGTTTGACCAAGCCCATCTAATTTAAAAAAAAAAGGTGCAATTAAACAGCAAAACAGATACACAATAAATAAGTTCTATCTAAGGGATTTATTTATCTAAGGGATGTCAAACAAAGTTCTTGGGCTCTTCCAGCATCACTATAAGTTGCTGAGCTGTCACTGCTGAAAGGGCAGCCGGCATGATGCAGTCGGATCTCCCATATCTTGAAAATATGACCCAGATTTGCATATTTTCTCTTCATTTCTCTTCTCATAATTTGCAGTTAATGAGTTCCTGAGGAAAAAAGTGCTCATTTCTGTTCATGACCTGCTTAATGACATAACTTCCTGCTTAATGACATCACCTCCAGCCCTCAGCAGGTTTCATGGATGCTATAGAGCCTGTGGTATGAAATGCGTGTGACACTCCTGTGCTACATCCTTCTTTAAAATAAACAGAATTTTAATGAACCTTGGCACCGTTATTGCTGCTTGCCTGCTTCCTTTCCCATTTTCATTAGTTTTATTGGCTGCTTCTTAAATTGCTTCAAAAAACCACACTTGTAAGATCACAGGATAGCATCCTTACTAACAATTCTGCTGTTGGTTGAAACCTCAATTAACAAATGGAACATTCTACTTTTAGATCCCTTGTGGGAGCAGAATGCTGCTTTCTTTCACAAAGGAAGCTTCCAACAGACGCACTAGTTAGGAATCCATAGTTAACATTAAGCAATGGATACATGGATATAAAAAAAATCAGTCATAGAAAAAATATGTACCTGTGTTCGACTAGGAAGCTTCCCTTTAGCATCAGTAACCACTTTTCCTTTATTGGTAATACGCGCTGCTTGTTCTTTGCAGAAATTGATGTGTCGATCAGCTGCACTTTCATTAAATCTTCTCTGGCAATATGGGCATTGGATGTAATCTAAATTCAATCAGCATGTATTTATTTATACCCAATTTATAACCCAACTTTCAGTGTAGACCAGACCCACGAGGCAGTTTACAATTTTAAATAAATACAAATTCTAAAACTAGTGTTAACATGCATGTTTAAAAAAATTATACACATTTAGCACGTGTGTTTCAAGCTAGTTTCAATTCAGCAGATTTCAACCCTCTAACACCTGTAAGTATTTCCAAACAAATATGCTTTCACCATGTGTAAGTGTCAGTGGCACGCCTTCCCAATGCAAGGGGTCCCAAGAACGGATGTGATAGCTAAAGTTCAGTTCTTGCTGATGCCTGTCTAGCTTCTCAGCATGATGCAAGGACAAAATGGTGAGAATCTCATTGGTAGTTGAGACTTATTTCAGAGACTTTTAAGGCTTTAGAACTCAAGAACCAACATCTTAAATTGCATCTGGAAGCCAACCAGCAACCCATACATTCATGATAGTGGAGAGATCAGACTTCAGCAGTTAGCCTCAGGGAGCCTCAAGTAAGAAACTGAGGTTCCAAACTTTGAACCAGCTGCAGTTTCACAATAGTCCTGGCAAGCAAAGAAGAAGAGGAAGAGGAAGAAATGCAGACAGATCCAGAAGATTGGGATGCTTCTCAACCCAACTTCTCAACCCAGCCTAACTACAAAACTGCTTTTTCAATACATTTGAGAACAGGCAAGAAGAAGAAATGGCTGCACGACTAGATGCTGCAGTTCTCCACAAGTACAGTTGGATGTCTATATCTGCAGGGGATACGTTCCCAGACCCCCTGCGGATATCAAAACCTGCAGAAAACAGAATCCATGGTTGGGTCCAATAAGGACCTCTAGATGGTCGCATCTGGAAGTGTTCTGTGGTCTGGAGGAGGCGCATGCAACATCTACAGACCTCAGAACACCTCCTAGAGGTGTTGGAATTGCACTACCAGTTTTCACCAAAACCAAAGTGCCATGCCAACACATTTGGGGGCCTCAGAAAGCCTCCCAGACAGGACCGGAAAATGCTTCCATTTGCGTCTGAGACGTCAGGTGAGGCTGTCTTCTGCGGGCTGGAACATGCAGTGAGTAAAACCCATGGATTCTGAACTTGGGGATAGAGGGTCCGCCTGTATTTACACACCAGTTCATTCTCTGCTTCACCAAGCACATCTTCAAAGTTACGCATTACATACCAGGATCATAAGAAGGTGGTGGTGGTGGTGGAAGTTTTCCACCTTCTTTCAGGACCTGATCCACTCCTTTGGCTGCACGTATAGCTGCAATGAGTTCTTCATGCTTTCGTCTCCAGGACGATGGCTTCTTTGCAGGTTCTGGCTAAGAAGCCAACAGAAAGAACACAGATTTACAATTGGGTATCAATTTATGTTCCTAAGCTTTGTCTGCAATACAGAATATCTACAAAATCGTTAATTAGCTACTTTGTGGGAGAGTTGAGAGAGCATACAACATTATTACTTCTCGATATAGTACAGTCCAAATTCAAGGTTCTTACAGGTGCCAAGTTTCTGACGTGGTGAGATCATAATCCATAATCCAAGGAAGGCAACAGAGGAAGAGAAGGGAAATGGAAGACATGTATGTATGTTTTCCACAACGAAAGTAGGACAAAAATGTGTGTGTGTAGCCAACAAATAAAGCATTTAAAACATAAAAGAGAGAAGGATTACCGGAGCTCACAAAATCCTGGTGCAGGCTAGGGACTCTCCACGTGACCAACAAAAATGTGATTATACCATGCACTCGTACATAGGCTTAGGGCACAATCCTAAAACAACTTTCCAACACTGACATAGTTGTGCCAATGGGGCAAGTGCTGCATCCTGCATTTGGGGAACAGTCATGGAGGCCTCCTCAAGGGAAGGGAATGTTTGTTCCCTTACCTAAGAGCTGCATTGCTATTACCCCACTGCTGGAAAGTTGGTTAGGATTGCGCCCATAGTTGCCACATAACATTTAAATACATTTGATATTTTAACAAATACTCTAGATGAGGGGGTCAAAAAGTGTGAGGTGTTGTGGCACACTCACATGTAGGTGTGCCATAGGCACCACGGGATGTCCCTCATGGCCCCTCCTACATGTTCTCCTGGGTGTCGCCATCTTGGATCCTGTGATCTGTGGGGTTGTTGTGACTCAAGTCAGTTTGCTTTAAACTGTGGTAACCAAAAAAGACACCTACATGCCTAAGGTGAGCCCAGAGTTCAGAGAAGTACAGCTGTTTGCTGGTCTTGTGCATAAGATTGTTCATCCCCTTCCCCTGGGTAAGGGTGCAGGCCCACCAAGAGCCTCCTCAAGTCTGCACCAGCTATTTTGCGGGCAGAGACTTTAAGGCCTCTGTGTCAGGCAGTGTGGCCCAAGATAGAGGTCAGGATCCAGCTGTGGAGGCCACCGCCAATCCCACCCCAATCTGCCCCTCCCTCTGCTCAGTTCTGTCCTCCCCACCTGCCCGGAAAGTGCGAACGCTGGCGGCGGTGTTACTGGTCGCCGGCTCCATGTAGTCTCCTTAAGGTGCTGGGGCCTGGCACCAGGCAGGTGCAGGCAGTAAAGCATTAACACCTGGAGTGGAAGTGCCTATGGCACCCATGACACTAGTGCTGGCAGTAAGGGTTTACCGCTAACACTGGCCATATCGGAGTGGGCCCTTATTTGTTTGAGAACCTTTTGTATATCCCACTTTGCTTCAAAATTTGGTATGTAGTTGATTAGCATATTAATATTAGCTGGGACAATCTGTTATATTGGAACCAAGTTCTGTTGAAGTGTGCAAACTACAGTAAACTAAAGCATCATCACACATGTTCTGTGTAATCTGAAAGCTTGCATACAGTTCTACACATTTGGTACAGGGTATGACCTTGCATATAGGGACGTGGTGGCGCAGCAAGTTAATCCGCTGTCGCTGGGCTTTCAACCGCAAGGTTGGGAGTTCGAGACTGCGTGACGGAGTGAGCTCCCGTTGCTTGTCCCAGCTCCTGCCAACCTAGCAGTTCGAAAGCACCTAAAATGCAAGTAGATAAATAGGGACCACTTTGGTGGGAAGGTAAAGGCGTTCCGTGTGCTACGGCGTAGAATCATGCTGGCCACCATGATCGGACAAAAACGCCGGCTCACAGGCTTTGAAACGGAGATGAGCACCGCCCCCTACAGTCGGTCACGACTAGACCATTCGGTCGTGGGGAAACCTTTACCTTTTTATGACCTTGCATGTTTTATATGTGTTCCCTTTTATTCAAGGAAAAAAGCTGTTCCTCTTACTTGGAATCAAAACGTAAGTATGGTTCTTGCTCAGTATGGTTCTTGCTCTCTTTTAAAGTTTCAACCCCTTGCTGCATAATCTGAATTTAAAGCCGAACGCCAAAGGCATGGCCATTTTCTAGTTTTCTCTATTGGCTCCAACTGTAAGAAAAAGGGCTTTTTTCCCTTATGCACTTGCTGAATCGATTGTCCAATATATGACTAGTACTCATGAAAGCTCACAAACAATAATCATACTCCTGGAGTCTTAAAGGATGAAATAAATCTCATTGAACTCAGTGGGAAGAGAATTACTTCTGAGTATACAGGCTTAGGATTAGACTGGCTGATCCTAGACTCCTGCATGGGCACACTTTCGAAATCCAATATGAATTTTAGGTATGCTCTAGGAGTTACTGGCTTTTTGTTGTATAGTACTAATACATTCCATGACTGCCATGAATACATTCTAAGTCGTCACACATACAACCAGTTACTGAATGACATTATCTATGCATCAAAAGCTGACTAAAATGGTTATAAGCCAATCATCATGTATTTACCCTTGGTTTCAGAGGTTTTACTGTGGAGATATCAGTTCCCTCTGCTCTCTGTCTGCTGGAATCAAATGTTTTCCTTTTCTTCGTAGCCGTTTTTTGGCAAATAGGAACATGTTTCTTCTGCGAGTGGAAGAAATTTAACAGTCATATTTGGAAACAGGTAAATTCCCCCATCTTTCCCCAACTAGTTATCTATATTGTGCAAGAGGACTAGGGAAGAAAGCTACTGATCTAGGAAAACCTAATATTTCATTTATCATCCTACCTTGTCCCAAGTGTATAATGGATTAAGACAGACGGTAGAACGAACATTTACATTCAAAATACAAAACTAAGATGTATTTGCCAAAAATCCACACTGTATGAACAAGACAGCAATTTCCTCAACTGTTCCCAATTATTGCTTTCTGATCCTCACACTTTTAATGCTACAAACTGCAAGCAAATACACTTTATATTTTCAAAAGTTCTTTTTCTATCTAGAATCACTGTTGGATTCTTTGTGCAAAATGACAAAACTTATATCTTTCTTATGTGGCCACCACATATAGCAATTGAGGCCCCAATATGTTACACTGATGTACAGGTACAGCCTTCTCATTCACAGTTTTCCCTCCTGCTGATTTGATACAGCGCAGAGGGAAGAGAAGTACCCTTTGTTTAACTTAAATGTTCCTTTAATTACCAGGCAGCATTTTTTAAAAAATGATTCTCTTACTTTGGCAAAGCAGCTGCAAGCATTCTCCAGGGACTTAGAGCAGATTACTATCAATTAGTTCTAAGACCTCCTCCCCTGCCCTGGAACCTGGGAAGTGCAATTAATCACTTCCGTTTTGCATGTTTTTACCTTGCTCCAGGTCAAAGTGAAGAGGTCTTATCTCAGAGTCAATTGATACTAATCTGTTCCAAGCCCCCAGAAAATATCTGCAGTAGTGTTGCCATAGTAAGAGAATATTTTTTTAAAAAAACTGATAATTAAAGGAACATGTTTTTTAAATGAATTTCATTTAACTCGGTTTTTGGCATTCCGCAAGGGTTCCTGGAATGGAACCTTCATGGATAAAAAGTTGCGCAGGAGGTGGTGATGGCATCTGGTCTTGATGCCTTTAAGAGGGGATTGGACGGATTTCTGGAGGAAAGGTCCATCGTGGGCTATAGGCAATGATGGATTGTGCAACCTCTTTACAAAGGTGGTGGGCTACTTCAGAGTACCGGGTGCAAGGGAGTGGTAACAGGATGCAAGCATCTTGTTGTCTCATGCCTCCCTGGGGCACCTGGTGGGCCGCTGTGAGTTACAGGAAGCTGGACTAGATGGGCCTTTGGCCTGATCCAGCAGGGCTCTTCTTATGTTCTTATACGGGAGAGGATTATGTAGTCGCCTTGAATCTATGGCCCCACCTGAAGACCAATTTGAGTCACTGTTTAAGATAATGACAACCTAGATCAGTGGTTCCCAAACATTTTCAACTGTTGGCTCCCTCGACTCTGACCATTGGTTATGGCTCCCCATCAGGATTACAATCCTATGCATTGTTCAGGATGGAGAGTTTTTGCAAGGATTCCGCAGCTCCCTGGTTGGTTTCTGCAGCTCCCTGGGGATCCACACCTCATAGTTTGGGAACCAAATATGTAGATCAAAGCCAAGGAATTATCTGAATTTCTACTCACTAATGCATTTGGAAAGAAAGTCCTCCCACAAATCTTGCATGGTAACAGATCTTCAGCTTGCCCCGTAGTTCCGGTATCTTAAAAGAAAGACAGACCCAAAACGATAAGATATTATAGCAATGCAATTCCAACTTACCCTTCTTAACCAGTAACTATGTTGCCCATATTAACATTTTCACAATATCTATAAATGATATATTTAAACTACATTATGAAGTATAGGTTTCATTCAAAAAGTTGCCTTTATTGACTAAGGGAACATACTGTGCTTCCTTCTTGATAGCATATTTTCTCTCCCCTTGGGCAGTTCTGGGAAGCCTGTGAATCTACAGTTCCTAGAAATCTAAGATTTCTTTTTTATTTATATCCAAATTGAAATCCTATTTTTAAAAAAAATCCCCAGAAGGCTTACAAATGAATTAGAATATAAGATCACAAAATACAGTTTTAAAAGCCGCACAGTAGTAGAAGAGTAAATAAGATCAATATACAGGTTTGAAAATACCTAAACGCTTTCTGAAATAAGGACATTCTTAATCTCTTTAAGGAGGGAGCTCCACACTGGCACCAAAAAAGGGTTCTTTCCCTGGTAGCCACTAACCAAATTTCTCTTAGTGGCAGGCCAGAGAGCAGGGGCTGTGCAAACTAAAACCGGTCTAACTTGCAGGAATAGGAGGTCCTTGGCATTCTGAAGTCAATGCAACTACTAAGTTTTGACTACCTAGTTTTCTAATTCCCTGCCCCCCCCAAAAACAAATCAAACTCCAGCAAGCAGTTGTCATTCATCATAAATTGAAACTTTTATAGTATTAACACTGGTGTAAATAAGTAATATCTTTTCAAAAGCCTAATGCACAGTAATGGCACTCAGCTGATCTAGAGCCATTTATGTGCTTGTGGCAGAATGGTAATAGATAGTACTATAGAATACAAAACAATTAGTGTTCTATTGTTCCAACAACAGCAGCACTATATTTCCTTTCAATCTGCCAATCCTTCCACTATTGCTCTTGGCAGATGTTCAACTGACTGCAGCTGTGCTTGCCAAGAACAAGCAATGCACTAGAAAACTGAGTATTTTCTTTATCCTTTCACTGAACAACAGAAAGAAAGAAAAACTCCAGCTCTTTTATACAATACACAATTTTTTTTTTCCAATTTTCCCCGCAGGGTGTCAGACGTATGACTTCTTTAAAAGCAGCACATATTTAAAAAAACAGACTGTCAGAAATAAAAGTGGCATGTTCTCATTGTCTGGGGTCCTTGACATTGCTCAACTCACCAGTTGAGATTTCTTCCTTATGGAAGCACACATTAGCATGATACAGGAGAAGCCCCCTCCCCCCCCCCATGATTCTCTCAGAAACCACCATGCTTCTCCTTTCACCTGGCTGCAGGCAAACAACCCAGCCAAGCCCCAGATCAAATTAAGAAAACACAAAAGGAACTAAACCTTGGCAGGAATCGAACCCACAGCCAAGATGCCCCAGACTCCCACCTCTGGACTTTATTTGCAAAGTCAGGGACCCAGGATTCGAACTCCCGCCGCCGCTGCTGCCGCAACCCTCAGCCGGCCGGCTCAAGCTCTCGAGCCAGCCATTAAAGGATTACAACACCTCTTGACCTGCGGTCTCACCCCCGCACCCGCCTTATCCAAACTGTTAACCGCAAGCCAAAGAGCTGGCTGTCAAACTCCTGACCTGTTCCTCGAAAGCATCGCTTGCCGGCTGTCAAACTCAGAGGCAGCTAGGTCTTTCCCCAGAACCCCCGACCACGTGGTTCAGGCGAACTATCAGAAACCCCGAACTGTCAAAGTCTCCTCTTAAAGGGGAGGCCGGCTTCATGAATGGGGTTTTATGAATGGAAACTGTGTTTTGTGAATGGGAACGTGCTGAATAAGGGAGAGCTGTCAAGTCGGGCTTCATGCTTGTGCATACTGTGAAGGGGAAGACACAAAATGGCTGCCAGTGGATGGATGCCAGCTCCTTCAGGGAATGTGCCACTTCCATCGAGCCAGATCCTCTGGTCACGTCCTTGCCGCTGGCATCCACAATCTCCATCAAAGACATTTGCATGATAAAATTATATGAACTAGAATGAACTTTCCGTTGTGAATAGAATGAAATACCCCTTTTCTTTATGCGTCAAAATGTGTGTCTATAGAATGAATTGTCCTTTTGTGCTTGCAAGATATGTATCTATATTTGCCCCCCACTGACCCCACGCCTTTTGTCACCCACCTTCCTAGAATTCAGTCAAGTCCCCGAAACTCAATCAAGTGCCTTTGTCCCCTGTACCCTAGCGATTAGCCACTACCCCAACCTTTTGTCCACCAGCGATTAGCTCTCCTCCCAGGGCGCCAGTCACCCTTCAGGCGAAAGGGCGTGTCTCGTGGAGTTCCTCAAACCCACTTTTGACCAATCAAAGGTCCCAAAGCCCCCCCCCCCCCGGTGCCCCAATAATCAAAGTAGGATTAGGCAAATGAATTTGATTAGAATTTTTATTTTCTCTTCATCTGCATGCATGAACATATAAATGTACCTGTTTCTGTCAATTGGGCATGCAATTAGGGTGCCTTTTGCACGTGCGTTTTGCGACCTGTTGTGTCTTTATTGCAATAAATATCTTCTCCAGAAACACCAAGGTCCAGCTGGCAATTCTTTTCCATGGACGTTAAACTTTTGGGTAAGCTATAGCAAGGGCTCCCGTGGAGGGGATCGTTGGATTGGAGGTTTTGCGGACTTCAGCAGGAACAGGGAACGCATGCTGGAAAAACAAACATCTCAATCTTTGGAGCCTGGTCTCGCGGTTTAAAGAGACAGGGCTCAGAGAAATCGCCTCTGCGGCTTGATTTCCTTCTACTTCAAGCAGGTACAGAAAAAGGCAGAAACTCAGCAAGTTAAACTTCGTTGGCTTTATTCAAGGTATTACATGACAGAGAAAAGACAACACAGAATTGTTCATCTTCCTAGTACAAGAAATCAGCTTTCAAATTACATAACATCCTTACATACACGAGCAGTTACTGTACTGTATCAATTCAATACCCAATACATCACAAGCATATAAGAAGCATGTTCTCCAGCAAGAAGCCTGAATATAATAGTGCTTTGCTGATATGGATATGTGCATATTAACTAGAAAATATAATGTCTCTCCCTGAAGAATATAACTTCAATTCTATGATCAATGAATTACTAAGGAAAGCTTTGCTTTCTTCACAACCACCATTTGTGCAAAAACAGCTAGAATAATATCCTTTCTAGCCAAAAGTACCCCAGCTACTGATTATACAGTCAATAGGCACTTGTGTGCCTGACAGCAACTCCAGCTACAGCATTCTGCTTTTCTTAAGTCAAAGGCTGCAATCCTAGGCACACTTTCCTGAGAGTAAGCCCCATGGACTTACTTCTGAGTAGATAAGTATAGGATTGTGCTCCAAGTTACAGTTTTAGGCTTGAGGTCCAATTCACAGCATTCAACCCAGGAAGCCATGCAGGCCTTTAATATAAAATACAATATGAATATGTGGCAAATAAAAATCCAGCTCAATATCCCACAGAAGAGCCACCAGTTTCATATAACAAAGCACTACATCCATTACTAGAAACAGGTATAAATATTTTGGGAGCAGGCACAGCACTGTGAAGACTAGAATTTTGCAAGAGATACCACTAAATTCTCACCAGCATCAGTCAGCTGATAACCACCAGTTACAGATTAATAGCAATGATCTTGCTCCAGTCTATACAAGATCAAAGAAAGAAAAACATACCAGTGGCACTATTCTCTTACTATCACAAACATTAATCACATATATAAGCCCCAAGGCATTTTCCAATATTTATGTTTTTACTATCAAGCAATTCTCTCCTCTAAGCACTGCTGAAAAAGATCACATACAAAATAGGATACAAAGATCATCATTTAGTGGGTGGCTCTCGTGACTTAACAACTGCTGTTCAGTGACAAGAAACATGCTGACACCATCAGTTCCCAAAACTGATGGCATTCCAAAGTACACTTTCCAGTATAGGACTAATCTGAAAACAATTTTCTATTTTTGTCCACCGTACAACACATCTACTTAAAAAAAAATCAGTGAACAATACTGTTGGATATCATCAACCTTGTGTCTTCTAATACTTTTATACGTATTTTGGTACACTGGTGTGTAGTCTAGCACCACAAGATGGGGGTGTCAAACTCATTTCATACAGTGGGACGGACAGCATTCATGATGGCTGCTGAGGGCCAGAACTGACATCTTAGAGCAGAAAGTGATGTCATTAAGCAGCTCATGACCAAAAATAAGCCCTTTTTTCCCCTCACTTAGGAATTCATTGGCTGCAAATGAAAGAAAATACCGTATTTCCCCAAGTATAAGGTGCACCAAAGTATAAGACGCACCTTAATTTGGGGGCCAGAAATTTGAAAAATACATTTTTGGGGCCGGCTGCTCTTTAAGGCAAGCAGGAGCACGGAGAATGCTGCGCTGCGTTCTCCGCAGTGGCGGATCTAGGGGGCAGGGGGGCATGAGCCCTGGGCGCCATCTTGGGGTCGTCTAGGGGGGCACCAGTGGCCCCCACAACATTGCACAGGTAGACCTGGGCTCCAGAGCCCAGGTCTACCCATTGGGACCAGCCACGAGTAGACCTGGGCCATTTTTAATGGGTAGACCTGGGCTCCCTTGAGGGGAGCCCAGGTCTACCTGTAGCTGGTCCCAATGGGTAGGCCTCGGCTCCGTGGAGCCCAGGTCTACCCGGGGATGCTTCTGGTGGGTAGACCTGGGCTCCCATGGGGGCGCACTTCTATTGGGTGACCCGGGCACCATTTTGACTAGGTCCGCCCCTGGTTCTCCGTGCTCCTGCTTGCCTTAAAGCCGGCGGGAGCGCTGCCCTCCCTTCTCCGCACTCCCGCCAGCTCTTTAAGGCAAGCGGGAGCACGGAGAACAAAGCGCTGCCCAGCACACCCCTTGAATAAGACGCACCCAATTTTTAGCCCCCGGTTTTTTGGGAAAAAGGTGCGTCTTATAATTGGGGAAATACGGTATACAAATCTTTGTATTTTCAAGATAGAGAAGAGCCCCATTATTATGCAGGCAGCCCTTTTAGCAGTGACACCTCAGCATAGCTCAATGGCAGAGATCAGCTGATGGTAGTGCTGAGACAACCTGCTAAAGAGAATCTGGGGGCATCCAGTTCATGGGTCTTAGTTTTACATCCCTGGTCTAGCCACTGTGTGAGCCCAGTCCTGTGTATGCCCACTCAGAAGTACCCTATTTCTCTAAAAATAAGACCTAACTGGAAAATGCCCTAGCATGATTTTTCAGGATGCTCATAATATAAACCCTACCCCAAAAATAAGCCCCAGTTAAGATTGTCAGCCAGACAGACGCATTTACGTAGTATGTTCGCAGAGGCGGAGGGAAGGTGTAGCAGAGATAAAATAACTGACAGCTGTGTTGCCAATGCACTACGAGCAGGCTACATGGACAAGAAGTACTCATTTCAGGAGAGCTTTATTGCTGGACATGAGAGACTGGGGCCAATAGTTCTATAGGATATGGGAGTCGCAAGAAATTCACGCTGAAATTCAGGGTTTGGAGAGTTGACAATGTTCCAGAAGATGTTCCATGACTGTTTTTGAATAAATGTAGATTATTGTACATGAATAAATGTAGGTTATTATACATGAAAAACTAAGCCATACCCTGAAAATAAGCCCTAAAGCATCTTTTGTAGCAAAAATTAATGTAAGACTCGGTCTGGACATACCGTATTTCCCCGAAAATAAGACTCGGGGGGGGGGAAATACGGTATGTCCAATCAATGGTGCTTATTAAGTGTGGATAGGATTGCAGCCTGAGATTCCAGTGTGCAATCCAGATGCTTGTACTGTTGTTTTATTCCTGCTTTTCAAATCAAGATTTCACCATGAGCAGAAATCACAGGTTTGCTCAGCACTGTGCAAACTCACCAGTGTTAATCAAACCAGGTTATGTTCGTTCTCAACATGAATGCTTACCATTTGTCTCATATGTTTTTATATGTCATTAGATCCCTCCCTCAAATACAAAACCATTTATCTAAATCAATTACTCTATACATCTAGTTTTCATGTAAGCCTTGATCAAATTGAAATGCAGCAACAATTGGAAAACCCACACAAGACTTTGCTACCAAATGAAAATTGTTCTCACTACATGTATGTCTAATGTGCAATTATTTCAGTCGACACACACACGTTAAAGAACACACCCTGCGTGCAGCAACACAAAAATATTCATCACTACAATGTTAACCAACTTTCTACGTTTATGTTTTAAAACACATTAATATTCTATACAGTAGAAACAAACAACATCAGCTGAATCAGTAGACAGTAATGATCAGAGGCAAGTCTGCTTAAGGGATTTCTGCCACAAGCACTAGTCCAATTACCTATGTTTTTTCCCAACAGGATTAAATAATCTCCTGTTGTGCTGCCATCTTTTTAAGATCAACTCTACATTCCAAGCTATTTTTAGGCAATAGGGACCAACATGTTCTGTGCAGCATAGTTTATGGTCAAGCCAACATGGCACCTACAGTGGCTAATCCCTGAATTGGCACAATCAATATCTTGCCCAGGCACCAACACCATTCCAACCCAGAAATAAAGTTAAAAGAATATTAAGCTACAAATGACACATCAGTAAGAATCCCATAGCAACATCATTCCCCAGACAACGCCATCCCCAGCTGCGCAGAAAAACACACTTAAAACTGCTCCAACTCCAACGTCACCCTTCTAACCAGTCAATAAATCCTAAGGAACAGACCCCCCCCCCTCCATAACAGTGATGGTGAACGTAAGACACGCGTGTCAGAGGCGACACGCCATGATGCTTTGGGTGACACACCTGCATTTACCAACACTTGGCAACAACTGAGTTTGCTTTACTAGTATTTCATTTTTATAATGAAATTTGATATTTCTTTATATAATACATAGCACCACACATGATTGGACTGTATTTTTTTAAAAAATAAATAAATGAATATATAGTTTCTATTTAGCTGGCAGGGGGTGACACATCAGCTGAGTCAAGTTAGCCATTTTCTGAATTTTTGACACACCAAGCCCAAAAGGTTCACCATCACTGCCCTATAACTTTAGCCCAGGCATTGTTTCACCTGGCCCTTGAGGAGGAAGGAACTCCCTAGGGGTCCCTTTTATGCTGCTTTCACATTATTTTACAGCTATGTTAATACTAATCTGCTCTGCTGTTATTCTTTAAATTAATGGTTATTTAATGCTTTATTCTTTCTAGTGTTTTTATGTTTATGTTCTAGTGTACATTGCGCTGGGTTTTTAGAAAAACAGTACAGAAATCTTTAAAATAAATTTTAAGTATAGGAGAAGTATGATAAATCAAACAGTGAGATTGCATTTTCTTGTCAACTAAGCAACTCCTTAACCAATGATCTAGAATGGCAAGGACTAGGACATTCATAATAATTTCTTAAGAAAACATGAAAAGGGACATGAACTTATCCCTGGTCTCCACATCTTCAATCCCATGTATAGAAGGATCCTTGATTTTAGTAATCTTTGGGGAAGGAACACAGACAAATTGTAAAGCACACATTTTGTTTACCTAAGGTCACAAACTCAATTTCATAGTTTAAACCTCTTGGCTAAAGATTCCCAAAGAGCAATAGTCAATACTAGGCTGGACAGGAACAATGGTCAGTACAGTTTAGTTCCTGTACTGTGGCTGAAGTGCACTACTACAGCTCCCAAATCAGCACAGACAGAGCAGCCTCTTACTTTCTTAAGATACCTCTTCCTTCATCTGTTTCACCGCCTACTGCAATCGCAATCATTTTACCCACATTCCCAGGTCGCCCTTTGTCACAACCTACTCTCATGAATAACATGCTGATTAACAGCCAGCAAATAGTGGGTAGTTTTTGTTTTTCTATTTTTGTGTGTACATGCGAACAGCACACTTCCGGCATGGATCTCAGCTACTAAATGTGTATCATCTCTACACATATCATCAGGAATGTGATCTGGCAATGTCAGGACATAGGAAGGGGGCAGGTATGCACTTGTTGAAGCCTGCATGATTCTTTTCGTGGTAGAAATATGGAACCATACTCCTGGTTAGATGTTGAAACAAAATAATTCTGATACATTCCCTGCGAGTGGGAAAGGGTGCATCTCATTGCATCACAGCAAAGGTGTGCTCCACTGATAGAATCTGGTGTGGGAAGGGAGCTGCATTACACAATTACATTATAAATCCAATACATACATGATTTGTGTAGTGAGCATGTATACAGCAGCAATGAATGACAGAACTCTGCCTCAAACTTACAAGTTTAAGTAACTGAACACAATAATTAGTTGAGACATTTATTGAATCCTGAGAGTGTAGGTAAGTTGTTCCAGAACCACTCTAGAACTGTTCAACTCTGGGCATAGTTATATCCCAAAACCCTGGATAGATGCCTGCCTGCAGAAAGAGAGGGGAGGTACACGTTAATTATTGTGATATTATGATTACTGGCATGCACTACAGCTAGACTATCCCTGCGTGCCACTCAAGAGGTACAGAAGTCCTCCACTCTACAGACCACTGCATTCAGTCATCTCCTTATCACAACCTTCAGTTCCCTCATCACCCCCTACATGAATGCTCACCTAGTACTTTATGCTCTTTGAATGGCAAGTCTTCTGAAGGAACAGTTTGTATGCGGTAAGCAAATCTGTTGCAAGAGGATGGGGTGGGAGAAAAAGGTTTTTGTTTTTTTTTACTTGTTGCCTTGGGGCCTGCCTTTGGTGGCATATCCTCTAGTGGCTTTATCCCTGCAAGGAAGAACAGTGTAGAGGCAAGTATTGGACAATTACTGATTATCAGTGTATTGGGTAAGCTGTACAAAAGCACTTTGGCTTCCACTTTCTTCCTACTGCACGTGCAAGTTCATCTGGGGATGGATTATTGTCTGCCTGTAGGTTCTTACTGTAGGGCTTTGTCATTACTTACAAGTTTTGTTTTTAATTTGCTGCTATAATGCATTGACTGAGGAACAGCAGTACTTCCTTACTTTCTCTTCCTAGTCGATCACTTTCCATTGTCTATCACATTTTCCTTGCATTTACTTTCACAGTTGCAGATGTACAATTCCCAGTGCACATGCATTAGATCAGATATTTGTGGCAAAGCCAAGAACTGGAATCACATCTAGCTGTTTTTCTTTCCTCTGTCCTCCTGCCAGGTATTTACATAATTCCTCTGTTTCGTCTGTGCGTTTTCATCAATGATTCACATTACCAATTTCCCTTCTGCTGCAAAGTGCTCTTATGAACCCCATCTCATATTGGCAACATCCTGTATTGATTTCCAATTTATTTCCAATGTAACGAAGAGCATGAGAACAGAGCTCCCATATGTCCTGATGTGTGCATTATCTTCCCATGCTGCTGCTTTTTATGTGCCCTCGTTATGTCATTAGCTATGCACAAGAACACAGCTGCATCTCTGCAATTGAACTTCCAGGCACCTGTTAGCAAGGTCCTTCAAATTTTGCAAGTCTTTTACGCTGGCACATGGATTTCTTGCTGTAGGTGCCTGATGCATTATGAATCCTACTTCTGCAGATGCATGTAGCAAGTACACTTCTATATTTCAGTGTGCGATGCCTCATGTGGCAACAGGATCATATTCAGTGGTGTGGCTGCTGCAGACTACTACTATCCACTTGTTGGCTATGTTGCTGAACCCCTTGCAGGAGATCAGGAATTCCCAAGTGGAGGATGGTACTCAGTGCAACAGATTTGACTGCAACCCAGCATAAACTTGTGTTCTGTTTGCTTGGTGCTCGCTGTTCTTCCTGAGTGTTGAACTGGGCTCATCTCCTTTGGGGTCTCATTCCATTTTCCTATCTGGTTTCAAATGGAATCTGGACTATTGCAAGGACATCTTGTATGGCTTACTGTCGGCACTTATTTATATCAATATGTGGTATATGTTTACAATGGGATTCTGAACCGATTAGTGTGGGAAACAGTTTTAAAAGATGTATGCAATATTACATCAATGTAAGCATCCTTACACTGGCCTAGTCATCTCACAAGCACAAACATGCTTTACGGCACACTGGCAACACTCCTGGGCTAATGTAAGGGACTTATTAGGATTGCACTCTAAAATATTGATTACAAAAAAATTGCCTCAATTAGGAAGCATATAATATGAATATTTTGAAAAATTAAGTTCTTGTAAAATCAGGTGGCAGGTAGGGAATATAAGAGGTACCCTACTCTCGCACACAGAGGAATGCCTCTAAGGTGGTGACTGATATGAGTCACATGTCCATCTGAAAACAATTCAGGAATTCTTTTAATTTCAGAACTGCTTTTACATGGAAAAATTTTTGCAGTTTTTAATTAATACGCATAAGATCAATCAACCAGCCTATAGCTTCCAAGGTCCTCTTGCCCACCTTTTCTTAAAAGGTTGACATGTCATTAGCTATCCTCCAGTTCTCTGGCACATTGGCCATTTTAAGGGGCAGACTGCATGTTTAAGTTAGATCTCACTTCATGAAGTGGATCACGATCTGGAGCCTCCCATTGGTTCTTGCTCCAGCTTGGCTCCAAATCAGAGCCATTCTGGAAGTCAGATTACTCACCAGGAGGGTGGGGAGCCCTCATTTGTGCCATGTTGGGCTGACAACACACACTGATGGCCCCAGTGGGCCTCAGAATGGTCCACAGAAGCTTCACGAGGCCACTGAAGAACATAAGAAGAGCCCCACTGGACCAGGCTAAAGGCCCATCTAGTCCAGTTTCCTATATCTCACAATAGCCCACCAGATGCTTCAGGAAACACAAAAGACAAGATACCTATATCTCACTGCCACTCCCCTGCATTTGGCATTCTGAAGTAGCTTATTTCTGAAGTATGGAGGCTGCATTACTCATCATAGCCTGTAGCCTGTGATGAACTTTTCCTCCAGACATCTAGTCCCCTTTTGAAGGCACCTGAGCCAGATGCCATCACCACCACCTCTGGCAAGGAGTTCCACAGTTTAATTACCAGCTGGGTAAAAAAGTACTTCCTTTTATCTGTTCTCCCAATACTCAATTTTAGTGGATGTCGCCTGATTCTGGTATTGTGAGAGAGGGAAAAGAACTTCCCTCGATCCACTTTGCTTCCAAAAATTGGAAGTGGCTTTCCAATATCTCTGTGGGTCTTTCTGACACCCACCCACAGAGAACATTACAGTGGGGTTGATGGCCGGCGCAAGCCAGAAGAGGCCTTCCCTTCTTCCCAGTAAGTCATTCCCATGTTGCGACCCACCACAGATGACAAGGCTGACCAAGATACTGAGAAGATGGGGAACGGCTGAGTTACTGCACATTTACGTTCCTTAAGAAGCCTTGTGTGGTTGACATCTGGGCCCAGTGACTTAAATTCTGAAATGTCTTCTCTTTTAACCTCTATTTGACTTCATTCTTTTGTTGTGGGGGAGGGTGCGTTCAGGCAGCAGTATGTGCCCAGGGTCCTCTGCCTTGAAGACAGATG
>JAJKFI010000021.1:6408168-6428168 GCA_029204185.1 Lerista edwardsae
CAGATGCAAAGAACTCATTTATCTGTGTTTCATTCTGTCAAAGAACTGGAAAATTACTTACCTGAAAAGATTTCAGGGATTCTGACCCATTTGCAAATGGACACAGACTGCGAAAGCCAGTTTTGTTTTTTCTGCCTCATTTTTCAATTCATATTTATATGTTATATTGTACATGCATAGATTGCAGACATGCACTAGAGCAAAGGGAGATGCAGAAGCAGGTGCACACAGGCACACTGCAAGAAGAAATTAAAGTTATATTAGCAGCATTAAGTTAAGAAAAAATTAAAGTTAGCAACCAGTCCATTCTGGTTGATGGACTGGCCTGGCACCTCCACTTGGTTGGCTGACTTGCTTGCTAAGATTGTTGTGGTGTTGTAGCAGGAAGAGGATGGGCATCAAAAAATGGGTCTGCTGCCTGGGTATATGGGTATGCTTACCTCTAACTCAATGCCAACAAATAGAAATGAAAGGTTAATAACTTTCAGATCTTGCAACTGAGCCACTGTGCAAGGGTCATGCTTTAGCACACCATTTTTTGCCACTGGAAGTCAGAACTGAGGGGGACATAAGAAAGCCTGGCTGGATCAGGTCAAAGGCTGGATCTAGGCCAACATCCTGTTTCCCACAGTTGGCCCATCAGCTATCCCTGGTTTCTACAACCAAGGAAGAAAGGCAAACTTCTCTCTTGCCAATCCTATCCTGCAATTGGTATTCAAGGGCATACTGCCACTGGATCTCAAGGTAGCACATAACTATCAATAGATCTACACTCCATGAATTTTTTCCCCCAATCCCCTTTTAATGCCATTACCACATCTTGCACTAATAAATTTCTCAGACTAATTCTGCACTGTGAGAAGAAATACCTCCTTTTGTCCATCTTAAATCTTCTGCCAATCAATGAATAGCCCTGGTTCTTATATTGTGAGAGGGGAAAAAAATTATTTCCTCCACACACAATTTTATAAGGCTCAACCACACTGCTCCCATTAATCACCATTTTTCTATGTTAAAATACCTTACCACACAAGAAACGCGATTCAGACCTCTAACGATTTGGGCTGCCCTCTTTGCATCTTTTCCATCTCTACAATGCCATTCTTGAGATGTGGCAACCAGAACTTTTTTGTTTTCCAAATGTGGAAAAGTTTTCCAAATGTGGTCACACCATAATTTATGTAAGGGCTATACAATATTAGCAGCCCTATTATCAATCCCTTGCCTAATGACTCCTAGCATGGAACTTTCCTTTTTCACAACGACCATATACAGTGTCCTTGTTTTCATTAAGCCACAACTACATGATCTCTTTCCTGGTTTGTCACCATCAGCCCAGTTCCCATCAGTGTATATGTACTGTTGAGATTTGTTTCTTCAATGCGCATCACTTTACTTTGAACCATGTTTGTCACTTGGTAGACCTGCAAAAGAGATAGACCTGCAAAATACCAAAAAACAGCCAAAATGGACACATTTTCCCAGTCTGAATAGGTACCTTTGGAGCATTTCAGGGTGGTTAACAGCAAAGCAGATTGAATAGTCTGGTGTCCACTTTGGTCAGTAGTACCTGTTGCACTGAATCCATGCTTAAGCAAGAATTTAACACATTTTTTCATGTCACAGGATTTTCTGAACCATAAGAGAACACTGAAAACTACTTGAACATGTGACGTAGGATTTGTATCCTGGTAGAGAAGTTACTATCCAAGAGTTAACAATGAACTGAAGACTAACTACATGACCCATCTTGGTGTTTTTAGGAAACTATACTGATGACATTTAAAAAATATGTTTACTTCAAAATAAAGTATGTTCACTTTCAAGAACATCATGTCTTTCAGATAAGTAGGTGCACGTACAGGTGAGCCGCAGTATCCACCGATTTGGTATCCATGGTTTCAGTTATCCACAGATATCATGGATACTGGAAAGCCTATTAAAAAGATAGGGGAACATTAAACAAATCTCTTTTTATTTACCTTGTTGCAGCAAAACCACTGATGTTCCTCTATTTTTAAAAAGGCATCTCCAGTATCCGCAGTTTGAGGTATCTATTGTGGGCTCCAGAACCAAATCCCAGCAGATACCAGGGCATGCCTGTATTCTCGCATATCATGGAGTACTTGCAAAAGTATCTTTGCAACTTGAATAAAACTGATTTAGTGTTCATTGTATATTGGCTCCAATGGGATTTAAGTAGCCTGTATACAGGATTGCAGCCCACATGGAAAACAGTCTTATAAGGACACAATTTTCAATATTTTCTGAGGCCATGAGATTTAACTTTTATCATTCCAAAGCTTTTCTTAATAAATATTAAACCTTCCTCCACAGTATTTCATTTACGATAGTTGAACACATTTGTCAGCTAGGCCTATTATAAGATAGACCTGCAAAATACCAAAAAACAGCCAAAAGAAACAGGAAATGACAAGGCACCTAAAATAACGCTGTCATCATCCTCAGGACCCCAGCTGTCTAGATCAAACTAAAGCATTTTGTTGGCTAAATGTGACAAGCATGCTGAACAAACAAGCAGGAGGAAACTGCTACTCATACAAAACTTTAATATAAATAGCTATTAAAAGGTACAAAAAAGCTACGAATGCTCAACTTGCACAGCCAAAGCTAGCCATAAAAGGTCATTGCTGTGGAATGAGAGAACATGGGATATGCCAAGAGAGCACTGCCAAACCCTACTAAAAACCAAGGGGAAATGTCCTTTGCCAACGAAGGACTCATTGCAGGGCTAAAAGGTTCAGACCTTTCCCCACTAATGGCACATGAATTTGCATTTTCTGCATCTGATTGAAATATAAAACCTACAGTGGTTAGAATAAAAGTCACTTTTAAAAATGGCTCCCTAAAGTGGTTCCAATAATCACATGCCATGGATTCCAGACCAGAGGCGGAGGGAGGGTATGGCAGCATAGGGCACAAGCCCTGGGGCGCCATAAGGCGGGGGGCGCTCCCTGTCGCACCCTGAGCCGCTCGAGTACTCCAGAGCATAGAGAGCTTGCGCCAGAGCGGCCTGCACAGAAAGGGTGCGCGCCGACTCGGAGCCGCTCTGGCGTGAGCTGTCTGTGTTCTGGGGGAGTCTCCGAGTCGGCTCCGAGTCGGTGCGCGCCCTTTCTGCGCAGGACGCTCTGGCGCGAGCTCTCTGTGCTCTGGGGTACTCGGAGACTCCTCCAGAGCACAGAGAGCTCGCGCCAGAGCAGCTCCGATTCAGTGCGCATGCGCCCTTTCTGCGCAGGCCGATCTGGCGCGAGCTCTCTGTGCTCTGGAGGAGTCCCTGGCTGGGAAAGCATCCATGCGTCTCCCCGGGTTTCAATTGAAGCCGAGGGACATGCATGGAAGCCCCGCCTCTGTCACTGACGTCATGACGCATGACGGCCCCTGTTCCAAACCAAACACCATTTGCAGCGTCATTCACAAAAAACACCCTTATGTATGCATTTATTGATCACCTCCCCCAAAGCATCATCAAAGTGGCTTACAAATATGGCCTTTTCCCTTAAAAAAAAAAAAGTCTTATATTAAAACAGATTAAACACCTGAACCTTAAAATCTGCCAGGTTTAGGAAGCAAGCTTTAAAAAAAAAAAAAAAAGGCTTGTAGTCTCCAGGCATCCATCTCTAGGTGACTACTGAAAGCAATACTGGAGATTTTAACAGGGCCTCCAGAAATTTCTAATATCACTGTCATCACTTCGTGTTGTTGTTGTTGTTTATTTGTGCGCGGTCTCCAGCAATAGTCACAGGCTCAGACTGAGTTCACAACCCTAGTGAAAAACCTCAAGCAAAACGCGCAAGCAAAAAGCAAGGCCAGGCGTGTGGCTACTCCCCTTCCCGCATCCTCCACTGTCTGAGGCGCAGCCGAGCCCCTTTGGCGATGGATTTGGTTAATAGGGAGTGACAGGGAGAGGGCAGGGTTTGACTTTGAACCCAGAACACATCCCACACCCCTTATAAAGGATAACGGAAGTGGGGGGGGAGATGCACTTTTGCTGGGTGTGTGCATGCGTGCAATTACAGGCACGCAAAAGGTGCCGGCCATCACCTTCCCCTTCGGGGCTTTCCTCGCACTGGAGGGGAGAGCAGTCCCTCCCTCGCCTTGCAGTGCTGAGGTTCAGCCTGAGGAAGGGGGGGCCGTGCCCGCCTTCTTTCGCCGTCCTTCCCCTGCCCTCACCTTGCATTGTCCCTCCCCCGCACAGAGGCACCTCCCCCTCCTCCAAACCAAGGATAAACACAAAGGCTCGGAGGCCCTCCCGGCTTCCTTCGAAGGCGGGTGTCCTTCCTTCGCGGCAGGGCAGGAGCGCCTCTCTCACGCTGGGGCCTGCCCGTCCTTCCAGCCCACACTCACCGTCCACCCCCTCCATGGCGCGTTGCAGCCTCCGGCTCCCAGCTGCTCCGGCTCCTGCCGCCGCCTGTGCGAGCGCGGCCGCTGCTGTAGCAACTCAGCCACCTCCCAGCCGCTAACAACTCCCACGCCCATTGGCTTCCCGACTTAAGGCGGGGTGGAGAAGTGGGCGGTGCGGCGCGGCACGCAGTGCGGATGATGGGGCTGGCTTTGGGAGGCGGCCGTGGTCGCTTTCCAAGCTTCACCAGACGCTCGCCGGGTTTTCTTTCCAAGCTTCGCTTTTCTTTTTTTTTCTTTTTTGCCTCCTTTGTCCCTTTGCATCGGCTTCCCCACACCTCGTATTCTTCCCCGCCTCATATTCCTCACTGGATTTTTTTTTGTAGCCTTTGGGGCTTCCTCGCCCACACAGCAGGGAGGCATTGTCAATTGCTCTTTATTGCTTGCCTGGCAGAGAGGAATTTTGTTTTTGCTTTTCCCGGCAGCAGGGCAAGCAGACAAGCAATGCACAGCTTTTCCTGGCATACAGACACTGTGAGAGGGGAGAGCTTCACCCGTTGAATTAATGCCTGGTGCGCAGCAGTTTAAAGGCACCGGAGTTCTGCTATAAAAAAATGATTGCTCTACCAGTGGAATTGAGGCAGCTATTCAATGGGTGTGTGTAGTTAAGGAGTGCAGGAACCCTGCCCCAAGAAGGATAACAACCACTGTATCAAATCTCCCAGCAGTCTCATATTCTCAGAAATGGCTTATTAACTTAAATCCTGAAGACAAATGGAAATCCTAATTGCTATAAATGCAAAGGCTTATGTTAATGCAGTGCTGAAAGGGAAGCCCAACATGATAATATCTTGAAAATATGATCAATATGTTCTCAGTTTCTCTTTTATGTGCAGCTAATGAGTTCCTTAGTGAGGGGGGAAAAGTGCTTATTTAGATTAGATACTTTATTCGTCATTATACATAACGTACAACGAATTTTTTTGAAGCACTCCAGGACACAGACCACACAACCTCCTCACTCAACAACACACAACACCAAAACCATCATCCACACAACCCATACACACATACATCCATATAAATATCTAAAATGTCTAAAACACAATACCATTTCACACAGGGATGCACAAGCAGCAAAATGAACAATGAATCTCGATACCATAGAAAATGCCTTATTGTTCCTGGCAATTTTATGAGTTCGTTGTTCAACATACAGCCTTGGAATAAAAGCTGTTCATAAATCGTGCGGCGCGTGCCCTAATAACTTAATACCGTTTTCCAGAAAGCAACAGTTCAAGTAGGTTGTAGGCTGGATGGGATGAATCTTTTAGGATACAATGTGACTTCTGCAGACAACAGGATATAAAGATGTCATCCAGGGCTGGAAGATGGGTCCCAATGATGGTCTGAGCCACCTTTATAATTCTCTGCAATGCTCTTTTATTCATTGCGGAGCTACGTCCATATCACACCAAGATACCGTACGTCAAGACACTCTCAATGGTACCACGATAATAAGACACAAGCAGATGTTGTGGCAGGTTTGCCTTCCTGAGTATCCTCAGGAAGTATAACCGCCTTTGTGCTTTCCTTACTAACATGGTGGTGTTAACAATCCATGAGAGGTCCTCTGTGATATGAGTGCCCAAGAATTTAAAACTAGCAACCCTCTCCACCTCCTTGCCGTCTATATACAGTGGGATATACGCTTCCTTCTTTTTCCTATAATCAATTATAAGTTCCTTTGTTTTTTTCAGTATCAAGTGTGAGGTTATTCTCTCTGCACCACTGCAACAGCCCTTGTACCTCCTCCCTGTAGGCAGACTCATTATTCTCAGTTATGAGCCCCATCACTGTCATGCCATCTGCAAATCTGATAATAATCACACGTTTGAATTGTGTGATGAAATACAGACATGTGTAAACAGGGAGTAGAGAAAGGGACTCAGCACACATCTCTGGGGGACTCCAATATTCAATATCAAGGTGGAAGAATGATGGGAGCCCATCCTAACCATCTGTGGCCTATTTGTCAAAAAGTCTCTTATCCACATACAGATGTTTTGCTCTATACAGGGTAGATATTCTTAAAAACACAGCTTGCTAGGTAAAATAGTATTAAAAGCAGAACTATAGTCCACAAACAGAACAGCAGCCTGGCATATGTTCCCTGTTATTCCAGATGGTGCAATACAGTATGGAGAGCAATGGAAATGGCATAGTCAGTTGACCTATTGCTCCTGTATGCATATTGACAGGAGTCCAGAGTAGATGGAAGGCCGGCCTTTATGTGCTTTAGCACCAATCTCTCAAAACACTTCATGACTACAGGTATTAGAGCAACTTGTCTATAATCATTGAAGGATAACACTGCCGCCTGAGTAAACATGCTTAGTGTTGCACTTTGAGATCCAATTTCTACATTACCTCAATGCTGTTGGAGTTTCTGCAATTCTGTTCCTTCCTATGATGCAGCCCTTCCTATGATGGGTAAAGCCTATGGTATGTGAGACTGAATGAGATGATTGATCGATTCTGGAGTTGGGAGAGTGGATTGTACTGCTTTAAGTTGTGAATGAGAATGCCATCTTTCATTTTCCTCCATGAACAAAATTCCCTGTAAGGAAAAAAGCTAACACATCAAAAAGAAATGTTCAAGAACTTCAATAGGACTAAAGCATACTTGATTTTTTTGTCTTGCATTATACCTAGAAGGCTTTTCTAGGTGTTGTTACACCAGGTTGCTCCTCAGTGTGCCATCTCTGATCCCCCAAATCAAATCGAGACCCACAAGTCTGTAAAATTTGGCTTGATCTGACTGAACTACATTGGAAACACTGGACTGGGTTGTTGTTTTTTAAAGCTACACATGAAACACAAAAAGAAACCTCTGTCAGCCATGCTGTCTCTTCTTGTTTTTGAGACTCATTTCTGCCGCTCTTGCTGGGCAGTCTAGCATGAACTAAAAATACTGTGCATGTGATGTATAGCTGCCTTATTCAAGAAGTCTGATATGCTATTGCACATGATTATCTCTGTTTTTCCAAGATAAAAAAAAGTGCTCTGCTAGAGATAACAGCAGCCATCACTGGCTTTCGTGTTGATGATATAATATCATTTCCTGCTGGATGTCATATTCAAATCTCCGAAGAATATTAGAAGCAATTTAGAAACTGCATTGAATTGCCCTTGAGGTTCTCAGGAAAAATTAAAGCACATCTCTGGATTGTGTGTATGGCTCTTGGTTGCAGCCATTTACTAAAAGAATAAATAAATTGTCAAAATTTGCACAACTATACAGTATAGTATATCTTTTACAGAATATATAAATACTGCAAACAAATACTCTACTGTAGCAGTTTTCTAATACGCTGAATTCAACAAAATGATTTTCTGTTCTTGGCATGTTCAGTATGTTGGAATTCATGGAGTAAAATTAAGATGGAGATATACTGCACAAGACTGGCTTCATTTTTAGGATACAGCCCCCATGTTTAACATTTGCAGCTTTTTCCCCAATATTTTTCCCATGATGTTTTCCTTGTGCAATTATTTCCAGAGAAAACAAACAATTTGCTTGTACGCTATTTCAACATACTGTTTATACATCATTATTCTGTCTGAGAACATTGTTGTTTTTTCAGTCACTGTCCCATGGAATTCCCAAACAGATTTTAAAACTTGGCTGAACTTTGGATCCAGTAACAATGTTTTATCTTCCCAAAAGTGAGGTGTTTTTTTTTTTACTCTTTTCCATCTCCAATATAGGGAAAGAAAGTCTGGCCAAACCAGGCCAGAAAACAAATAGGAGAAAAAGAATCTGTTCTATCTGCAAAGAACTGTATCAGGAAGATATTCGCAAGAAATTGCTTGTACTCTTAAAAAAAATGTGGTATTTCTCAAGTTCTATTAATTTCAATTGAGATAGTTCAGGAGAATTTCTAGGAAAATTAGTGCCAGAAACAAGGTAGAGGAAATCAATTCAGATATTAAGGGTGCGATCCTAACCTGGAGTTAGGCCAGCACAGTTAGGCCAGCAAAGTTTGGCCAGCACAAGCAACACTGTAAAGTATGTTTGAACCACTCTTGGAGTCAGAAAGGCCAGCACACAGACATGTGCCATCCTCCCTGACTCCAAGAGTGGTCCAAACACACTTTATGATATCCCTTGTGCCAGCCAAACGTTACTGGCCTAACTGTGCCAGCCTAACTCCAGGTTAGGATTGCACCCTAAAGCTTTGACTGGTTCATATATTTACACAGCAGTGATGATTACAGTATGTACTGGAAATGCAGTTGTGTATATCTTACCCCTCCCCCCTCCCCAGCAAATATAATCTGGACATTTCTCTACACACCTAGTCTTGCTATATGCAATATTCCCTCACCCCCTTTAATCACAAACACACAGACACAGACACACACACTTTTTATTAGGGAAAAGATAATGTGAACCGCAGCCATCAATATGGGCCAATGCACTGAATGTATGTTAAATGAGAGTGTAATCCTATACTATGCTGGCCTAGTAAGGCTGACATAGCAGGGCTGTATCCTAAAGCCCATTAGGAGGCAGCAGCAGCAACGTCCAAGACAAGGGGAGTTTTTCCCCTTGCACCCGCATAAGCCCCAGTCAACCCTATGGGCCTGCTCGGATCTGCGCCTGCTGTTTTTCAGGGCTGCCCTGGCCGGGGATGGGGTTTTGGATTTAGCACTACAGCCATCCTGCATCACAAGCGCAGTCCCCGCCCAGTTACGCCCCCGGAACGCCTCTGGAAGGCCCTCACGGAGGCCCTGCGCTGACCAAGCGCCACCAACACTTGACTGGCGCATGGCCGGCACTGCTGACAGTTGCGGCAGCGCCCAAGCTCCGGCACTGCTGCTCACACCGGTACAGCGCTGTCCCAGCACCACAGCGCCAACACAGACATGCTTTACGGCACGTTGGCGACGTTTGGCCGGTGCAAGAGCGCAGCGCTGGTGCAAGGGGAGTATAGGGTTGTGCTGCGAGTTGGGGAAAGAGATGCCCGATTCTCTATCATGCAGGCAACTGGGTGATTGTTAGAAGCAATTCTTATTCTCAACACATCTGCATTTTGTCCTCACCCACGTTATTCCTTCAGATTCAGATTTGTTTCTCTCTGCTTGGAAGTATTGGGCGATATATTGCATGCTTTCTACTTGTTCTAAAGTTTACCAGAAGAGTTCCATGTAATCATACATCTTTCCATAACTAATATTTTCCTTTTGGAGCATCAACTACCATTAGAACGTAGTGTTAGAACTCCCTCTACAGGATCTGAAAGATGAATATTTGGAGCAAGGCTATTTTTTGCGGTGGGTGCTGCCAAGATGTACACGATCTGGCATGATTCTTCCAAAAAGGGAAGACATTTCAAGTCTTATAAGAAGAGCCCTGCTGGGTCAGGCCAAGAGCCCACCTACTCCAGCATTCTGTTTTCCACAGTGGCCTCTCAGTGATCTCTGGAAGCCCACAAGCAGGAGAGAAAGGCATATTTCTCTCCTGCCGTTGCTCTCCTGCAATTGCTGGTTCAGTTGCTGGTCCAGTTGCACTCTGGCAACTGGTAGACTGCCACCGAACTGGGATGTCAAGCATAACCATCCTAACTATTGACAGACCTGTTCTGCATGAATTTGTTTGAAACTCTGCACAGTATTCCAAATGTGACTGCATCATAAATTTGCACAAGAGCACAATATTAGCAGCCCTTTTCTAATTCTTAATCCCTTTTCTAATGACTCCTAGCCTGGAATTTTCCTTCTTCCCTGTAACCACATACTGGATCCATGTTTTCATTAAGCCGCTACCACAAGATCTCTTTCCTGATTTGTCACCATCAGCCCAGATCCCATCAGTGCATATGTGAAGTTGGAATTTGTTGCTCCCATGTGCATCACTTTACACTGAAACACATTTGCCATTTGGTTGTCCATTCTCCCAGTCTGGAGAGGTCCTTTTGGAGGTGCAAATCCAAGCAGCCCATGTAACCGGGCTGGGGCCAGGGGTTAGGATCCAGCCTAAGTTGCCCAGGCCAGTCCCAGTACGCCTCCCTCCCCTGCCTTCCCCTCGCCCAAAACCATACCTGTCCCACCCACCAACCTTCTCCAGCCGCCTGTGCTGTCCTACCCAGGCTGACACAAACCTACCTGCTCCAGGTACAGGTCTTGTGCTGCTGAGCTAGTATGGATCCGTGTGCCGGTTCAGCTTATTTCCAAGTAGACAAAACCAGCTTTATGGCACATTCATTATACTCGGGGGGTCAGCACAAGGGACATGTGCCAGCCTGGGAGTGGGGGATTTGGAATGTGCTGTGGATAAAACAATAACAAGGTATATTTTCTGCCTCTACAACCCCCAAATTGGTAGAGAGTCTGAAAGAGAAAGAGAGAAAAATCCAAAAATAGTGACTGGTCAAAGTAGATTTGTAGGTAAATAGCCTCTGTTAGCTATGATGGTGAGAAAGGGAAGCAAACATTTCTATGGCAAAGGAGATTACACTGGGGGAAAGGGATTAAGCTTGGATTTCACTTTGTGTAGCATCAAGGTCAGGCACTGCGTCATCTCTCTGCCTACAGCACATCTGTATTCTTGAAAGATACAGCTTCACTGTGCAGATCTCCAGATTGTCAGGTACAAGGAAAGTAGATCTCCTGTCCATGGACAACTCAAGAAGCTTTCAAGACCTAATTGTTCAGCTTGCAATCAAGCAAGCCAGTCTAACACCTCCTTCAGTGTAAGTGCTACACTCAGGCTACTTGTCACATGTTCTGCATGTTCAGACACATGCATCTAAACTGATACATTTTTTATTAACACAAGATAAAAATAGTTCAAGACCATCTGACGTGTTGCCAGTTTCTGGGAATTGCTGTGGGTGGGGTGGGGTGGGGGAGGCATTCTGCACTTTATATGTTTTGAATGTAAAAAGATAAAAATGCAGCCTTTTTTGCATGGCTGGCATTTTGCTTCTGGCAACTTGGTTTTTATTTATTTAAACAAATTTACTCCTAACCCCTTAATTGTAATTTTCTATGCAGACAACATAATTGGAACCAATAATATTTAAAACAAACAAACCTAACTAAAATCAGTATCAAAAACCAAAGTGGCAATTAGTATAATTTTATTTATTTATTTATTTATTTATTTATTTATTTATTTATTTGAAGAATGTATATCCTGCCTTTCCCATGACAAAGCAATTCCCAGAGTGGCTTACATGGGCAGGCTAGTCTAAACCACCATTTTTCAATGGGGGTGTGTGTTGTGTACCAATATATAGTATTCCGTAATTCACTGAATCCTCAAGCCCAGATGTAGCCTTCACAGTGTGGTTCTCCTCTCTGGCTGCATGCCATCAAGCTTCAGCAGGCAATTGTAAGTCAAGCCTGGACAGTCTTCAAGATTGCTTTCCATTCTTTGCCAGCTGTCTTTCTTGCATATTCCCCCACAACTCTCACCTGCGGTGACATCAACTCATCAGTATCTCTGGCCTGCCAGAATGGGTACAGCAGCTTGTCACAGCCTGACATTCCATCTCCCATCAAAAAACAAAACCACAGATTCTTCTGTTTAGCTTCAGGCAGTACCAGCAGCTCAACCATCAGTCCACACCTCCTTTTTCCCCCAATCCTTTAAAAAAAGCAACCAGTGGTTTCAGGTATCCATGGTGGGGCTCTAGAATGGAACCCCAGCGGATACTAGGGCATGCCTGTATATGAAATAGCTTGATGTGATTTATTCTGAGTGTATAGGTCATAATATGAAAAGTGAACTCGGTGGTTTCATATTCTAGGAGTGTCCCATTGGTGTCAAGGTATTGGTATGTCGAGTGTAGATTACCTGATGCTGAGATTATCTTTCACATCCATCCACAAAAGGGGCTTAGTTGATATTCTGGACGCATCCACCAATGCAGGTTTTAGAAGGTACTATACAAGTGCTTTTCGACTGGCGGGTTTTCAAGTATTGTAGTTCTTGTGGTTGTACATTGAGTCAAGTTGCTAGAACACTGGAAAATTTTTCTGATAACTCACAAGGGAAAGATCATAATTAGTCATCCACAATACCATCAGGGGCAAAACCAAGAGGTATCTCTGTTTTCAGCCTACAGTGTGCACCAAAGTATTTTTAGAGTTGGGGAATGATGTGCCACAGAAAACTAGCTAAATATTTCATGGTGACACAGCGTGCAGAGGAAATAGACTGTGAGTGCCTGGTATGGTTCCCTTGAGTCCCCAACTTGAAAGCAGGTTTCTGTAGATTGATGTTAATGAAAACAAAACTTCTAGATTTCCCTGAGGCAGTAAACTCGTTTTTGGACTGTATTCCTTCAGACTACAGATTGGGACTCATATGATTGAATGTTCATCTGTACTTAAAATTCCTCACACACATTAAAAAAAAAAAAACTCAGGGAAAAGTGCCCTTGCTTAGCCTCTGCCTGAAGTCTAGAGTAGGATAGCCCAGGTAGAGGTTTATCATCTTAGTGATAAACTGATCACCTTATTGCTAGAGCAGAATGCCCATCACCTACAAGCACAAAACTCTGTCTTGAGAGAGTTACCAGTACCTTTCCAACACTACAATCCTGTACTTGTCTGCTCAGATATGGACTTCAGTGTAACTTACTCCCAGATAAGCACATATAAGATTGCAGCCTAAAGCCTTTAATCTCTCTGTATGTGTGTCCCTCCATCCCTCTCTCCATTCATCTTTCCTTCTTTGTTTTTGTGGTGCAGCATGTGCAGCAATTACTGTATTTGCATCCCAATCCATGGGCTTATTTACACATCCACAGTTCAGGTGGTGCCTTAAGACTGCCTTCCTGAGATGATAATTCCCCACTACATTAATGACCGCATCAATTTACGCCCCCAACTAGAACCTCTAAAATGGAAGCACTGTCCAAATGGGTCCTGGGCCTGCTGCATTGTGGCTTGTCCATGGGCCATGCTAGGCCTCATCTTGCTTGCCTGGAGCCTCTAATGCAGTATGGGATCAAGTATTCATTATGGAGTTTTGGTTGAGTAGAATGTAATCATGATACCCTCTGCCAAACCATTTTGAATGAGAACTCATCCTAGACTTGGAAGGAAGTTGCCTTATACCAAGTCAGGCCATTCACTGAGCAATGGGAGCAGACATCAGTATAATGAGACAGGCAGAGAGTGCAGTGTAGGTCTAACTCTAGGCCAGTGGCCCCCAAACCACAGATCGCTGCGTCTTCACAAAGCCGTCCCCATATTGGCTAGCATATTCTGTTCCGTTGTGCTGCTGCAGCTCCTGCCACCCAATCTACCCAGAGGGACGCTCTGGCTTTGCTGTTGGTTTGGGAAGACGTGACTGCCCAGAGTGTCTCTCAAGCCACAAGCAGCAATGTGACGGAAGAGAACGTGCTGCTCATAGTGGGAATGGCTTTTCCACCACATTGGATCGTCTGGCCCACGGGCCAGAGTTTGAAGATAGCTACTTCGGGCCATAGGCTCTCTTGCTCAATAATGTAGTGCTAGAAACATATATAGCTGCCTTACACTGAGAGCGCAATCCTAACGTGGCATTAGGCCCGCACAGTTAGGCTAGCAAAGTTTGGCCAGCACAAGGGCCACCGTAAAGCATGTTTGGACCACTCTCAGAGTCAGGGAGGATGGCGCACGTCTGTGACCTCTCTGACTCCAAGAGTGCCTCTGACTCCAAGAGTGGTCCAAACATACTTTGCAGTGTCCCTTGTGCTGGCCAAACTTTGCTGGCCTACCTGTGCCAGCCTAACTTCAGGTTAGGATTGCGCCCTGAGTCAGACCCTTGGTCCTTTGGCTTAGCATGGTTGGCAGTGACTGGCAGGTCCAAGGCTTCTGACAAGAATTTTTTTGTTGTATACTACTTGGAGATTGAAACTAGAAGCTTCTCCATGCTAAGTAGGTGCTCGGAGCTCACTGTTCCAACCCCAACCCCAAACACACACCACCACACTGTGATTTGCTAGATTTAAAATAAAATTGAACTCTGTTTCCCAGGTATATCAACCTTGCATGATCACAAATCCAGGAATGAAGATGAGGCAATTTAGGAGCCCCTAATTTTCTAGAAGCTTTGATTATTGAACTTATTTTGCCATTGGACAGGTAAACAAATGAGTCAAATAGCTACTGGGTTGATAACGAGGGGAGATGAGCATATAAACTAGCCTCCTGGTGCACAATGGGCATTACTTTTCAATTAGTTTGACAATGCAAAATCATTGATTCACATCATATTGATGCATCATTATCGATCGTCTTTTTGATTTAAAGTTAGCCACTGTCAGTATGGCAATCTGTATTTCTTTTCAGAGCCCAACAGTGTCTTAGGCGAGGTAATGAAAGTGGATGGTGTGGGGTTTGCTTTGCACATGGGGTTCATTTTCTATCACTAGAAGGTGGTTTCTATGACTAGTAGATGCCTTCCACAGAGCAAGCAGACAAATAAAGTCACATGTGATGTTCTAAGAGCATAAGGAATGTAACAGCAAGAGCGTGTCCTCTGATCAGCTTAAAACCTGATGAGTCATGTCTGGGAGACTGGACAGATCAGGGAATTGAGCAGCAACTGGTGAAATAATTCAGAGTAATATTATCGTCTGCTAGGACTGGCCTTCTGTTTTACACTAAAACAAAAAAACCCACAAGACTTTATCCTCTTTCCCCCCCACTGCATCTCATACCACAGTCATTGGCACTTTTTGTTGTAGGATAATTGAAAGAGCATACGAACAATAGGGGTGTGAGAAAATCCATAAATTCATTTGGCTTCCCTTGAAAATTCTCAAATATTTTCCCCTGGAAGAAATTCTAGAATTTGAAACCTGGAGTTTGGCTGGCATAGTTAGGCCAGCAAAGTTTGACTGGCAGAAGGGACACTGTAAAGCATGTTTGGACCACTCTTAGAGAGGCCAGCACACAGACGTGCACCATCCTCCCTGATTCCGACAGTGGTCCAAACACGCTTTATGGTGGCCCTTGTGCCAGCCAAACTCCTAACAGGTTGATATTGCACTCTTACTTGTTTAATGTTTTGGTGCCATCCTGGCAGTTCAATCCTATGCAAGTCTACTCAGAAGTAAGTCCCACTGTGTTCAATGGGGCTTACTCCCAGGAAAATGTTTATAGGATTGTAGTTTATAGGATCTTGCAAGTAGAATAAGGCATTCCACATTATCTCCCTTGCTTTTTCCTTAGGTCAGAGGCATTTCCTGGAACTGACACATCCCAGTGTTAACTTTCTTCCACTTCCTTCACAATCCACTTCCTTTGCTGAGATAACTATATGTGCCCCCCTCTCTCTGAGAATGTAATTTGGGCAGGTGCAGGCAGGCAAGCTGGTTTGCGCTGCCTCCAAGCCAAGTTAAGAGGCAGCAACAACTTATACAGCAAATGCCCCCTTGCCCCATGGTAAGCCACAGGCAGCCTGATAATGCCAATGAGGTGAGCAGCTGTGCCAATGGGGTGCGTGCTGCATCCTGCAATGGGGAGGCAGAAAACATGGAGGCCTCCTCAAGGCAAGGGAATGTTTGTTCCTTTTCCTTGGGGCTGCATTGCGGCTGTATTGGCTCTGGAAAGTTGATTAGGATAGGGCTATCAGCGTGCACATTGAGCCTAGCAGGACTTCCATGTAATATGAAGGAGAAAAGCTAGATGACACAATGGCCTCATTGCAGGAGAAGAGGAAGTTACCTTGATGTTTTCAGCAGGAGAAGGGATGCGTCTAATAACAGCCTTCTGAATGTAACTGGGAAGGAAAGTAGAAAAGACAGAACCAAGTTGCCACAATCTGGAAAACCTCTCTGTGGGTAGACCAACACTAGGGAAAGAATCTTCAATGAGTCATGACATGACATGTCTTCAACATGACAGCATACATACATAACAATTTCCTTGCTGGGCTATACCACAAGGCCACTGCAGCACGGCGTCATGTTTCTAAGCAGTGGCCAACTAATGTGCTCTACGTAGAAAGCTAGCAAGGCATGAAGCCAAAAACCCTTCCCATTGACCAATCCTGCAGCTACAGGCCTCATTAGTGGTCTGCATGATGGGGGGGAGGAAGAGGGGGAAATCCAAATGAGAAGACACTGTAGTCATTGTTTTGGTGCATACCTGTTGAAACTGAAAATACAGTATTTATTTCTAAGTAATAAAAACAGTCATGTATGTAGAAGCTAATGTGTATTTTTTATTTTTAAAATTTTTTTTACAGTGTCTATTTTTCCCCCTATTGATGACACAGGATGGCTTATGCCCGTGGTTCTCAAACTTTTTAGCAGCAGGACTTATTAGCGCCACTTTTTAGTGAACTATCGAGGACCCATGGGAAGTGCCATCATTGTGACACCAGACTCTGCTGCTTTTCTGAGAATGCAGCAATAAGTTGGGTTATTTCTCAGCCATTTTCCAATAGCAAAGTGAATCAGAAAGAAAAAGAGGCTATTTTCAACCTTGACACAAGCAAAACAACCACACAGCCTTCCTCCTTTCCAGCACAAGATCTTCCCATATTTTCAATATGGCTGCTTTGCAACTCACCTGAAATTGGCTCGCAACCCACTGGTGGGTCCTAACCCACAGTTTGGGAACCACTGGCTTATACAATTAATAAAACGCATTTCATTAAAACAAAACAGGGCTTCAGAGAGGCATGGTACAGGTGGTTGGTCATCTTCAGGCCACATATATTGAAGATCTATATATATAAAGAAGAGCGTATGGGTGTATGTATGTGTGTGTGTATGTGTGTATGTTCCACATAGGCTCCGCAACGCCTGGACCGCAAGCCTGGACTGACTTGCGCCAAACTCGGCACGCGGGTGCCTTGGCCCCCAGAGACTGTCGCTGCGGCGGTTTGGAACGGCTCGTGCCCCCACGGGTGGGGGTAAAAGCGAATTTGTGGTTCTCTATGGGTGGCTATGGGCTGAGCCATTGCATTCCGAGGCTCTGGTGATGTCATGATGAGATGCAAAGTACATGCAAATGACATGCGGAATCTTCAGGCAGCAACTGAACTCTTTACAGTTGAAGACAAACAGCAGCAAATTGGTTTCCCGCAGGGAATCTTATACAGGGCCATCTGTATGGCTGCTGAGCAGGGGCGGGGGTCAGGGATAGGACATATAAACACCCCGGCTCAAATAGGTTTCCCGCAGGTAAACCTATACAGGGCCATCTGTATGGCTGGTGAGTGGGGGGGGGGTCAGTGATGGGACATATAAACACCCGAGCGAAGCCGGGTACATAAAAGCTAGTAATCTAATAAAACCTGACAAATGGGTGCCTTGAAATCCCTCAAGGTGAACACTGCACAATGGGAGTCTAGGTCAGAATGAATGCTCCAGATTTTTTTCATCAAAGAGCCTAACAAATTGAGCAGAATGGACTGCTGAGGGCTGCCCCTGCTCTTCCTTGCTCTTCAGCACTCAAAACAGAACTGCACTGAGCAAGTGCAATCATGTCAGCAAGAAATGCTTCATCACTGCCACAAATTAGACCCAGGCCATAGCCTGTATTCTATCTCTTCATTCCTGAAACAGCCAGGACCTGAACCTCATAGATTTCCTAAAAAATGAAGTTCTAAGTGTCCAACACAGGTATGTTTTCATCACTTTGCTTGCAAGATTTCAAATATTATCTTCTGTTTAATTTTAATTGAACTTGACATATTTAGATACCATGTACAAATGAAATTTTTTAAATACAGAAGTTGGCCACTAGGAGGCATGTATGTTCACTTTCTTGGCTTCCTGTTCACTTAAAATGTACAGCATTCACAAAGGCTACCATACCAGACCTATCATGCATCTGATTTCCTGCATCTTCTGTGCTGAAGAGGGCTTCTTGTGTCAAGGATGCTGCTAAGCATATAAGAGTCATCTCAAGTACCATCCATTCTTCAGGACATGATGCACAAGATCCTGGTTGTCTTTCTTCTGCTGCCAACAAAACCACAAGAACACCCGCCAAAAAGGCAAGATTCTTCCACAACAGAACAATGACATCAGCAAGTATGGTCCTTGACCATTAATGGACAAATTCATTAAACAAATTAGTGCCAATAATAAGCAAGGTAGCTTGGACTCTCTTAAAGATGTTTGGTATCCATTCATCTCCCTTGTCATTAATGAGCCATTATTTAAACATTTTCCTGAAAGAGATACATTGTTTGCTTATATAAGCTTATGATGCAGCATCCTTTGTGCTACATTAATAAGACTGCGTTTCTAATGGCCCAATCCTATCGGCCCATGGCAGCACTGGGGCTCATGTTCTGGCAGCACAGCATGCTTTACAGTGGTTGCAAAAACACAACCCACCATACTGTGCAGCCAGGCTGTTGCAGCAAGTGGCAAGTGACTGCACACCTCCAGAAAAGCCTTGGCACCAGGAAATCAGTGCAAGGGTGGGCAAAATGTGAAGAACGAACCGTGGAGAATGGGGCTAAGAGGGGTATGAGTCAAATCCAGGAAGGGGGCGGTAATGACGGAAGCACCTCTGATATTCTTTTCCCTATCTGTCCTTGATTTACCTTCCAGGGTCCACTTGGACTTGTGCCATACTCAGCACAGGCCCAAATATACCCATCACAGCAGCAGAGGCTTACCACTGGCCAAGGGATCAAATGTTCCCTTACCTGGAGTAAACCTCCAGGATTGCCCCCCAGGAGGATTCAGGGCACGCTCCGGTGGCCTGGGTGCACTGGTGGTGCTGGTGGGGTTAGATAGGATTGGGCTGTTAGTCTTTATGCACGCACTCTCACACACACACTTTCTACCCAGCTGAAGTTATATTGTTTATTTTCTTACCAAAAAAAGTATGAACATTTATTTTTTCCCCTTATCATCGTAGTTTTACACACACACACACACACACACACACACACACACACACACACACACAGGTCTTTTCATTTTTCTGGTGCAGGGACAGTAATAACAGCAATGGATCTGCATCAAGCCATTCGGAGACAATTGTTGCTTGACATTGACAGGGGTGACCCTGTATGTGGTAAACAGAAGGCTGAGCTATGCAAAGAATGGCATGAGCGTGACTTGCTAAAAAGAAAAGTCAAAATGCATTTTAGAAAGGGGAATGATATAAATGTGACATACTTGCCAAAGATGAATACAGCCTGCCTGCTGATTCATTGCTCATGGAATGCAGGAAGTAGCTGGCCTCACTTCCTCTCAGGAGGTGGCAACTGAGGCCGAGCACGCTCCAACAGAGGAGCCACCCACCGCCCAGTGCCACAAGTTGGTGGCAGAGTGGGTGGTGGGAAGAACAGAGTGTCTCTGGGCAGGGAGGGGGTAGGTGGGAGCGAGAGGATAGATCCCATCATTACCCTTACTCTCCTTGCGTTATATGAAGTGTTCCATCGCATGTTAGGATTGGGTGGTTAAAAATATTTGCTTTATGTGAGCTTCCCTGATCATTGGCTAAGCTGTTGTGATGTCACAGAATGCTCTCAATGTAAAGGCTGAGGAAGAAAATGGGCAGGCCATAGAATAGTAACAAAGTGCAGGTTCAGTGAGTGAAGCAAAATAGATTGGCTAGAAGAACAAGACCTCTTCATTATATGCAAAGAGTAACTGAAT
>JAJKFI010000021.1:6443168-6530161 GCA_029204185.1 Lerista edwardsae
AACAGAGAATGATTACTTTAGAAAGATTCTTGAAGACAACTGTTTGTACTTCTAAAGGGTTTTGTTTTGTAGCATGTGAGTATAAAAGCAATGACAAATTCAGGAATGCCAGTGTGACCATTCACAGATACAAAAGTGAAACTGAACTTTAATCACCAACATTTATCTTCAAAATCTGGACCTTTGAGAAGACCTCTCTCTCTCCCTTTCTCCCAAACCTGCTCTTATACAGTACCGATTCAGCCAATGAGTCCATCTAGCTCATCAATGCCATAGGCAGATATTTCTCTCACCCCTGCTATCCTACTGGTGCACCCTTTTACGATGCCAGGATTGGGACTTTCTGCTTGCAAAATATTTCCTCCACCACCAAGCTATGACTCCTGTTTTCAAACAACGATACAGACTATAATGATACAAACCATAAAGTAGTTTGGTCCAAAGGTAAGTCTGCATATACGTTACAGTCCAGGTTATGGTTTCCACTAATGCTCGACGTTTTAGGCATTATTATTTGTACTGAGGATACTTACCAGTTTTGTTTAAATCAAGTTCTGATAACTTCAAAGAGAGTTCACTAGAATTCCCACTTGTAGAGGATACAAGGATGTCATGAAGCGCGTTTCTTCTCCCGGTTCTTCCGGAAGCAATAAAATCTGCATATGTAGATTCCACATCAGTCATTGCTAACAAGTATCCACATAGCAGTACCTGAGGAAACACAAGCAAACCTATATTTAGAATATGAAAAATAATAGAACAAGGAGCGGGAGACAAAACACGAAATGCTCAAACAAATCCCCAAACTACACAACAGAACGGTATTTTTCATCTTATAAATTAATTAATTTTGAAAAGCAAACACATACTGAAAAATGCTGATCGCAATTAACATTTTATTGCTGTATTTGCAGAACAAAAAAACCACAATGATTATTGGAAGACTTTGACTTAAAGTGATTCAAAAACATGTGGCATTTTTAGTGGGATACCTTTAGAAAATTTTCCCACAACAGTGGCACAAAACAGGAATTTCAGGGATTTTATGCAAACAGATTCACTATAATCAGTAGTGTCAGCCTACCGGTACGCTGGGCATGTCTTCCGGGTGAGCTGCCGCTCACCCGGAAGACGCCCAGCGTACCGGTAGGCTGACACTACTGACTATAATGCTATTATTACCACACTAACCTAGCAACATAACTGTGCCATCTTGGGCAAGTCGGTTAATTCATTTCAATTATTCAGGGAAACTGCAAAATGAAAAGCACATTGGCCCAAATCACTAAACCAAAGCAGGAAGTTGTGTCCTTGTTTGTCAACCCACACTGCTTCCTAACATCAACCGTCTTTATGGTTTTTAGCACTTATATGAGCCAAGAATGAAGTTCATAAGACAAGTGCTTTGGACTGTTCTCAAAACCATGTAGGTGCAAGTGACATTCTCTCTTTTCTTGTATAGAGCCTAGTTCACCATAGGCACTTGTTTCCCCCTTCTATGTTCAAATTTACTTTATAACACATACTCTGCTGTTCAGAACCAACTCTCAGGCACAACATAAATTAATAAAATTCAATAGTATAAAACCAACACCACCAATAAGGTCAACCCACAACAGAAAAAAAACACTACACTAGAACAAATCTCTGACCCCCCTTTAAATTTAGGGTCTTTTTACTGGTCTGTAAGGTCAAAAGATCTGGCAGGCGTCTGTTAGGAGAACATCCACAACTAAGGTGTCGTAGGAACATAAGAAGAACCCCACTGATTCAGGCCTAAGGCCCATCTAGTCCAGCTTCCTGTATCTCACAGTGGCCCACCAGATGCCTCGGGGAGCACACAAGACAACTAGATACGTGCAGCGGTGTTATGCTGCCGGAACACTGGGCGGGACATCTGGCGCTGTCCTGCCCAGCGTTCCGGCAGCATAACACCACTGGATACGTGCATCTTATTGCCACTCCCCTGCAACTGACATTCTGAGGTAGCTTACTTCTAAAGTATGGAAGTTGCACTACCTATCATGGCCTGTAGCCTGCAATGGACTTTTCCTCCAGAAATCTGTTTTGTTGTTGTTGTTCAGTCGCTAAGTCGTGTCCGACTCTTCGCGACCCCATGGACCACAGCACGCCAGGCCTCCCTGTCCTCCACTAGCTTCCTGAGTTCGCCCAATTTCATATTCATTGCTTCGGTGACACTATCTAACCATCTCATCCTCTGTCGCCCCCTTCTCCTTTTGCCTTCAATCTTTCCCAGCATGAGGGTCTTTTCTAAAGAGTCATCTCTTCTCATCAGGTGGCCAAAGTATTGGAGCTTCAGCTTCAGCATTTGTCCTTCCAGGGAGCAATCAGGCTTGACTTCCTGGAGAATTGACCGATTGGATCTCTTTGCAGTCCAGGGGACTCTCAAGAGTCTTCTCCAACACCATAATTCAAAAGCATCGATTCTTCGACGCTCTGCCTTTCTTATGGTCCAGCTCTCACAGCCATACATGGCTACTGGGAAAACCATCGCTTTGACTATGCGAACCTTTGTTGGCAGGGTGATGTCTCGGCTTTTGATTAAGCTATCTAGGTTCACCATAGCTTTCTTCCCAAGAAGTAAACGTCTTTTAATTTCATGGCTGCAGTCACCATCTGCGGTGATCTTGGAGCCCAGGAAAATAAAGTCTGTCACTGCTTCCATTTCTTCCCCTCCTATTTGCCAGGAAGTGATGGGAGTGGTTGCCATGATCTTAGTCTTTTTAATGTTGAGCTTCAAACCAATTTTGGCACTTTCCTCTTTCACCCTCATCAAAAGGTTCTTTAGGTCTTCCTCACTTTCTGCCAGTAGAGTGGTATCGTCTGCATATCTGAGGTTGTTGATGTTTCTCCCAGCAATCTTGATTCCAGCTTGTGAGTCATCCAGCCCTGCCTTCCTCATGATGTACTCTGCATATAAGTTAAATAAGCAGGGTGACAATATACAGCCTTGTCGTACTCCTTTCCCAATTTTAAACCAGTCGGTTGTTCCATGTCCAGTTCTAACTGTTGCTTCCTGACCCGCATAAAGGTTTCTCAGAAGGCAGATCAGGTGGTCTGGAACTCCCATCTCTTCAAGAACTTGCCACAGTTTGTTGTGATCCACACAATCAAAGGCTTTAGCATAATCAATGAAGCAGAGGTAGATGTTTTTCTGGAACTCTCTTGCTTTCTCCATGATCCAGCGAAGGTTGGCAATTTGATCTCTAGTTCCTCTGCCTCTTCGGAAACCAGCTTGTACATCTGGTAGTTCTCGATTCGCATACTGCTGCAGCCGAGCTTGTAGGATTTTGAGCATGACCTTGCTAGCATGTGAAATGAGTGCAATGGTGCGGTAATTCGAGCAATCTTTGGCATTGCCCTTCTTTGGGATTGGAATGTAAACTGATCTTTTCCAGTCTTGTGGCCACTGTTGGGTTTTCCAAATTTGCTGGCATATGGAGAGCAGCACTTGGACAGCATCATCTTTTAAGGTTTTGAGTAATTCCGCTGGAATGCTGTCACCTCCACTAGCTTTGTTGTTAGTGAGGCTTTCTAAAGCCCACTTGACTTCACTCTCCAGGATGTCAGGTTCGAGCTCAGTGACTGTACCACTGTGGTTATCAGGGACATTTAGATCGGCCTTATAGAGTTCCTCTGTGTATTCTTGCCACCTCTTCTGAATCTCATCTGCTTCTGTTAGGTCCTTGCCATTTTTGTCCTTTATTGTGCCTACCTTAGCATGAAATTGTCCTTTGACATCTCCAATTTTCTTGAAGAGATCTCTAGTCCTCCCCATTCTGTTGTTTTCCTCTATTTCTTTGCATTGCTCATTTAGAAAGGCCTTCCTGTCTCTCCTTGCTGTTCTCTGGAAATCTGCATTCAGTTGGGTATATCTTTTCCTTTCTCCCTTGCTTTTGGCTTCTCTCCTTTCCTCAGCTATTTGTAAAGCCTCGTCAGACAGCCACTTTGCCTTCTTGCATTTCTTCCTCTTTGGGATGGTTTTAGTTGCTGCCTCCTGTACAATGTTACAGACCTCCGTCCAAAGTTCTTCAGGCACTCTGTCTACCAAATCTAAGCCCCTAAATCTATTTGTCACCTCCACTGTATATTCGTAGGGGATCTGATTTAGGTCATACGTGGAGGGCCTAGCGGTTTTCCCTACTTTTTTCAGTTTAAGCCTGAATTTGGCAAGAAGAAGCTGATGATCTGAGCCACAGTCAGCTCCAGGTCTTGTTTTGACTGCCTGTATGGAACTTTTCCATCTTTGGCTGCAAAGAATGTAATCAATCTGATTTCGATGTAGACCATCTGGTGAAGTCCATGTGTACAGTCGCCGTTTGTGTTGCTGGAAAAGGGTGTTTGCTATGACTAATGTGTTCTCCTGACAGAACTCTATCAGTCTTTGCCCTGCTTCATTTTGTACTCCAAGACCAAACTTGCCTGTTATTCCTCTTACCTCTTGACTGCCTACTTTAGCATTCCAATCCCCTATGATGAGAAGGACATCTTTTTTGGGTGTTAATTCTAGAAGCTGTTCTAGGTCTTCATAGAAGCGGTCAACTTCTTCCTCATCAGCACCAGTGGTTGGGGCGTAGACTTGGATTAGTGTGATGTTGAAAGGTTTGCCTTGGATCCGAATGGAAATCATTCTATCATTTTTGAGGTTATACCCCAGTACTGCTGTTCTCACTCTCTTGTTCACGATGAAGGCTACTCCATTTCTTCTAAGGGATTCCTGCCCACAGTAGCAAATATAATGGTCATCTGAATTAAATTCTCCCATTCCTGTCCACTTTAGTTCACTAACTCCCAGGATGTCGATGTTCAGCCTTGACATCTCACGTTTGACCACATCTAGCTTGCCTTGATTCATAGATCTGACGTTCCAGGTTCCTATGTAGTATTGTTCTTTGCAGCATCGCACTTTCCTTTCACTTCCAGACACATCCACAGCTGAGCTTCCTTTCAGTTTTGGCCCAGCTACTTCACTCTTTCTGGAGCTACTAGTACTCGTGTTCTGCTCTTCCCCAGTAGCATAATGGACACCTTCCGACCTGAGGGTCTCATCTTCCAGTGTCATATCGTTTAGCCTTTTTGTTCTGTAATCCATGGGGTTTTCTTGGCAAGAGTACTGGAGTGGGTTGCCACTTCCTTCTCCAGCGGAGAAGTCTGTTTAGTCCCCTTTTAAAGGCACCTAGGCCAGATGCCATCACCACCTCCTGTAGCAAGGAGTTCCACAGATTAATTACCTGCTAGGTAAAAAAGTATTTCCTTTTATCTGTTCTCACTCTCCCAGCACTCAATTTTAGTGGCTGTCCCCTGGTTCTGGTATTGTGTGAGAGAGAAAAGAACATCCCTCTATCCATTCCATGCATAATTTTTGTTTCAATCATATTGTCTCAATCATGTCCCCCCCTCAGAGCCCCAAATGCTGATGCCTTTCCTCAGAAGGAAAGGCCCAGTAATCATTTTGTGTCACAACCAAGAAGGTTCTGCTGGTTAAACCTGCGGATTTCACCTGACCATGGATGGCTGTGGAGAAGGGCCTTGCTGACAAGCCTCCATGAGTGTCTGTGTGCATCTGTTTAGGTTGTGCCTCAGTTATGCCAGGACTGAGCCACACAGAAAGAGTCAGAGGCCTTGGAATGGTACCTGGTACTAAGCTGCCACAGCAACCGACACTGCCCTCACCTCATGTGTTTTTCCTGACAAATCATGGGTAGTTGCTACATTTTGCATTGCCTGAAGCTTCCAAACCATTTTTAAAGGCTTATGTAAGTCTGAGTCAACGGCTTCATGAGGGGGATTTGAAGTGTGGGTTCAGAGATCTACAACTATCCTCCTGGCTCTCTCAGCCTCCATGTCTCCACGGCTTTCACTGCGCTCTAGAAATAAACCTCTTCTTGACAGGCCTTTGTCTATTTTGGTCTTTTAACTTGTGTTTTCTTTTCCCCAATCTCTTTTCCTCACTCTAAGCACAGCCAAGAGACAAATAGCCATTTATATGCGCCTTCCTGGAGCCAATTTGAAGAGTTATTTGAGAAGCTGGCGGAAGGGGATTAGGGACAACATTTCTATGGGCTAAATATAGCCATGTTGCATGTCTTAGGAGTAACTTATCTACACAGTTGTTTCGACTGATGAAACTTTTTGAGAATGGCATGTGGCAGGGGCCTGTGGTCCAAACACTGACACACTAACTTTTGACACTGCAAGCAGGTCTAAAACAGAGGCTAGAGTCCTCTTAGGGTTCTTTCTCCCCCAGTAGGAAGAAACTTTTGTCTAAACAGCCTCTTTAATAAAGCTTTTCACTGCTACCATGTCTGACTGGATACTATGAGTTCCCTAAAAATCCCCCATTGGAGGAAGTGAATGGGATATTGTTGTTTGCAAAGGCAACTGATGAGGTTGCAAGCATCTCTAACCTCTCTCCCTTATATATTCTTCCCCCTCACCTGGATGCTCCTGCCTTAGAGAAGACGGTGATAGAGAAAGGGTTCCTCCATGTCTCCCCATTCACTGATCCATGAGAAAAACTGTCCCAAGTATGAATCTGGCCTAACTTCACGACAGGGGCAATCTCCATGCAAGTAGCCTCTTTTCATTCCCTGGGTATGGCTTAACCATACCAACAGAAAGCGGGAACCTGTGTGGTTCTCCAACGTTTTAGCACAGGGACCCCACTTTTTAGAATGACAATTTGTCTGGGACCCACCTGAAGTGATGTCATGGTTAGAAGTGCTGAAGTTGTGACACCAGAGCCTGCTGCTTTCCTGAGAATGCAGCCATAAGTTGGGTTATTTCTCAGCCATTTTCCAATAGCAAAGTGAATCATGCCCAATTGGTCGGTGGATCCCGACCCATAGTTTGGGAACCACTGATTCAGAGCATGTGGTGAACTGCTCAGGTGAATGGTTTGCTGCAGGTAGCTCAACAGATCCAGCCGCACTGTGCTATGTATAGAAACTTGATTTGGGCCTTAGAGCTGCGAGTCAGGTAGGTAAAACCAGCAAGAGAAGGAGTACCATGTTGTCTCAGGACCCAGTATGTACAAGTAACTACTGCACCAGGTAAAACAGTCCTCTTCATGCCTTGGCTGAGGCTTTCAGTGGCATCAGGGAGAAGGACATTGAGTGGCACCACTAAGCTGCGCAAAGCTTGTTCCCGATATCTACAATACCTTTGTGACAAGTTATGCAGTGTATCTGTTGCAGAGAATTTGGCGAGAGACGATGACAGGTGCAAGAGGTGGCAAGAGTGGACAGAAGAGAGATTTTTTTCCCCCTCCGAGGGTTGCATAATATATTCCCATCTTGCTCAATGGCAGACAACAGTTGAGGAATAGACAGGATATGCAGAATGGTTTATTAAGAGCGCAATCCTAACTTGGAGTTAGGCCAGCACAGTTTGGCTGGGACAAGGGCCACTGTAAAATGTGTTTGTACCACTCTCGGAGTCAGGGAGGATGGCACACGTCTGTGTGCTGGCCTCTCTAATTCTGAGAGTGGTCCAAGCATACTTTACAGTGTCCTTTCTGCCGGCCAAACCTTCCTGGCCTAACTCCATGTGAGGATTGCACTCTAGAGTACTAAAAGAGGAAAAGGAAGATTCCTCAGCATGCTTAGGCTTTGCTGAGCTTTATTTTACTTAGAGAGCCCCCTTTAAAATATGTAGAAAGGTGAAATGTAAAGGTTTCCCCACGACCAAATGGTCTAGTCATGACTGACTGTAGGGGGCGATGCTCATCTCCATTTTTAAGCCAAAGAGCCGGCGTTTGTCCAAGGACAAGTTTCCATGGTCATGTGGCCGGCGTGACTATATGCCAAGGCACACGGAACGCCGTTACCTTCCCACCGAAGTGGTACCTATTTATCTACTTGCATTTTTACGTGCTTTCAAACTGCTAGGTTGGCAGGAGCTGGGACAAGCAATGGGAGCTCACATGTGGTCACATGGTCTCAAACTGCCAGCCTTCCAGTCAGCAAGCACAACAGCTCTGCGGTTTAACCCGAAGCACCACCACGTCCCTTAAAAATATGTAGATACCATTATTTTCAGTGGCTGCATTTTATTTCAAAACTTATAGGTAGGCAACTAATAATCCATTATTAGCATATAGGATTATTTCAGACTAAACCATGGGATAGTACATTTCCTTCATGAAATAAGTAGCATTTTGATTCCTTACATGTCCACTATTTACCAGTTCCTATTGAGGTGTGTGTCTGATCCTTTTATCCAGTACTGATTTTGGAGACTAAGTGCAAAGCCACTGGGTAATTGAGCAAACCACCAGCTGCAGAAAGTCACTCCTCAAAAAAACAGCAATGAAGCATGATACTAATTTAGCAGCAATCCACAGCTACACGCTAATTATTCTCTGCCAGGCTGCTGATTTACAGCAATCCGTTAATGCAGCAGCTTTGCAAGGCCTGTTCTCATGTCCCACTAAAAATTGCACCTTGCTCTGCGGATTGCAATGGGTTTGCCCGGCAACAAACATGAGCATACACATTGTCAATGAATTAGTCTTTGCTGATTTCATGCTGGCTTCCAAAACAGTCAAACTACATGTGCACAGAAGTGGGTGCCACAAACGTGACAGCAGGTTCGTTGATTATTCCTATGTATAGTTTCTGGTTATGACTAGAGGTCCTTCTCAGTTTTAAAGATGGAGAGCCCTGGCTACTCCCCCTTGCATGGAGGTGTGCTGGGAGCACATCAGGACACATTAATTCCCTAAGAGGTCAGGACACATGTCCAGGCCATTTCATCTTCCCCTGTCTTGATGTAATTCAGTGCAATTCCACTTGTTTTCCATTTGCAATAAACTCTGCCAATATGGTACAGCTTCAGTTTATCAGACTAATGGGGGGAGGGGTATCCACTAATGCCAAAAGTCCATTTAGTCAAAATGCATTCATGATAACATACAAAACATGACTGGTTTTCAAAGAAGCAGACCGTGCCCTTTGTTTCTGAAGTCTGTTAAATTGAAGGCTCACTGCGAATTTAGTGTCAAGGTATACACGTTCTAAGTGTAGTAATGATCACGAGTGTGTTACCCAACATTTTTTCAAAGGAAGAGCTTCAGTGTCTGGGGGGAGGTCTGGCAAGAATCTATATGGTTGAATTAAGTACATGGTCACATATACACAGTAACAAATTCTCTTTATTCATGAAGATAGTTTTTACCATGTGCCAGTCAAAAACATTTAATTTGTGTAAAAGCATGTTGCCTACCAAAAGTAGTAACACTTTAAAATATATATAGCTCCATGCATTATCTTGATCATGTCCTTAAGCAATCCTGTAAGGTGAGTATTATCCCAGTATTGCAGCCCGGGAGCTGAAACCATTCCCTCCAAGAAGGAATGGCTTGCCCGTCTAGTCAAGTCATAGCAGAGATGTGAACCAAGGAATGCATAGCAAGATTTGAACCGGGGAAGTCTTTGCAGTTCTGTCTCTTAATCACTATGTTATACCAGCTCTCGCTAGTCTGACGACGTGTTTCATGCAGATGAACCAGGCTTGGCTTCTTATGCCGTTGTGAACTTGGTGAGCTACACAATAAAAATATAGCTTTGGGGGAAAAAAGCAGAGGAAATATTCTATAATTACAGCTCAAGACACAATTCCTGTAAATAATGCCTCAGCACAAAAAAAAATCCTTTAAATGAGATACCAAAGGACAGAGGTTGCTCCAACACATCTTCACTCCTTTCCATCCTGAAAGTGTTCCCAAACCATAACATCAGTTATGAGCATAATAGAGATACTATTACTTTGGTACATATGCGGGGGGGGGGAGAGAAGAAGAAAAGAGATGTCCCTTTGTGCAAGCCCAGCAGGGCACAGAGCCACACCAGAGAAGGGCAAGGCCATTGGGCACCGAGCAACATCTCAGTGGGTCTTAGCTCAATGGTGGAGATGCTTTGAATGCAGAAGATTTCAGGTTCCATTTTGGAAGCTCCTGGTTGGGCTGGGTAAGACCCCTATCTGAATCCCCAGAAAGCTACTGCCATTCAGTGTAAACAAGCATAAGCTAGATAAAATCAGTAGCTTATCTCCATACAGGACAAACTTCTAATGCTCCTACAGAAGATTTACCGAAGACAAACAGTGAGCCGAAGTAACAAGAACATGTAGTGAGAGCAGGAGATTGGGCAAAGGCACAGGTAACAATGGATGGAACCAGACAGGAGGTTGGTTGAGTCATGTTTAAACATGGATCTTTACCAACTACATTATTAAGTAGGTGTTAGGGAGTCCAATTAATCCCTTTCAATTGGGGAGGTAAACTCCATTATTCCTGCACCTGTAGCTGCTTTCTTGCAAGTCCTTTCTCCAAACAATTTCTCCCAGCTAAGTTTATTTCCAGCATCAGCAAGTAGCTGAGAGGAAAAGAACTTGGAGGAGGAAGAAGAAGACTGCAGTAAGACAGTGCCATTTGATTTTAAAGCCCATTTGCTGAAAAAAATATATAAAAAGATTTCTTCTGCACCTAAAATCAGACTGTCCATTCCTCTCTCACCAAATAATTGGGGCAAATCTGTCTAGAAGGCTGAAATCCTATATACATTCTCCTGGGAGCAAGTTCCTTTGAATTCATTGAGACCGCCTTCTGAAATGTAGACTTACAGCTCCATGCATAAGATTGAGCTGTAAGAGAAGAGGGGTGAAGCCGGGGACAGCTTCGCCCCCATTTACCCTGCACTCTGAAGGTAGCCAGGCAGAGGCAGGAAAATGGGGGCAGCTGATTGGCTGCCTGCACTGTGGGGGCAGGGTGGACCGAGTCCTGGGGATTTGCTGATAACCCAGGCTCAGTCCATCAAATGGTGCCCCACCCACCCACCCACCCCCTTTTTTCAGTCTAGCTTGTTGAGGGCTGGGTAGGAATTTTCTGTTATCAGGCAGATTGGCTTAGTCTGGTAATTTTTTTGCCTACCCCAGACTGATCAGGAGGGGTACTAGGGTTTGAGTTTGTTTGCCTTTGGTCACTTGGGCAGGTGACATGTGGGCTTGGGTAGATAGGGTGTTAGGGTATCTGGCATACAGTTCCAAGGTCAGCAAAGCCTTCGGGGAGGAGCCATTCGGATCAGACAATTCCAGTTCGGGTTGGTGAGGCGGTTTGGTGAGCTCCCAGGGTTGGCTGAGCAGTGAGCTCCCGCTGGCGTGGCCTCGGGGTATCTGCTTGGCTAGCTGCCTCGACCCATCAGGGTTGGCAGTGAAAAACCTACTTGGGCTTAAGACCGAGAAGGTTTTGAGCCAGGCTGTCATGCCCGTTTAGCATGGGGAAGGTAGACCGCTAGGGCCGTTTCCCCCCAAAGAGTAGCCCGCACGTATTGGAGTTTAGGTTATTTTTCCCCTGCTGCAGATTTGCATTTTAAATAAAGTGACCATTTCTCCCAAGCCTATGTCTGGTGTCCATTATTCAGGGTTGCATGGGTAACATGCTCTACTACAGTCACAAATAGTTTTGCATAGTGTCAAGTCAGAGGTTGAAGTAAGAAGTGCAGGACCAGGGACAGCTCCAAAGGAGTCAACAAGTTCAACTCTACTACTTGTTAAAGATGAATCAATTGTAGAGGTACTAAAACTGTCCCAAGCATTGCACACTAGGAAATGAAAGAAGTAAAGGGGCAGCACCCTGACTTGCAGGCTTTTACGCTCACTTTGATAAATACCCTTCAGCATCCCAAGGGAGAGTGAACAAGAAGCAAATGCTTTGGGCTGTCAGTGTTCTTGCTTCTTATAGTGCCCTCTTCAAAACTCCAGGTTTGTCTTGATGGCAGGGCAGATCTGTAGACTGAGATCCAGCCAAATTCTAAATATACAGGATCTCCACTGCTGCCTCCTCTGGACTTTCAAATGCTCTTTGGAGTCAGGCTCTAATACACTGTAACCAAATAGTCTTATTATAGAGAGAAGAAATAGTTACTATGAAGGTTTGGCACTAAAGCTATTTCAGCACAATTGCTAAGAACCTCAGCAGGACAGGGATGGTGATGTTCCAGTTCAGTGGGCATCAACCTTTTTATTCCTATAAGTTGCCATGACCCCACAACTAAGCCTTTGCAACCCGATTGGGGTCTCAATCGCAAGGCTGAAGAACACTGTTCTAGGCCACTGCTCTACTCCACACACTTCCACTTTCCATTCCCTATTTGAAAATCTGGGAGCAAGGCTAATAGGAACATTGGTGGTAACTGGGAACAAAAAGGGGGCACATCTGGATCTGGTAGGCAGCTTTAATATTCACATTATGATGAGCTTTTGTTTCCTGGAAATGTTCTCCCTTTTAAATAATTAACTTACATTACTGATGTTCTTTTTAATTGAAATAGCACCTGAAGGGGATCTGCTGTATAGATAACCAAGGATGCTGTGTGCATATCCTTTCACTACTGCAAAAACACGAACATTGGTCCAGCCGGGACTTAATAGCCCCTGCTGAGTTATTACAACGTAAGTGCAGAAGAAAGACATGTCTTTGGAAACTTGTGTTTTAATACAGGATTCTTTTTATAGCTGAACCATCTTTCAAAGTAGTAATAAAGATCTCAAATTTCAAAGGAAGAATTAGGACAAGGAGTGAAAGCATGTAACAGAACTAATAAAGGAAACAGTAAATTGTTTCCAGAGGGCAGCCCAGTAGAACTTTGCATGCATATGATCATTTTAGCTGCCTGAATGTTGCCATCACCAATCTGTCCCAGAGACAGCATTGCTAGCTGTTAACTAGCACATTAAGTGGATACAGGAATCAGATTCAGAAAATCCAAAATCTACATCATGATATCCAAATACTGTATCAACACAAAGAAAAAAAAATCAACCACATTTCATCCAGACTTTGCAATGAATGCATTTGTTCTACATACAGGGATTCCATTTGCATACTTCACTCTGGACCCAACCAGATTTCTTTTAAACAGAACATGTATTTTCTCCGGGCATGAACATGAGTGCCTCCGGGCAAAAAGGCGGGGTAAAAATCAAATAAATAATAATAATAATAATATTTTTTCTCTCCCCCCCCCCAACCAAACAGCGTAGTGTTCGATGGTGAGGGCAAGATGAAATTTAAGCCAACTATTGGGGAGAGGCCATGGCTTATTGGAAGAGTATATGCCACTTATTCCTGAACTTATGATTCTATTTAGCCGAGAAGGTTAATGCCTCTGTTTGCCCGAAGATAACACCTGAAGATCTCAAGGTCGTGAGCTCGGGACCTTGGAAACTGCGGCTGATTAAAAGCTGAGCTTCAGCTGCCTCGTGGGAGGAGGAGTGTGCTGAAATCAGCTGCATCTCTGGTGGCAGCAGGGAAGCCTCATCAGCCAGCAGACGACAGACGGGTGGCTAAAGAAAGAAGGCTAAATCCAGAAAGAAAGATCTGTAGGAGTGTTGTTCTTGGAAGATAGAACATTCTGTAAAATTGTAAAAACCTTCAGGTTTGTGAGAAAGTCTGCCTATGTAAACTGCCTTGAGTTCAATCATTAGAGAAAATCTAGTGATATTAAGAAAGGCGGTATATAAATAAATGTATTATTATTATTATTATTATTATTATTATTAGAACATAACAAAAATATTGATCTCTAAGACTGGGGATGCTGAGTTTAAGGAAAAAGCACAACTACATACACAAACCACTGTGTTTGTGTGCCACTCCACTTGAAAAGTACCTCTTGCCCAATTAGGTGTTCCTCTTAGATTTAGCAGGGGGAGAGCAATTGTCCCTATTCATCCCTGTACAATGTACTTTCTATTGGCTGTTGCTGGTGGTTTTCTGCATTTTTTAAAGACTGAGAGCCCTTTTGGGACAGGGAGCAATTTATTATTAATTGCCTGTAAACCGCTTTGTGAACTTCGTGTTGAAAAGTGGTATATAAATATTGTTGATTGTGTCATTCAAGGATAGGGATCTAGCTAGGTGGAAGAGCACCTGCTTGCAAACTTTGGTTCAATTCCTGGCATGTCCACGTAAGGCTGAAGAAAAATTCCTATCTGAAACCCTGGGGAGATACTGCCGTTCTAGGAAGATAATACTGACCTAGAGCACAATCCTACCTTGCACCTCCTTTAAGAGTTGGGGAGGCTGGCGCACAGATGAGCACTGGCCTTCTTAAGCCGTGTACCAGATCAGGTAAGGCTGGCTTAGGGAGACTGGCAGTAGTGGGGAAGGACGGGAGGAAGGCAGAATGGGGTGGGTGGAGGGCAGGCCTGTGGGTGGCCTAGCCCAAGGTGTGGGTGGGACCAGCCTCCAGCACTTAGGCTAGATCCTAATCTCTGTCCCTGGGGCACATTTCACTGGCGCAGCTCCAAGTAGCCCTACTGGGACTGCTACAATGTGACACGGGGTAAGGGGAATATATTTCTCTTACTCTGAGTAGCACCGCATGCAGCCCCAACCCTGCCCTGTCCAACTGGCCTCCATATTCCAGCACAGGTTCGGACTGGGCTGCTAGATAGACAGAAATGAAAATTCCACCCTGAAAACACTGAATTCTTGGACAGACACACTTGTACGTTCACAAACTGTATCTACAACAAGCCTCTTTGCAAGAGACATGGGTGCTTACGCCTCCTTCTGGATTATCGAAATAGTTCCTAAATCCTGCATGTCTGAAGTTACTTTTCTTATTTTGATCTCTACCTCCCCCCCCCCAAAAAAATTGCAAAAATGCAGCGTTCCATTTGCAAGAAAAAAAAATTGCCATCAAAAGGTTCTGTTAAATATACACTCCTGGTACACTGCCGATGGGAAAACATTGCCAGTGCAGTTAATGACAAAATAGGTTCCTGAGCTGGAGTGAACAGGTAAGCGGAATTCAAATTCTTTTAGTCTCATGTAGAAACACTAACATATATACGGCACACTGTACGCATAGCAATTTTGTTATTCTCAGTAACGCTTCAGGATATTTATCAGAAAAATCTCTAGCCGGTACAACGTCTTATTTATTATATTACTTATTCAGCCAAGAGAGCTATCTGGCAAGATGACTAACACCCCTAAGATCTTTATGGTAGCTGTCATGATCCTAACAAAGACAAATGTACCTTTTATATAGGTCTGTTCCAAGATATTTAAACTGCTGACAACTCAAAAGAATGGATATGGTAGTTCTCATTTCATTTGCTCAGGCCAGCAAGGACAGACTGCAGAGCACTGCAAATGGCATGTAAATTGCTAATTTCTCATTGACCTAAAGTGTCATGGCAAAAGAAAAGAAGAAGAAGAAGAAGAATGGGTTTCAATAGTATGGCTCAGTTATTTTCACATCTTAAAAAATGCTGGCCATTTTAGGGAGGAAATTGACAAGGTCTTATATTTCAAAACAGTATTTGACACTGTGCCTAGATAAAACAGAAGCATTGAAAATCCTTAGTCACGTATAAGGAATTCTTCCAGAGATCCAGAGCTAAGGAGTATAGACCAAGAGAGCCAATTGCGATTAACTTGAATTGGCATCAATGGGATATGTTTTACCTTCATGGTGCCAAATGCATAAATGAATCTATATAGAAAAGTGCAGCGTTCCCTGTTCCTTTTTTAGCATTGCTGCAATCTCTCTGTGCCTGGTGTTTAGCATGGCTAAACAGGTTTAAGGAGCCCAAACCTCTCCTCTCCCCCCCCCAAGCCAAAAATGGGAATGTTTCAACCAGTGGGGGGCAGATCAGGTGGATTTTTTTTAGGGGAGGGGAATGGGAATCATTTCCTCTTACCCCTCTGTAAGACTTCGGCTCTACAATTAGTTTCTTCAGACCTGTACCAGCTCTGTAACTGGTGCAAATCCAAGGAGAGGGAGGAAGAGGGTGGGGAATCTTGCAAAATGGGAAATAGGATCTGGCATGTACCATCACTCCTGGAGCCATCCTCTTCCAGAGCCTCCCCGCCCTCTGCCTCCCTGCCCAGTTTTGTTCCTTCCCCACTGCTACCTTATCTACTCTGGCAAGTGTGACGCGTTTCAGTGATGGCCAGGGAGCGCTGCCACCTCTTGCACCACCAACAGCAACTGGAGCAGTCCATCAGTGGCCATTCTGTGAGAGCAGAACTCTGTCCCACTGTCACTCCAGCCAGCAGCCCAATCCTGCACAGGACTGGGCTATAAGCACAGCACGCAACAGAATGGTTACCCATGCTCTGAATTATTAAGAATGCCTGAAATGATTAAGGGAGCAATCCTAACCTGGAGTCAGGCCAGCAAAGTTTGGAGACACCGTAAAGTATGTCTGGACCACTCTGAGTCAGAGAGGCCAGCACACAGACATGCGCCATCCCCTCTGACTCTGAGAGTGGTCCAAACACTGCCAATGTTGACAATGGTAGACCAAGGTTCTCATGCAGTGTATAAAGGCAGCCTCATGTACGTACAACCTCTATGAATGTTTGCTGATTGCAAGCATAAAGAGGGAGAAAGAGAGGCTATCTGCATACTTGACTAAATTAAAATGAGGGGCTTAAAAAAAAGACAAACTTCATCTTACACTAAATCACTAGGACAGGCAGCCCCTTTATCTACACAGGCACAGCCTGAACATTCTCGCTCTCATTTTTCTGATCAGTGAGGATTTTACGTTTTCCAGGTTTCCATTGTATTTTTGTTTTGTTTTGCTCAATAGCTGTGGTAAAGCCTAAGGCTGCCTTGCTTCTGTTGCTATGCAACAGTGTAGCCTGGTTAAGACAATTATTATTTCATCAGGAAGTCCTGAGCGGGCCTTTTTAGCTCCATTTCCAGAAGGAATACTTTTTACCACTTCGTTATAAAATGGATCATTAAACGTCTTACCACAACATTGTATAACAGACAGAAAACACTGTGCTCGTCTTTTTCCATATTCCAACAACTGTAATTGTTCATAACACTGCAGTGTTCTATAAGAACGTGAAAAGAGCCCTGCTGGATCAGGCCAAAGGTCCATCTAGCCCAACTTCCTGTACTCACAGTGGCCCATGAAATGTCTCAGGAAGCATTCATGAGAACAAGATGTTATAACATACTGTTATAATAGCCTTTTATAATATGCTTGCACCGGCATTCTTAGATGGCCCACTTCCAAAATAAGGCGGTTTAACCACCCATCATGCCCAGTAGCACGCGATGGACTCTTCCTCCAGAAATCTGTCTAATCCCCTTTTAAAGGCACCTAGGCCAGATGCCATTACCACCTCCTATGGCAAGGAGTTCCACAGATTAGTTACAAGCTAGGTAAACAAGTATTTGCTACTATCTGTTCTACTCTCCCAACATTCAATTTTAGTGGATGTCTCCTGGTCCTGGTGCTGTAATCCAGATTACACATTTATATTTGTCTTGAACCTAGTTTCAATGGGATGGCATTTCTATTACCACCACACACACCCGCTCACCACCAAACTCTTAAGTTCCCAAGAAATTTCTATCAGAGATTCCTGCCCCGCAACCAAACTCCCATCTCTGTAGTTCCCAAGGTTGTGGGAGGAAATCACCAAGAGTGTAGGTTTGTGGCATAGATATACCCAGTGTTAAAATGATCATTCCTCATATTGGCATGCAGTCCAAAGTAAAAAAAGAAGCGGACATAACCTTCTCTCTCTGAAATACTTTCAAATGCCCCAAACCAACCCAATCAGCTTCCCCAAAAAGACTGCAGGCAGAGCTTATTTTTCCCTGTACATAACAACAGCCTCATCTCCTCACACCCACAAATGGCACTTGCACTTGACTATGCACCATATTAGTATATTCCTTGAACAAGATTAGCATCTGACCATTTCTGTAATTGACCAGCCTAAAGTAGATTTATCCAGAGCATCCTTATCCTGCACTTCTCAGAGACTCAAAATGAATTATGATAAATAATGCATTCTAATGCAAATTGAATATTTCCAACAAAAAATATTGCACATATTTGTCTAGTGATGCTTAATATGCATCTTTTGGAAATGCACAGCCAGCCTCATTGGCTCCTAGTGCCTTCAGAGAAAAAGCCTGCGTAAGTTGCTATCCACTGGGCCCTGGCAGTTAAGAGGGAACTTTTGCTGGGTGGAAAGAGAAGAGCACATCATGGGGTGCCCAATCCTATCCAGACCTGGGACAGGCAGGTCAGCTGGTCTGCACTATATTCAGCACAAGATTAAAGGTGGCTGCAACACAACTAAGGGGAATTATGTCAGATCTGTGCCAGTAAAATCACTGGTGTAGATCCAAGCAGCCCAGCGTAACACCAAGCTGCTCAGGAGGGGGGGGGGAATTAGGATACGGTCTAAGTGACAGAGGCCAGTCCCACCCCTCTCCCAGGGCTTTACGGTGGCCATTGTGCCAGCCAAACCTCTGGCCTGACTGCAGGTTAGGACTGCGCCCTTAATGCTGTCAATATGCCAAAGTCATTTGAGGGATGTGAAACCCGTGGAAACACTCCGAAATCAAATCACCTGGAAGAACATAGGCCACATGTCAGGGCTGATTTGAAAATAACTGGCACCTAAGCAGGTTTGGTGCTGCTGTGCACAACCAAAAATAAGAATGGACAAATTGTATTAAGGGGATATTTACAACAGATGTCAGGGATGAGCTCTTAACCGTTTGCTCATTTTTATAGTGCCCTTCCTTCAAGTAGGGTTGCAGGCACGGTCATCCCTGTTTCGTCTTCACAATTGCCCTGTGAGGATGCTGCTTTAATGGCAATACAGGCCTCTGTTTGCATGATCACAGAGGGAAGCAGTTCTCCACGTTCAGGCTGTGAAAAGTCACAAGATGGTACATGGAAGAGTGTCTTCTGGCAATCGGAAAACCTCTCCAACAACAGTCAACTTGCATCTCTTTGGAGGTTACTGGCTAGATTCACAGAGAGTTTGCCATGTTCCAACAAGGGGTGGGGATTGGAAGGGAGAGCTGGCCAACAGCAAAAAGCATAGTTGGGTCAAGCTATATTTAAACAATTTTGTATTGCCTTCCATCAATGGTTTTAGGGCCATGACAAAAATGAAATCACAGAAGAAAAAGGAAATGCAATCATAAAAATTATAAGAAGGAAAATTATAAGGCTGACAAAAGTTAAAACTCAAGTAAGAGAACAGCATTAAACAAAGCCTTAAGAGCAACAAAAAAAGCCTTGAGAAGAAATGCATCTCGGCAAGTGCTCAAAATAAAGTAGCAAAAGTGCCAGGTAAAAGGCATCTTTAAGGAGAGAATTCCACAACTCAGGTGGCACAGCAGATCTTTATCTCACTTTTGAAGAATAGCAGAAGCAGAAGCAGACAGTGCCACAGGAAAAACCATCTCTTTTTCATTTGAATATGCCAGCCACTGCTGGAAGAGCAAGATGTACAAATCATGATTCAGCACAATTTTCTCACGAGCATTCCCTCTGAATGACCAGTACAAGCAAACACCATTTTTGTCTCCCATTCTCCTACAACATCCTTAGCTGCTAGCAAACGAAGGATGCAATCTTGGGGAAAGACCCAGGGAAACGTTGGGGTCAACCTACAAAGGTATTCTTAAATGTTTTTATTTTGTGCAGTTTTCAATTCCCCCCAATGGAAAGAATGCAAAAAGTGGTGTCGTGTTTTATTCCAAGGGCATATTTTTATAAATTATAATAGCTTCAAATGAATATTAAGCACATGACATATATGATGTAATGTCAGCAGATGCAGCCACAGTCATTTATACAATCAGTGAAGTGCTTATTTATTTTATTGCAGATTTTAGGTGGGAGGTGTTTGTTTTTTTACAAAAATAAGATGTGCAGAAAGTGGTGTTCTGTGTTTTTATTTTGTTATAAAAAAGCATATTTCTACCTACAGAAGATCAGATTATAAGGATAAATAATTAAGGAAATAAACAATTGTTTTCAAATGCTGTAAATGGCTCTGCAGTTAAGCTTTAGATATCCCCCATCTTGACACACGACAAAGTGGTGGGGAAACACTGAAAGCCAAGTAGAGCTCAGCTAGTGTACAAACCAAAATGCCATTTCCTTACTATTTGATGAGCAGCTTTGTTTGAAGTAGCATCCGTGCAGGGAAGGAAAAGCGTGATACTATCAAATCTACATAAAACTACACAGCTTTTAAAAAGCAATAAATCATAGTGCCAATTTGCAATTGTTATAAGAGGGCACCATTGATTTTTCGCATTTTGAAAAACACACCATCCATATTCTTCATGCAGCTGCAGGATGTACAGCACAGCATGTATGTCTATTGTGGAAGATTTCTTGTAAAATGATTGTATAACTGAAGATCTTCCTGTATACAGTAATGGAAATAGGTTGTGATGTGAACAGTGTGCCCTACGCGCAGACTGACTTCTTATTGTTGCTCAGAGGGTCGGGAAAAGAAAAGAGAGTGTCCCTTTCCTGCAGAATTCATGCCCAGGCAAGCAATGAGTCATGATACACTAGAGCAGTTGTTTCCAAATTGAGGCTTTATATGCCACGATTACTTGGAAACCATTTATCATTTTCTACTGAATCAACACAAGTATAATCGCAATTTCATTTCATGTATCACAATTTCATATTTCAATTTAAAACAAAAAACACACACTGTCCTTCTCCGAAACCCCTTTGTTCAGCCTTGTCATATAATTAAAAAGAAAAAAAAATCAGAAATAGGAAGAAACCTATTCGCGGGGGCAGGGAAGACAGCGAAACGGACCAGAATGCAACGGGCGGGCTGCCACTCACCCGTTCCTCCCGCCCAGCGTTCTGGCTGAATGACAACGCTGGGTGCTGCCATGAGATAACTCGTAATAGCCAGGAAGGTTTTATGGTTCTGGAGTTGTACTTAGACCTGCAAGATCCAGGTTCAAATCTCCACTCTTGAAGTTCCCTGGGTGACCTTGAAGAGGGTGCTCTTTCTGTCTCGTGTACTTCACTGAGGTGTTGAGGACAAAAAGGAGGGAAGGGACTATGTACACCATCTGATCTCCTTGGACGAACAGAGGTAAAAAAAATATGTGAAAAATAAAATAAGGAAACTGACCAATATAAAGATGCCCTGGAACATCTACTACTCAGAGTGATGGGGAACATAACACAGCAGCAATGTCCCATGCCTACATACACACACACACCCCTTTGATTTCTACTAATCTCTTCTAGTAGCCAAATCTCAAATATTAATGTTTTTAATATGTGGTTTTTCTGCCTCCCTAAAAGAACGAAGAGGCAGAAATCAGATTCTCAAAAGCAGACTCACCCGCCAATATGATCACACATACTTAACATATCTAGGAGACAGCAGTTGAGGTTAAGCAATAGGTCTATCCACACTCCTACGCAGATACTAAATGTGAAACTGAAGACTACTTGCATGACACCAGTATTTTTATCCTTCACCTGTTCATATTTCCGTCAATAAACCTGGGGCGCTTGGGAAGTAGATCTGCCTTCCTGACTATATAGAACAGCAGTCTCCCAGGACCACTGTATATGGGGAAAGCCTTCACCGTCCTGAGTGGGGTGGATCGTTCTGTTGCCCGATCTGATATGGATCTATTCCCAGCATCCTCTGCACAGCCTTCTAGGAGGCCTGGGTACAGACACGAACATCCAGAATGTCCGAGTGGCTGGAAAATGGACTGGCTGCTCAACACAATGATCCACACATCCCCTGTGTGCCGGATCCGGCCCATGGGCCACAATTTGGAGGCCCCCCGATACAGAAGGTAACACATTTGTGGTGATTCACAGACAGACTAGCATACAAACTGGATCTCAGAATGTGTGCAATCTTTACGTTTTCTCCCTCAGATATGATCTGTCCCACAAGGAGCACTGAAGATTCATGTCCTCGGAATGCCGAAGACATCTGATCTCCTTCTCCCACTGCTTTGAGAATTTGCTTCAGTCTCCTCAATAGTGCTGTACTTATAACTAGCTCAGATGGATTTCAAGTATGCAGATCCATAATCTCTACAAAATCTGTAGAAAGAATTGAGGTAATGAAGTCCAGCTTACTGAGATAATAATAAATATATTGCATAACCATCTACTGCAGGATTATATCACCACCTCCATCCCAGACATCTGGACCTCATACACACAAACACTCGTGATATAAGTACTGATAGTATATTTCAGAATATTTTCATTGACCGACAGGCTCACAGAAACGTAACAGCAGCACAAACCAAGCCATTTACCACTACTGTAGCACAATATCTAGTACTCATTCTTGTCAGGAAGCATGACCCTAACCATTATTCCCATTTAAAGACTGATCTGTGTGATCACCAAATGTTTCCATGCTTGGTTAATGGTCAAACAGTTTCGACAGCTTTGATGGCAAAATAAGCAGGAAGACTCAACAAGTAAGTAGCTGTGGGCCAACAGTAGCAATGACAAATGGTGGAGCTGGAGATGGTGACGTTAATTGACAGGCATGATGGCACTGTAGTGCTGTGAGCACAGATTGCTATAAATAAACTTGTTGCTCCCAACTGACTTGAGGATTAGCATTGGGAGAGTTAAAGGCTAAAGGAGTTCACGCCAACAAAGAACTAGAGTGGGATCCATTTAGGCAGGAGATGAGCAGTCTACATGCTTTCCAACAAACCCTGGCAAACAAGCCAACTCCAGACAGACATAATAGCAGCTGTTTTTCTTCAGGATTCAGCTTCCAAGGTCAGGCCGATTCAGCCTGCAAGTTTGAGACTGTGTGTCAGGCAATGATAGATTTCATTATCTGCTTTCAGGGGTATGGACTGTTGATTAGAACCCCCCCAAGCCAACCAAGCAGACCCTAGGACAGTGATGGCGAACCACGCGTGTCAAAGCTGACACACCACAATGTTTGGGGTGACACCAGAATTCACCAATGCCTGACAAAAATCTGAGTTTTGTAAATACAAAACTGTATTTTTTGTTTAAATAAATAAATAAATAAATAAATAAATAAATAAATAAATATAAAGAATAGTTTCTCTTCTGTTTGGGGGGGGGGTTGACACACCAGCAGAGTCAAGTTAAGCATTTTCCTAAGTTTTGACACACTCCATCCAAAAGCTTCGCCATCACTGCCCTAGGATGAAATAGGGGCTTGAGAAGAAGGGAGCAGCACAGAGCCAGGTGCAAATCTATATTTCAAAGTAAATACAGATCAGGAATTCTGGGAGCCTAATTTAGTGGTGGAGGAAGCACTTTTGTAGTATCTACAGTCAAATACTAGGTGCATAAACCCCTGGCAGACCTACTGTAAAACTTCTATCAATAGGTCCACGTCTGTATCCTACCCAGCTCTGCTCTAGGACACTGCCCAGGCTTTTGCAGTCAGACCCCACAAGGAACCTGAGTCCAATACTGAGCACCACAATTTAATAGGCTATTGGCAAACCGGAATGAGTCCAGGAGAGGGTGGCCAGGATGGTGAGAGGACCGGAGAACATTTCCCAAGAAGAAATGTTGAAGGAGTTGGACATGTTTGGAGAAAACACTGTTAAGAAAGGACACGATAACTATGAAAATCTGAGGAGCTGCCATAAGGAAGGGGGAGCAGATTTTTGGTTGCTCCAGAGGGTAGGACCAGGACAGATTATAAGGGAGATCTCAATTAAACATTAGGAAGAATTTCCTGATAGCACACACTGTTTGGCATTGGAACAGTCTGTTGCAGTTTCACACCACACACTCCAAAACTGGTGGAAACTGGCATTCCGTCTCTCCGTCTCCAGATCAGATAGAGCACCTGCGTGTCCTTGAGGTGGTCAGCTTCCCAGCTTGTTAGTGCAACCTGCTACACAGTAGCTGAACTCCCTTTAGATAGTGTAACAGAAGCAGGCAATGTTTCTCACGGGAAGCGCTGGCTAGCAAGCATCCACTTTCTCATGAGATCATGATGTTCAAAGGGTCACCCCATTGGTTAACATGGGGCACAAGGGTCTTCAGGTATCCACCTACCAGATATGCTCTGGCTACACCCCTTTGTTCCTATATAACTTATATTTTTACTGTGTGCGCACTGAAAGACCGAGACTGAGACTGTAACTGAGAATGTAACAACATGCGTTGAAAAGCCGCTTGTACGCGGCAAGCCTTCGCCGGCCTTCGCTAACCGGCAAATAGAACTTCTCACTTTCTAACTATCGCTACTGTAACCAATAAAAGACTTTGTTATTGAAATGTAGCGATCGCTTCGTTCCTCCGCTCCGATCGCGCTAGGCAAGCGCTGAATGGGTTCACAAGCCCCCAACTCTGCTATAAACACTCCAAATAAACAACACAGTCCATCTCAGAAGGTGGTAGAATCTCAATTGATAGAGATCTTTACAAAGAGGTTGGATAGCCACCTATTGGGGATACTGTGCAGGCATTGGAAGAGCCAAGGGAATCAATCAGCCCACACATATAATATCAAAGCTGAGTTTTGTTAACCTTTACTGCAACAACAAAAGAACTGCAGCCAGTGTTACACACAGGCAGAAAAACAGGAAACAATAAGCTAAACAGAGGTCCAATCAAAGTAGGAGAGAGTAATCCACAAGTATTCAGACTAGGAACTAAATAGGTAAGTGTTCCACCTACTGGGGGGATAAATAGATATACTCACACCCACCATTATTGAATAGGTCTAGTTCACATGCTATTGCTCTTCCAACATGTTGTAGCTGTGGACAGTCTACACTGTTAAGGGGCTAGACTCAGCCATCTTGTAGGTCCAACTCTACAATTCTATGCAAAGAGACTTCCCTCATTCACATCTACCTACAGGAGCACTACCAATGAAGTATTTGTTCTCAGCTTATTTCTAGTGATAATCTTACTTCTGTGTAACAAGTTAACACACATAAATCCCTACCTTGTTTATTTCCCAGTACACATAACTAATGAAGAGGTGGGGAAAATCCAATTCCATCCCCACAGGTGGAATTTGTGTGGTTATATAGGGCCACAGAGAAGGTCCATAAGAATACAAGGGCTTTGGCACCAAGGAGTTGAGCGATTAGCCTCAGGTCTGGTTCTGATTCATCCATTTTAAAGAACACTCTTCAATGTAGCTGGTAATTTTAAACGTGATTTGATAATTGATTCAGACCATTTGGTTTGCAATAACTCCATGCAGAAAATTGGCAGGTTCTTCTGCTTGGAATGCAGTTCTAACTCTTTTTTTTATTTTTAGACTTTTAAAAACAGGTGCTTTTTTTTTTTTTTACGAAGCGTGTACAACATGATTTTTTTTTAAAAAAAAAAACATTACATGGCAAGCCGAGAACTCCATTACTTGAAGCACTTATCTTAAAAACATACCACTTTGTGTTCAGGCATTTGCCTTGAGCAATCAAGAGTTTTTAAGTTCTGGTTCATTGTACACAAGTTGTCTGAGCCAGCTCAGGTTTGGTTCAGCTCTCTACACTCCACTACAAAAAAACTGACACAAAATGTGATAGATGGAGAATTCCACAGCCATTTAGAGGACACCTTGGTGGAGGCCACATTACTGATAAACAGGAATGACCACTCATTAGCACATCTTATTTTCTCTAGTTGTGAAAGGATAGCATGAGTAATGGCTTGAGGCTTTTTTTTTCTTCCAGAGTCCGAATTCAAATCAAACTGTCTACCAACTAAAACTCTAATCTGGATATCAGGCAGTAAAGTGGGAAATGGTAGCCACACTTCCCATCACACACTTTGCTCAAGACCAAGGCTGCCTCTCACCAGGCGCGTATCTTACCTGTAGCACCCCATGGCACGAGCCATTGTACGCGGTCCAGGAGAGACCGCACGGTTTCTGGCCCACCCACGCCTCCCTTACGCTCCGAAATAGAGCGTTTCTGGGGTAAGGGAGGCATGTCTGCGTGACGCACGGGGGCAGGGCGCAGTGGGGGGGCACGTGTTCAGCGCCTGCCATGGGGCGCACTCCCGGCCCGGACCGCCACTGCCTCTCACTGTAGATACTGGATTTTCTTAAAACGGTTATCTTTCTAAAAACACACGCTTGGAAACAGTGCCAGAGAGGGTGTTTTCTGTGCGGAGATCAAGAAGATGCATCAATTCCTGGAAGCCCTCTGTTTTTCTCTGCTAAAGAACAGAGCCACAGATCAAAGGCTATCATTTACAATAGGCAGGAAATAGTTACGCGAAAGTCTTTCATCTCAAAAATGAACATGCTGTATGAAAATGTTGTAGAAGCATTTTTGGAAGTTCAGGATAAAAAGGCATCACATAAAATATGAAAATGCGATAATAGGACTGTGCTTGATCTCCTAATGTAGTCTAACTGTGCTCAAAGCATTTAGGTGGCCGAATCATTTCCTCCAACTAGATTAACGGGCTTCTACAATATGACTGAAGAGTCCAAATGCAGTCCATCAGCCACGTATTGTGACTTATGCTCTTGAGCACCAATGTATACTTGCAATGCTGGGGAAGTAACGCCCACAGAAGGTTTACCAAGCCTCTGTTTGGCCATCAGACATGACTGGTAAAATGCATTCAGCTTGATGGGTCATAATTTGTTCAGCTCTGATCCAATCTACTGTTGCATCATCCAACCCAAATCCAATCTTCTGCTCAGCTCAAATTCTCCACCCCCCCTTTTGTTTCAGCGCTGCAAGATCCTACCAATCTCTTGGCTATTCTTCATATTCTTCAGTCACCAAATACCATATCCTACCCAGCAGCGTGGATGGTGGCCTCGGAACATGGGGTGGTGACGTTGTGGCATCAAATGATATTGCAACAACACTTCCAGGTTCTCCCAGAACAATGATGGCGAACCTAAGACGTGTGTCAAAGGTGACACACGACAACGTTTGGGGTGACACCCCAGCGTTCACCAACACGCTGGAGTTGGAGGAAATGATTCGGCCACCTAAATGCTTTGAGCACAGTTAGACAATGAGAAAGCTCATTTTTTGCAATTATGTGATGTTTCTTTATAGAATACCTAGCACCACACATGATGGGACTGTATTTTTTGTTTCAATAAATGAATATAAAGAACTATTTCTCTTTTGTCTGGGAGGGGGACTGACACACCAGCAGAGACAAGTTAAGCAGTCTCCAAAGTTTTGACACACCGAGCCCAAAAGGTTTGCTACCCCTGTCCTAGAAGCAAAGGATGCTGAGTCAGCAAAACCTGCCTGCCAAACCCCATCTTCCTCCTCTGGAGGCGAGAGTCTCCAAAGCAGGGGGCAGATTGTACCACCACTGCTTCTTAGTGTTTGAGAAGCTTCTGGATTGGGAAGCTAACACTAAGAGGCACCAGCAACACAAGTAAGGAGGAGGAGGAGGAGGAGGAGGAAGGGCAATCTGCCTGCCTCCCCCTTCTTCCTACCGTCACTGCCTTGTAGCGTTTCTAAGGGTGCAATCCTAAACCGAGATAGGCCAGCATAAGCTAAGCCAGCAAAGTTTGGCCAGCACAAGGGACACCATAACGTATGTGGAGTCTTGGAGTCAGAGAGGCCAGCACACAGACACGAGCCATCCTCCCTGACTCCAAGAGTAATCCAAAAACACTTTATGTGACCCTTGAGCTGGCCAAGCTTTTCTGGCTTAGCCTATGCTGGCCTAACTCCAGTTTAGGTTTGTGTTCCAAGTGATCCCTGGCTGGGAACAAAACATTAAGAAGTGGCAGCCGCCATCTTGGCTAGGCCTCACATGGCACCCTCCTCATGGGAAACTCCAGTGTGGTACCCAAGGCATAATGCCCCAACTCCCTGTTTGCTACACCACTGATTGTACCTTTTCTCACTATTACTGACAAGAGGGGAGCCAGTACAAATGACTGGGGCCCAGCAGTTCTGGAAGGGGTCTTGGGGCCTATGTTGCATATATATTTTTCTTGTGTTAAGATTTTTAGCCAGTCTGCCCTTGTTGGAGAGCCAAAAAAGTATTTTTCACTGGATCCTGAACCCACTCTCAGCAGTCCTGACCTGGACAGACACCTGGCAGCAGCAGCAACAATTGCTTCTGGAAGAGGCGTACCTATCGGGGGAATCACTGCACTACATCTGTCATGCAGCCGTTCCCCCTCCTTTTTAGGGCCATTCCGAGCAGCTAGAGCAAAACGGAAGCTACGTTGGCTCCAAGTGTGTGTGTGGGGGGGGGGGAGAGAAGGTCGCTTGCAAAACCTAGTGCTGTGATCCCCCTCTAGGTATGCTACTGGCTTCTGGTTTGTAATTCATTTTTAACATGAACAATATTTTTAAATAAATTCTGAAAAGTGACATATCTAAGACGTAGAGCTTGTGACATAAGGAAAAAAGTAAATACTTCTAAACGATGTGTTTACTGTCAGTGACAGGTGTGATTTTTTTGGGGGGGGGGCGGAGAGAATCTCAACTTCACTGGTAGGCTTTATCCAGTGGCAGTCCTGCCATTGTCTTGAAGGGAGGCCAATGCCCTAGACACCAATGGGCCCTTTAAGGGCAGTGCCCTCTGGGGAACCACAAGCAGCAAGTAAATGCTGTTTGATGGCGTCACAATGATTTTAGATAGCAACAGAATGTGCTGTAACAGAGTGTTACAGAAAACACTCAAGGGGGGGGTGGCAGTCTGCGGACCTGGCCCCAGGGTGGCTATGGGGCCAGGGATGCAACTGGATGTATCAGTCCCCAGACACTATTGTAGCTAAACCAGTGCCTTTTGCTCTTTCAGACATGAGAAGCATAAAAACCACTTTTAATCTGTCATTCTAAAAAGTGAATCCCAGTGCTACTACTACACTGACCAGTATGCTGCACTAGCTCTTGACAGAGCTGATACTCAGTAGCATTAGAAATTGGGGTAGGTGTGAGAAGCAGCACCGAATACTGCAGGAACTGGAGTTGAGAGAAGTAATTGTGCATGACGTCAGGCAGGCAAAGTTCTAAGACTCATTTCAAAAAGTTTAAGCATCATAAGAACATAATATAAGAAGAGCCCTGCTGGATCAGGCCAAAGGCCCATCTAGTCCAGCTTCCTGTATCTCACAGTGCCCCACCAGGTGCCTAAGGGAGCGCATGAGACAACAAGATGCCTGCATTCTGTTGCCACTCCCTTGCACCTGGCATTCTGAAGTAGCCTACTATTAATGTAAGGAGGTTGCACCACCCATCATGGCATATAGCCCACGATGAACTTTTCCTCCAGAAATCTGTCCAGTCCCCTTTTAAAGGCATCTAGGCCAGATGCCATCACCGCCTCCTGTGGCAAGGCGATCCATAGCTTAATTACCCACCAACCCTTTTTTTAATTACCCCAAGCATGGAATTGGCCTTCTTCATTGCTGCCACACACTGGGTCGACACCTTCATCGAGTTGTCCACCAGTACCCCAAGATCTCTCTCCTGAGCTGTCACAGACAACTCAGAACCCATTAGCCCATAGGTGAAGTTTTGATTTTTTTGCCCCAACGTGCATCACTTTACATTTGTCTACATTGAAACGCATCTGCCATTTGGCTGCCCATTCCCCCATTTCGGAGAGATCCTTCTGGAGCTCTTCACAATCCCCTCTGTTTTTCACCACCTGAAAAAGTTTTGTGTCATTGGCAAACATGGTCACTTCTCTACTTATGCCTGTTTCCAGGTCATTTATGAACAAGTTGAAAAGCACCGGCCCCAAGATAGATCCTTGGGGGACTCCACTTTTCACCTCTCTCCATTGTGGAAATTTCCCATTGATCCCCACTCTCTGTTTCCTGGCCCTCAACCAATTCTGAATCCATAAGAGGACCTGTTCTCTTATTCCCTGTCTGTGAAGTTTCCTCAGCAGCCTTTGGTGGGGGACTGTGTCAAACGCTTTCTGAAAATCCAGATATATGATATCCACAGGTTCTCCCACATTCACATGCCTGTTGACCTTTTCAAAGAATTCTAAAAGGTTTGTGAGGCAAGACTTACCCTTACAGAAGCCATGCTGACTTTCCTTCAGCAGTACTTGTTCCTGTACGTGTTTTAGGATTTTATCTTCAATGAGGCTTTCCACCATCTTACCTAGAACAGACGTTAGGCTGACCGGCCTGTAGTTTATAGTTATATGTGAACAAAACATCCTCCAGCAGGTCCATGAAACTTGTGGAAGAATACCCAATTTTGCTGAACATTTCTGGTGATATTCTGTTTGTCCATCCAAGCACGTCTGATGCTAGAACTTGCCTGGAAAGCTACAAAAGGAAATTACTTAAAATTCTGAGCCTAAATGTGCTGTTTATTCTGCCTTCTCTGCATGTGCTCCCAGCCACTTTTTAAAAAGAGAGAGAGAGAGAGAGAGAGAGAGAGAGAGAGAGACTGAAATTTTCACATGCTCCAATTCTTTTATGGATTAACGAGTCTTGTTCTCTTTTGTTTTTGACCATTGCCAAGCTTTCGCCCACAAACTCAGTCACCCAGCAACTTCAGTGACAAGACTAGAGAGCAAAAACACAAATACCCTATGCCAGGGATTCTCAAATTTTTTAGCACCAGACCCACTTTTTAGAATGACTGACCATCTGTATGGGACTCACCAGAAGTGATGTCATGGCCAGAAGTGCCATCATTGTGACACCAGAGCCTGCTGCTTTCCTGGGAATGCAGCAAGAAGTTGGGTTACTTCTCAGCCATTTTCCAACAGCAAAGTGAATCAGAAAGGAAAAAAGGCCATTTTCAACCTTGACACAAGCAAAACAACCACACAGCTCTCCCCCTTTCCAGCATCGCATCTTCTCATATTTTCAATATGGCTCTTTTAGGTGCTTTGCAACCCACCTGAATTTGGCTCGTGACCCATAGTTTGGGAACCACTGCCCTATGCAGAAATCACCAACTTATTTCACAATATAATCACACACCTGCATAGTTCACATTTGGTGCAATGCTGACAAACAAGTTTTACTGAGAAATAAATCAGCACTTCGGCAAAGTGAAGCCTTGCCTTAGCTATATTTTGAAAGGATTTAATTGCATCAAGAGGCATGGAGTCAGGAAGACCCGAGGCACGTGCATGGTTTTTGGTCACATGATGCCACCACCTGCTTAAAGGTAAACTGGTCTTGGCTGGCTCAATGTCTGATTTGAAGCCACCTGGGAATCCCATATATACTGCCTTGAATTCTCCCATGGAAGAAAAATGGGATATAAATTGTTCATTTGGTCAACAAAATCTCGCATCACAGGTGTCTAACAGTCAGGGGGTTAGGATCACGAGTTCTCTTGCTAGCGTCAGCCTGACTATGACACAATCATTTGATCAGGAGGATTCCAAAGGGATGCCATCTCCTTGCACATTTGCTGTGAGATGGTATGGTTTTAACCCAATAGTGTTCAAGGTGCAAGCTTCATGACTGCATGTCCTTTAATGCCCTTGGTTGCCCACTGACTATGGTTCCTTGTTATGCCTGCCCCAGGACTAACCAGGGTGAAACATTAAGAGCGGGTTTCCTTATTAGAAGTTAAACCAAGATTTGACAGGGCTGCACCGAGGACATGCCAGAGGTGGGCGGGAGGCGCAACAGGGAGGTGCCATGGGCAGAGAGGCGACATGGCCATTGGGCCGTATCCAAATTCCCTTCCCCTGGCTGGGTGGGCTCGATTTGGGCCGCTCCTGGCCACATGGACTTGCACCTGATATTTTGCTGGCATAGATCCGAGCAGCCCCATAGGGCTGGCTGGGGCTTACCCCAGGATCAGTGGAAAATACTCCCTTGCCCCATGCTGAACCGCTGCTGCTGCTGCTGCTGCTGCTGCTGCTGCTGCTTCTTAACACTGTTAGGATGCAGAACAGGTGAGCCTGCCTGCCTATTCCAGCGCAGGTTAGGATTGTGCCTCAAGGGGATTACCAGCCATCCAAAGGAAAGATGGTTCGATACTCATTACAAATGTCACAAGGCAGCCTTTCATCTAAACATGTAGAAGGACAACATGCAGGTAGGTATTAAACACGCACATGCAGTGTCAAAACCAACTCCAGGATGCTCTTGTTCGTGATTGTGTCAAGTAAAAAAACGGAACGCAGGGTGGCACAGACAGTGTGAAACAGTCACTCAACGCAATGTTTTTCTGCATGTCACAATCTTCGTAACAGGCCAAACTAAGGTGCAAGGCCTGTAAGAGCAAAAAAGGCTGCCATCTTAAGCACTCATCACTATGCATGTTTAGTGGACTGTATGGCAACCCTATATAGGTTTACTCTGAAGAAAATCTAGTGCATTGACGGAAACCTGCTCACAAATGCCATTAGTGGAACCTTTTCCAAGTAAAGTACAGTTGGACCCAGATATCCACAGAGGTTCCATTCCAGAAACCCCCTCCCCCAATACAGAATCCACAGATATTGGAGTCTATTTAAATGCCTTTTAAAACAAACAAGCAAACCAAAATTGGAATTCTATCTTTTTATGACCTCTGGAACAGCAGGCACCAAACCGCAGCCAGTAGGCCTGAAAAAAGCCTTCCATGTTGCGTGCAGCGCTTACTGTTCTGCATTGCTGCCTGTTTTCATGCCAGTCAATCTACAGAAAGTCATACTGGGCAGCCACTTCTGCTGCCTGTCACCCCAGCAGGCTCTGTGCCTGGATTTCCAGGCGGAATTGACTGCCTGGAGTGACTTACTGATGAGATTGGCTAGCAAGGTTACAGGCAGCAATAAGGAATGGTAAGCACTGCACAAGACAGACACAAGACAGGGCAAGCTTTTTTTTTTTCCAAATCAGCATCCTGCTGTTTGGAGATTGCTGCTCAAGAGCTATTTTTAGAGCTGAAAGACTCACTTCTGGGTTGTTTTGAGGTTCTTGTCTTCTCCCAGCCTTGCCCCAAAATGCATCACTACTGTTTAAAATTTCACAACTTGGCCTGAAATACATGGAGTAATGTATTGGAAAAGGCAGGAGATACCCCAAGGAGATAGAGAATGGTATCAGCAATGGCCCCTTGTCCAGGTAAACCAGGGATTATGAGGTTAATCCCAGAACTCCTGCAGCAGGAACACAGCTGCAGGCTGATGAGAGCTGCATAGCTCTCTGGCTATGAAGGGAGGTTAGCAAAGGTGCAGATGGGTGTGGCTGATGAATTAAAGCCTGCCCACTGATTGGTTGGCCTCAGTATAAAGTTGGAAGCAGGAGCTACAGTAAGGACCTGGGAAGGTGCTGGATGGGAGCATCAGGTAGGTGCTGGATTGATGGCGTGCTGCCTGACTGCCTGAGGAACTGGCTAAGGTAAGGTTGTTTTGGGAGACCATTGGGAATTGTTGTATGTCTGCCACGCCCCTGGAGCCACCAAGTGGAGGAGGCAGTTGCGGCTTGGGCAAGCTGACTGCCTATTGTTCGTTGGTGGGGTTTGTTGGTGTTAGACGTAAGGTAGTTTTGGAACTAAGCCAGTGATGACGGCAGTCTGGAGGAGGCTGGCCAGCCGGTGATCCCAAGAAAAGCTGCTGGAAGAGAGGAGACCCAGTGGGTGGATGAACCCCCTCCCTCTTGCCTATCTATGAGGCAGCTCTGGAGGGGAAACTAGTTAGCCTAGTGTGGACATTGGGGCCCTTGGGAAGGCCCAGCAGGGAATTTGGCGGAACAAGTAACTAATGTGCAGCCCTGACTTTGAGTATATTACTGGCCCCAATGTTGTGTCCTCGCCAGGACCCTTTCATATACTACAGAGTTTATTTAAGAGATTTACACCCTGCCTTTCCCATGCTCAAGCAAATTGAGCATCCCTAATCCAAAATATTCCAAAATTCAAAACTGGTCACTGAGATAGTTTGCTTTCTGATGTACACCAGAGTACACCAACTGTGTTCCATGAACAAAGTTATTAAAATAGTGCATAAAATTACCTTCAGGCAATGTATATATGAAATGTAAATAAATTTCCTGTTTAGACCTGAATCCCATCCCCCAAATCTCTCCTTAAGTATATGCCAATATTCCCAGACCTGAAATATTTGTGGCCACCAGCATTTCAGATAAGGCAGTGGCATTCAAACTTTTTAGACCAGGACCCACTTTTTAGAATGGCACTCATGTCTGAACCCACTGGAAGTGATGTCATTAACCTGGAAGTGATGTTGTGGCAGGAAGTGACATCATCAAGCAGGAAGTGTTGTCATTGTGACATAATCAAATGACACTCCTGAAATGCAAATTGGCATTCTTGGATTGCAGGAATGGCACAACCATGAAACATCCCTGACCAAAAGCAAGATTAGGACAAAATATGATTTAAAAGCACTGAACTAAAAATAAAATTAAAGAAAAAATCCTCACTTGAACATTCAAACTGTTAACACTTACAAAAAGGAATATAGCACGAGTGAGGTAGGTCTGCAGTTTCCAAGATGGCTGCTCCCAGCTTTTCGTGACCCACCTGACATTAGGTCGTGAGTCGTGACCCACCAAGTGAGTCCTGACTCACAGTTTGAATACCACTGAGATAAGAGATACTCAACCTGTGCTAAGCTAGGATACACCAGTGGTCTGACACGGTATGAGGCACCTTATGTACCCAACACATCAGGATTTGCAATCAATTGTACACTTAACAGGAAGATGTGGCCAATCTAGCTTCTGGAAGAGTGTTAGTGTACAATACACTTGTTTTAAACACCCATTCACATTTTACTTTTTTAGGTGAAGCCGAACAAGGCTGACTTAGGCAACTGGCAGAGGCCCGGAGCCTAAGAAGGACACTACTGATGCCTGCTATGACTCAGTGAGGGCTAGGACCAGCCAACAACCTTACTGCAGCAGTGGATACTGCATTCTAAACAGTGGCTACTACTCTTCACAGGATTTTTTTCTTCCATAATGCCCTATACCGGTGATTCCCAAACTGTAGGTCAGGACCCACTGGGTCACATGCCAAATTCAGGTGGGCTGCAAAGGCCCTAGAGCAGCCATATTGAAAATATGGGATGCTGGAAAGGGGGAGTGTTGTGTGGTTGTTTTGCCTGTGTCAAGGTTGTGTATTGTTTTTTCCCCTTTACTGTTTACTTTGCAGTTGAAAAAATAGCTGAGTAATAACCCAACTTACTGCTGCATTCTCAGGAAAACAACAGATTCCGGCATCACAATAATGGCACTTCTGACCATGACATCACTGCTGGTGGGTCCTGGACAGATTGCCATTCTAAAAAGTGGGTCCTTCTGCTTAGGGACCACTGCCCTATACAGTGGCATGACCACCATCAAAATAAGGGGTGGGTTACCCATTAGGGCCCCTTGCCTCAATCCTAGAGTTGGCTATGCACACAAAGTGCAATGAAGCTCTCCATAGCCACAAACAATCCTTGCACATTTGGAACTAGGGATAGGCTCTTCTGAGATGACTTTGTATCATAGCCTGTAAGTGCAGGTTCACACATAAGAAGAGCCCCGCTGGATCAGGCCAAAGGCCCATCTAGTCCAGCTTCCTGTATCTTACAGCAGCCCACCAGGTGCCCCAGGGAGGCATGAGACAACAAGATGCTTGCATCCTGTTGCTACTCCCTTGCACCCAGTACTCTGAAGTAGCCTACTACTAATGTAAGGCGGTTGCACAATCCATCATGGCCTATAGCCCATGATGGACTTTTCTTCCAGAAATCCATCCAATCCCCTCTTAAAGGCATCTAGACCAGATCCCATCACCACCTCCTGCCGCAAAAAGTTCCACAGATTAACTACCCGCTGAGTAAAAAAGTACTTCCTTTTATCTGTTTTAACTCTCCCAACCCTCAGTTTTAGCGGATGCCCCTGGTTCTGGTGTTTTGAGAGAGGGAAAAGAACATCCCTCTATCAGCTCTATCCCTTCTGTGCATAATTTTGTATGTCTTGAAAATGTCCCCCCTCAGGCGCCTTTTTTCTAGGCTGAAGAGCCCCAAACACTGCAGTCTTTCTTCATAAGGGAGGTGTAATCATTTTCGTCGCTCTCTTCTGCATCTTTTCCAGCTCCAGTATGTCCTTTTTGAGGTGCGGCAACCAGAACTGTACACAATATTCCAGGTGCAGCCTTACCATCGATTTGTACAATGGTATGATAATATTGGCTGTTTATTCTCAACCCCTTTTTTAATGACCCCAAGCATGGAATTGGCCTTCTTAATGGCTGCCGCACACTGGGTCAATACCTTCATTGAATTGTCCACCAGCACCCCAAGATCTCTCTTGAGCTGTCACAGACAGCTCAGCACCCATAAGCCTATAGGTGAAGTTTTGGTTTCTTGCTCCAATGTACATCACTTTACACTTGTTTACGTTGAAACACATCTGCCATTTGGCTGCCCATTCCCCCAACTTGGAGAGATCCTTCTGGAGCTCTTCACAATCCCTTCTGGTCTTCTCCACCCAGAAAAGTTTTGTGTCATCTGCAAACTTAGCCACCTCGCTGCTTATCCCTGTCTCCAGGTCATTTATGAATAAGTTGAAAAGCAAGGGCCCCAAGACAGATCCCTGGGGCACTCCACTTTTCACTTCTCTCCATTGTGAAAATTGCCCATTGATCCCCACTATCTGTTTCCTGGCCCTCAACCAATTCTGAATTCATAAGAGGACCTGCCCTCTTATTGCCTGACTGTGATGTTTCTTCAGCAGCCTTTGGTGGGGGACTGTGTCAAACGCCTTCTGAAAATCCAGGTATATGATATCCACAGGTTCACCCACATCCACGTGCCTGTTGACCTTTTCAAAGAATTCCAAAAGGTTCATGAGGCAAGACTTACCCTTACAGAAACCATACTGACTTTCCTTCAGTGGTACTTGTTCCTCTACATGTTTTAGGATTTTATCTTTGATGAGGCTTTCCACCATCTTACCCGGAACAGACATTAGGCTGACTGGCCTGTAGTTTCCAGGGTCCCCCTTTCTCCCTTTTTTAAAGATTGGCGTGACATTAGCTATCCTCCAATTCTCTGACACTGTGGCTGTTTGAAGGGACAAGTTGCACTCTCTAGGTAAGAGGTTAGCAACTTTGTTCTTTAGTTCCTTAATAACCTTTGGGTGTATACCATCTGGGCCTGGTGACTTATTTATATGTAATTTATCAATTTGATCTAAATATTTACATATTTTAGTTTTATCATCTCACACACAGACACAGAGACAGAGACAGAGACAGAGAGAGAGAGAGCGACCGACCGACCACCACATACATTGCAATCCTTTGATTTTAATACATATTAATGATTGCAAGCAAATGAGAGTCTACATGCATCCAGATTTTCACCATTAGCTGCTCCTGACAAAATCTAACTCGGCGTTTCTCAAACTGGAATTGCGAGCCACTTGGTGGACCATGACCTGATTTCTGCTGGGTCTCACAGAACTTGCAATGAAAACACAGGTGATAGAAAGATCATCCTCAAGTCCCAAGGCAATCGACTGCCTCAAGTCCTGAGGCTATTAAAAATTAGATGGCCTAGCTCCTAAAGTTTGCAAAGAGCTCAGCTCCTGCAGTTTGCAAGGTTGAGTACAAATAGAGAGATAAACGTTTGCACGTCTTTTTCTGGTGTGTTTTCCAAGTCCATCCATGGCAAATAGTGGGGGCAGGTGAAGGCTGGGTCACATAACTAACTAAGCCCCTCAAGCCCTGATGTTATTCATTATGGCTGTCTAATTACGAGAAATGGATCAATATTTTTTGCAAATAAAATATTACTTGTAAGAAAAATATTTCTTTCTACAGTAGATCACCTTTTCAAAAATCTCATAGGGCAATGTGGGTCCTGCTAGAGGAGTGATGTTCAACCTTTTGCATCTCACAGCACACTGGCAAGGCACTAAAATGGTCAAGGCACAGAATCAGCTTTTTGACAATTGATAAGGCACATTGTGCTGCCAGTGGGGGCTCACATTCCCCAATGACCCTCTCTCAAATTCCCGCCACACATCCGAGGACCATTCACGGCACACCAATGTGGTTGAAAATGGCTGCACTGGAGTGTCATTTTTAAAAGTGGGTACCAGTGTTAAAATTTTTGGAGCCACTGGCCTAACTAACTGTTAATATGATTTCCAATGTGAGTCTCTTCCCCTTCCCTCTCCCTACTGGACTAGCCATTAAGCATTGTTGCAAGAGAGTCTCTTTTCTCTAGCAAATACAAACAACCCCATTGACTGTGCAAATGCTGTGTCAACACAAGCACCTCCTTATGCCATCCTACACAACAAAAAGAAAGAGGAAGGACAGCACAGCAATGTGCTTTGCTTAGCAAACAATGAGCAAATTAAAAAGCCACTACCAAGGATGTATGCAAAACACGAAGAACAGAATGGGAAAGGACCGGGAGAGAAGAGGCCTTTCTCAAACTATTCTATTCAACCATTCATCAAGGAAAGTTTTCATCCCAGCTGTGCCTAAAGATAACCAGTCTCAATTTCAAATAAAAAAGTAAGAAATCAGGACCTGCAGTGGGGAGGAGAGCATCACAGATTTCAAGATGCCGCTGACAGCTAAGCAGTTTTATGCCTTACAAAAATGGCATTTCAAACTGGTCTTTGCCTCCTAGAAATAGACAGGATTGTTCCAGACATAACAGGAGTAGATGGTACCTAAGGGTACCTCTCTCTCTCCTCCTGCACCAGAGATGTAGGCATTATCTGTAAGTAACTAGTGTTCCACACAGGCAAAGACCAGCTGGATCCTTGGACCTACAGCTATAACTGTAGGTCCACCAGCATCCTACACAATGCAACATGGCAGGCCTTTGCAGGACTTGATGCCATGCATTTTGCTTGACAAAAGAAGAGTCTCTCACTGCATCTCTCACATTCCATGGCCATTTGGTCCTTGTATTGACTGGCCTGGACCACCCTTGTAGGCTCCAACAGGCAAGCATTGTTCTTGCCTCAATACTTGCGTTAATTCACTCAGCATTGGCGTGGATTGCTTTTTCAGTCCTTGTGCTTCATGCAATGGTCACAAACTACCATTTCCATCCCATAGCCCTTAACCCCACCTTTTCCTTTCCTTATTCACTTTCCCTGTGTGTGTACACAGACATGCCTCACAGTATTTCCTGCATTACATCTGATGATACGGAACAGAGGCTACAAATGCTTATTATATGCTAAAATACATTCGTTAGTCTACATAATGCATATATTCCTGCTGCAACAAACACAGCTACCCCAGGAAGCTTCAACTGCAAAACCCACAGTGTGGCCAATTCTCCCCTCCCTCCACCCAGTTCTGCTCCTCTGCCCCGCCTCAAAAATCACTGGCCGGCCCTGCTAGCGTGCCAACTGGTCGTCTCCTCCTGTCTGGCACTGGCCCCACGTGGGCAATGCTTACTCCCTCGGTACCTTAAAGTTGCTTTACGGCACATTTACAAACACCCAGAGCCAGTAGTTTCAACGTACTGCCAGTGGCAAGGTTGGGGCCCTGAGGCAAGATATAGCCTGGATATTTCCTGCTTACAACCAACATCCTTAGCTACTATATCACGCAAAACAAAATGTGAGAGCGTGAACAACAGGCTCAGGATCCCAGCATGAGTTAGTCTATGCATTGTAGAAATGATACCCTGCCTTTCCTGCAAATCATTCAAATTTGATTTGCCTGAAGGTAAAGGTATCCCCATGACCGAATGGTCTAGTCGTGACCAACTATAGGGGGCGGCGCTCATCTCCGTTTCAAAGCCTGTAGAGTCAGCGTTTTGTCCAAGGACAAGCTTCTGTGGTCATGTGGCCGGCACGACTCTACGCTGTAGCGCATGGAACGCCGTTACCTTCCCACCGAAGTGGTCCCTATTTATCTACTTGCATTTTAGGTGCTTTCGAACTTCTAGGTTGGCAGGAGCTGGGACAAGCAATGGGAGCTCACTCCGTCACGCAGTCATGAACTCCCAACCTTCCGGTCAGAAAGCCCGGCAGCAGCGGTTTAACCCACTGCACCACCACATCCCTATTTGCGTGAACAGACATACTAATACAACATTTGTATGGTACTTTGAGTATGCAAAGTGCTTCACAAATATTATCTCCACACAACCCTCCCAACAGTTATTTTCAACCTTTTCCGTCTCATGCCACACAGATAAGGCCTAAAATGTTCAGGACACACCATCAGTTTTTTTTTGACAACGGACAAGACATGCCAGCTGGGGGGCTCATGCACCCCCAACAGCCCTACTAATATAGGACCCTCCCCACTAAAACTCTGGCAGCACACCTGCAGACCATCTGTGGCACACTAATGTGCCAAGGCACAATGGCTGAAAATCACTGCCTTGCAACAACCTTGTAAGGCAAGGATTATTACAACCAGGATGTTTGCGGCAGAGGCAAGATCTGAGCTGAGAAAGTCCCAATTCACAGCTCAGGACCCAAGCCAACGGGCCTTACCACAGGCGGTACGCTTGTACCACCCAGGCAAATGTCACACAAGGTGCCGTGAAGCACCTCCAACGCTGGCATCACCATCGGTGCAGAGATGGTGCTGCAAAGGGAGCGCCACTTGCTGGTGAGCCTGCCACTCATCAGCAATGCAGCTGTTCTGGGCGGGACAGGAGGGTGTTCTGGGGCAGGGTGGAGCGGGGAAGGACCAGTGGTGACTCTTGCTGCCTGTTCACGACCTCGGAGCAAGGCTGCGTGGCCTTACTCGCAGGCCCTTGCTTACTCGCAGGCCCACAGCTAAAAAGCCGGTGTAGGAGCAAGTAGATCCATTGCCCGCCCTGCACCCTTACTGTGGGGAAAGAGGACAAATGCCCCCTTTCCCTGCAGAGCCTCCTGGGGCTGTCTGGCTGCCATGGGATGCAGCAGTAGCTGTCTGCCTATCGCTGTGTTCCTGGGCAGTCAGGCCATTCTGGATTGGGCTGCCAGTCCCTTAGCTACTACACCACCTCTCAATGTACAATGCAGGCCCTTAGTTCAGTGCTCTTTTCAAGTAGGCACATTCGCAGCATGGCAGAAAGGGCTTGCCCATACAGGCATGTGCATCTCAGCATTAACCCTACCACCATTACGCCCCCCCCCCCCAAAAAAAAGAGGTGAGAAGGGCTTTCTGCCCAGATCCTAGCAGGGCCATATCTGCCTTGTCCAACTAAGTAAGATAAGAAAGGAGAAGATGTAGGTGAATGTTGAGACCCTACAAGGAAGCACAGAATGAAGGGTGCAGTGTCTGTCCAGCATGCATTGCTGAGACAGCCTGCCTTTGCCGCTTACCATTAACAAAGGCAGATATCCAGTTGGTGCCAAGGGCTTGCACTGCTATCTTCCTGCACTCATTAATGCCTTTTCCTTTCCAAGCAAAGATGACTTTGCCTCTTTGTCCTCCCACAAACACCTCTATATTTTTCTCCTCTTCACTGTGCCTAGCAGCTTCTTCAGATCCGCCATAATTGCCGCCCACGCTCCCAGCTGCTTCAGAAAGGCAACCCTGCCCTCTGAGGCACGCCAAGTTGCAGGAGCTGTTTGAAGAGAAGAGAACTACATCTCTCTACCTGCAACAGATTCTTCCCTTCAGTTGGGCTGTCTAGGGTCCACTTTCTCAGAGTCACACTGTACACAATACTCAGTCTGGCCCCAACATTTCTGTCTTTCCACACAACTATGTGAGTTGTATGTTCCACACAACTAAAGCAGAAGTCCTGTGTGGGTGGGTGTCTACCAAGGATTGCAACCTTCTTGCTTCCTAGTTAGTGTAAGAGTAGCTTAATCATATTGCTTTGCATATGCTGTGCCAACAAGCAACCAATTGAGTTTGCAGGCACCCTGTCAATACAGCAAAATGGTAGGATGCCAGGACTCCTACACAATGCAACAGGGAAGCTTGTACAGTAACCAACCACACATGAACCACTACATTCAGGATATAGCCACAACGATAGTACAAAAGCCACTGTTGATGGTCAAGCCCTTATCCATTGCTCCAACCTATCAGCTAGGTGCATACTGAGTAATTTGCAACTGGCGTAGCCACTTGCCTGGTGGGACTTTGGGTAGCTTTGTGATAGGCCAAGATTTCACCAATGCTACTTTTCCAGAATACAAATGTGGAAACCTACATATTTCAGTTCTAGCAGCCAGAACCTGAAAAGGGCACCAAAGGAACCCTGGCAATTATTCTGCACGCATTATTAAGCTTGCAAAATGAGTTCAGGAGGATGCTGGAATGTAAGAGATGACCATGCTCTCATTTACCAGTCACACAGAAGAGAACATTGGTAGATGCAATTTTATCCACTGTAATGCTGATATACTGCATGAATCAAAATTCCCTCTTCTGCACAGCTATTTGGGACAACTCTTTGCTCACCTCAGAATCCAGCAAGGTGAAGAAATGCACCAATGAGGCTCCTAACCAGCAAAAGTCACATTGTGCAGACCCAGCAGGAAGGGAGCAGAATACATGCTGTAGTCACCCACTGATGGGAGCTGAAATCCCTCTTGCACATTGCAAAGCGACCTACAGCTGATAGAAGGAAATCTCAAGCAAGTGGCTCATCTTTGCTTAATGATACCAGCATAATCTGTTCAGCTGATCAAGGGCTGCACAGGGCTATTCCGTGAACCCAAGGCTAAAGCAATAAAATACTACATCAACCTCCTACTGCCAGCTTTGGCAAGCTAATTATTACTACTAGTCAGAGCCAAGTGATGGTTTATCTACATACCTAGTAGCATCATATGCCACCATCTGAAATGTACACAGACCAAACAGGAAATCCTTCATAGAAGATAATGTACACAATTCATTTCAATCTCCCTTTGGCTAACAGGATGCTATTACTTAATTTCAATTGAAAATTGAAAGCACAATGAAAGGGATGGAATTCCTTAACCCAGGGGTTCCTAAAGTGCATCACAATGCCCAGTGGTGTCATTCAAATGATTTAGGAACAGGAACTCACTTTTGATTGGCACTTGTCGGGAACCCGGAACCAGCCACGGAGCCCGTTAGGATCCGGAATGCCCGTTCTGGTCCGTTCCCCCTGAATGACATCACTGACAATGCCTTAGGGAATTGCAACACACTCATGGAGCACAACAGGTTGTTCCTGGTGGTACCTCCCAGCTGTTCTCCCATGCACCACCATCTTGGATCTCACAAAATCTCATGAGATTTGGGTGCCACTATCTTGGATCTTGTGAGATTTCATGAGATCACAGTACCCAGCTGAGCGAGAAAGAGGATGTGAGGGTGTTGTGTCTCTAGTAAGATTGGGAAAGATTGGATAATCTTACTGTTACTCAGGGCCTAAAGAAACATCATCTGTAGGAAGAGATGGCCCCATTTTGTTGTTATATCCATGGTACATTTTGTGCCTCACCAATGGAGACATATTTTGCCTTTCCATCCTCCAATATTCATGCGTTATCACAATTTATTCTGTAGTGTAACTCAGACATGTGCACCAAGTCACTGACTGAAGAGGTATCAAAATGGTTAGAATATGTTCTGGTAAGCAAAAGAGTTGCCATTTGGAACACACATATCCAAAGACACCCCATTGTTAAAAGCCATTCAAAGAGGGGACATTTCTGCCTTTTTTCAAAATGAGTGCCTCCTCAAATTCTTAAGGTATTTCGAGACTGCAGAGAAAACTGAAGTTGGGCACACTTGAAACTTTTTAGCCACTAGAGAAGGTTGAAAGCCTGTACAACACCTATATGTCTTTTGAAATGAGGACCTGAATATGCAAACTAAGTAATTCCCCCACTCACTCATATCTGAAGATATCTGAACAGTCCTGCTGAATCAGGCCAAAGGCCCATCTAGTCCAGTTTCCTGCATCTCCCAGTGGCCCACCAGATACCTCAGGGAGCATAGAAGACAACAAGATGCCTGCATCCTGTTGCCACTCCCTTGCACCTGGCGTTCTGAAGTAGCCTAACTCTAACATAAGGAGGTTGCATAACCCATCATGGCCTATAGCCCATGATGGACTTTTCCTCCAGAAATCAGTTCCCTTTTAAAGGCACCTAAGCCAGATGTCATCACCACCTGCTGTGGCAAGGAGTTCCTTGGATGTGCACGTTTGGCACATGCACAGCTCAGGGCATCCTGACTGATGCACTCTCCAGAAATAAGACATCAAAATGTACCCACGATGGATGAAAGCACTTCCAGGGCATTCAGACATTTGGCACATCCATAGCCCAAGAATTTCTAGAAATGAGTCTGAAAACGAGACTCATTGTACAGCAGACACGCAAATCTTAATATAGTAAATGTATCTTTAAAAAGAGCCATGTGCCAACTTGGAGCCAGGCAAGCCACACGTGGGATGGAACATAGTAAAGTGGCAGTTCTACTACATGTTCATACATACACCTGAAGTATGTTTGACAGGGGAGGCGCATCCTGCTGCAACGAGGAGTCTGCTTCAAAAATGCAGGCTGCACATACACGTGTATACATACATGTACCTATTTTCCCATCGCTGCATCTCTATGCTAGGAAACCCTCACCTGTGAGGCTACTATACAGGAATTTTGCCATGTCACACAGTTACAACTACCTGTCAAGTAACTGACAACCTCAAATGCTGGCTCAGTTTTTTCAAATTGTCTTTTTGGGGGCAGGGTGTCCATCACCCATTATTTCAGCCAGGGTTCACTATAATTTGAACACACAATACATTCTTCTTCCATTGCCTTCCCCAAATGATACATTGCCTACATATGTGCAAAATTTTGATCATCCAACAGTTGCAGCAATCACTCGGAAGCTCAATACATAGTCAAGAACTGTGAACAATTAGGCACTTAACCAAGGCTCACACATTATGTCAAATATATACTCTCATCATTCAGGCCTTAGTTATTTTAAAACACCTTCTCTGTTACTCCCAAAATGGAACTGCACAACACGCAAAGAAAAGAATAGAATGCAATCCTGTGCCAGGAATAGATCAGAGTCTTGAAATAGCTCATGAATAGTCTATGGACAGTCCCAGAAAGTGTGTGCTTGGGCCACCAAACAGGGAAGGGGAAATAATGCAAGACTACTCCTGAGGCTTGACCCCTTTGTTATTACCATTTCCAACTGTAATGAAAAAAAGAAAGCAATCCCAGGCAAACCACTTGCACTTGAGCAAGGAACAGGAAGCTAAAACAGTGATGAAAGGAGATTTTCCGCTTATATTTATCATCTGAATTAAAACATTCCGTGGAGGACAGAGAGAGCCTCTAGCAAGCATCTCTCATTTATGCATTTGCTAAACAGAACAAGTGCCCACTATTTATTCCTGGTGACTTCCTATTCACAAACATAAAGGAAGTTTACTTTCTGCTTAACAGCCTATTGGCACAACATATTGCATGTTCTGGCACAAAATCTGTGTTTCAGGCAGGAAGGATTTTCCATTACAGGAGAGCGATGATGGCTTTCTAGACAGACAACTACCAGTTTGTGGGTTTTAAGCCAAACGCTGAGAGCATCCAACAGCAAATATGGGGGCTGCAGCCTGGCAGCTTCTCAGATATGGAAGAAGATGGATTAAAATCAAGAGCCTACAAACACGCACAATGTGCGGGTGGTACGTAGGTGGTGGGGAACCCCATCCTTTAAGCACTCTACCCTGAGTGAGAGAGACAAAAAGGGGTGATGGATAGAAACAGGATGAAACATATGCCTTCAATTAGGATCCAAATAAGATCAAATCTAACCCATTCTGGTCTTCTAGGGTTGAACCGGGGAACTTTCCAAAATAGGCTCTAGAATACACAGCCATACATGCCACGGGTTACTTCCTTAGTGTGGCTATACCTAGTGTAACCATACCTGTGTACGTGTGCCTGTGTGTAAAACCCTAAAATAGTTGCTGTGAAGAAAATATGGGGGCACCCTGGAAAAGCAGTTCCCAGCATGGCAGCACTGATGGCAAAAGCCCTCAAAGGGGCAACAGGATTCCAGGAGCAAACAGATGCTTTCCTGTTTCAAGATCCCAAATCTGAGCCTGATCCCCTTAGTACTTAGCAGACCTTCTGAAATCTGCAGTCCAGTTGACGCGTGGTGGGCCCATGTTACTCCAGGCGTCACCCCTGAGTAACCACCCCATCCAAGCTGAGGTTTGCATTTTCTTCCATCACACCATAGATGCCCCTTATTTAAGAACTCAACAACGATTTAGGTGGAAAACCAACACCAGAAGCCAGTCACACGCCTCTTCCTTCTGATTAGGCTCGCATTCTCACAAGGAAGCGAAAACAGCAGCCCCCTCAACCCCCACCCCCATATTCCTGGCTATTTTTAGGAAGCTGAGAAAACAACCGCTGGCCCGCTGGGGCGGTTGGGGAGGCGGAGGGGAAGAGAAGCGAGGGAGAGCGAGAGCTCCCCTGCATGAAACCATTTGCTCAGTGGCCCTTTGCACTGCAAAAAGAGAGCCTGGTAGGCTTCTATCAGTGGCAAACAATTGAGGTCGTTCGCTTGGAAGAAAACCCTCTGCCGCCCGCTGCAGCGGTAAAGAAGGACGTGAGGGAGAGGTGAGAAGGCTGGTGGCGGATTCTGGTTCCCAGCGGAGGAGCATTCCGGGTCGGAGCTGCTGCCAGACCCCGCTTCCCTAGGTAGCACTGCTCGGCGAAGCCCCGATCTCGCCTTGCAAAAAATCGCTCACCCCCACCACGGCTTTGGCACGTGTTGCGCCTTCGCTTTTCCGCGCCGGCTCCTCCACCGTCTTTCTGGTCAAGCTCAAATGCGGAGAGGGGAATAAAGGGAACGCGGGGGGGGGGCGGCGGCGGCGGCGACTTGCCAACCTACTCACCTTCCCGACGACCGATTCAGCGCATCTTCCTCCCTCTCACTGCGGCTGCCTCCTCGGCTTTTGGGCCAGCCTCCTCCGCCCCAGCTGCTGGCTGTAGCCCCCTACAGCTGCTGGCTGCTGTCCCCTGCGGCTGTACTTTTAAGACGAGGCGGGGGGTGCGCTGGGCAAACGCCCGGGTGGAGCTCCCGCTGTCATTCACTCGTGCTCCCCCCCCCTCTCCGCACGCGCACACACACTATCCAGCTGCAGCTGCTGAACCCAAATTCGCAGCGCTCCGGCTACATGAAGTCATCGTGCTCCTCCTCCCTTCCCTCGCTCTGCAGATCGCCGCATTCGGCTCCTACGCGCGGGGAGGAGGCCGGGGAAAAGGGCTTTCCCTCCTCCACCAACTGCCGCATTTTCTTCCCACGACTTCCAGGGCGATGACGTTGCATCTTTCGGCCAAACACCGGCATTTAGAAGGGCTCGCCTGGGGACCGGGCTGTGCCTTAATACTGGAGAAGTTGCCCTGTTCCCCCCCTTTTGGATGCTAAATGGGTTCTTCCACTCCGCCAGAATGCGCCCCCCGCTTCAACTTCTCGCACTAGTCCCTGGAGCTTCCACTTATAAGGGAGGAGTTGGGGCCGGATGCACGTTAGAATACGGGTCACGCAGTTTCGTCGGGAATAGCACCTGTGACCTCGCCCACTGCCAGGCGCTCCCTGTTTTCCACTACAGTGAATGGCGAGTGCCGCCTTTTTGCCAAACCTGTTCAGAGGGCAAAAGGTGAAAAATTTCAAACATCTTGATTGCTGTTGCTTCAGATATTGCAAGGGGGGGGTGTCAAGTAGTTTTAGCCACGATCTACCAGTGCGTAGCAAAAACCTGATTTCCCTGGTGGGGGAAGGCCTGCCGGCAGTGGCATTTACTCACTAACAGCCCAATTCTCTTACTCAGAAGCAAGTTCTATTGAATTCAGTTATACTTACTCCTAGGAAAGTGTGCATAAGATTGCAGCCTTAGTATGTATTTTTATTGTGCTCTTCAGCAAAAAGCTAGAAGCAGTATGTCAAATAAGGCCCTATCTGGTCCTGTACCTGCCTCTTGTCCTCCCACACTCATAAAAGAATGAGGAGAACAGGAAGTGTGAAGTAGCACAACAATAGGCAGGAACACTAGCCCACCTGACCTGCTCCTTTCCTCTGCCTTTTCCAGCCCAATGGTGGGAGGAACAGTGGAGTGCACCACAGAGATGGGTGCCCACTGCTGGTCTGTTGTCTGCCTCAGTTGCCATTATGAATGGACCAGTCCAGCAGTGTAGCTAGATGGGGGTCAACAGACATAAGTATTTACAGTGCTATGATGCACTGTGTAAACAGCCTTGCTCCCTCGCTGCTAGCACCATACTGGGTGGCCAGAATAATGCTGGACTAGTCCTATTTTTATAGAGCATAATATATCAGCAGCAAGTAGAATACATTGGTACCTCATGCAGGGCAAGTACCTGAAGACAATACAGTGTATTTTTGTATTACAGACATGCCTTGGTATCTGCTGGGGGTTCTGTTCTGGACCACCACCCCAGAATACCTGAAACCGTGGATACAGGGGGCGCCATTTTTAAAGATAGGGAAACATCAGGTTTTTTGCTTTAGTTTTTGTAGTTTTACAGGTTTTGCCGTAACAAGGTTAAAAGAAGAGATTTGTTTAATGTTCCCCTTTCTTTTTAATAGGCATCTCAGTATCAGTGTTATCCATGGATGACTGAAATTGTGGATATCGAATCCATGGATACCAGGGCACACCTGTACATTGTTGCAACTTTTCCACCAAGGAGCTAAGGTGGCTTTACATGTTCCTTTTTGCTATCCCTCCATCTGTCCTGACTCAGCTGCAATATGGTGACTGTCTTCAAAGTCCCCCAATGAGCTCTGTCTGATTGAATGGACATTTGATCTTGGGTCATCCCTGCACAAACTGTCTTTGGCCAGTCATTTTTACCAATGAAATTTATATTCAAATTTTGTTTATTCGCTATTACTCAGGAGGCAGATGCATTGAATCAAGAGCTCATCAGATTTCTTCTACTAACCAAAATTTTCTTCCAAAAACTCAGTGCTGGGAATAAATGAGGGCAACAATAAAGAAACAAAGGAGACCCAATTGCCACATTATGTGGAGTGTGATGGTAGATTGAGGTGGTAGACTTCTGGACAGTGCTTTTTCAGACAGCATGTTGGGCGGGGGAATAATGTGTCAGAGTATTTTCCTGTGCAAACAAAACACCAGTACATGTAGTAAAAAGCCCATTGGAAGGCCCTTTGAATTGGAATTGGAAGGCTGTGTCCAATGAGCTTTTTGACTATATTCAGGATTTTTTTTTTTTTTTTGCATGGGTGAGGAAGGACACAAAAAGAGGACTCCCTAGCTACAGTCTGAAGTGAAGCAATCCATAATTACCTGCTCATTTTACCACATGCATCAGCTGGTGATTGGGTCTGAGTGTGACCAGAGTTTACCCTGTCCATTCCCCACAACCACTTCCTGGGATTAGCACCCTGGCCTTTCAAAGAGCTGAGTCCCAGTACTTTGTTCACTTTAGAAATTAGGCATTGTGATATTCCTCAAGGTCACCACCTCACATATGTTTCTATGGTGATTCAGGAGGCACTCTTAAACAAAAATGCAGCCTATTCACACAGAGTAGGTTTTGGTACAGTCAGCAGCAGTACACTCTAATTGGTTCTTTCTCCCACTACACATGATCCTTAAGTAAAGTTTACAATTAATATTCTCCTCCTCTCTCCTTGTCTGCTTTTCTCCCTCCACCCTGTTCTGCAAGCTATATGTGGAGCTATAAACATTCAGTGCAAAGACACAGCTGGTCTGTGTGGGACAAACTTCACATTAGTACTCAAATGATGGTTTGAGGGGCACCTTTTAGTTAGAAGAGCAAGTGGAAGAGGATTTGAGGGTAGGTAGCTTGGATGAGGGTGCAATCCTAATCCTGGAGTTTGACCGGTACAGTTAGGCCAGCAAAGTTTGGCTGGCACCAGGACCACCGTAAAGCGCATCTGGACCACTCTCTGAGTCAAAGAGGATGGCGCACATCTGTGTGCTAGCCTCTCTGATTCAGAGAATGGTCCAAACATACTTTACGATGGTCTTTGTGCCAGCCAAACTTGGCTGGCCTAACTCCAGGTTAGGATTGTGCCCTCAGTCACAAAGCAAGAACAGAAATGCCCTACCCTCTATTATCTGCACTCTAGAGAGCTCAGATTCATTTCATTTGTTGTGTCTTTGAAGACTGCTAGGAAACGGCAGTGAGTTCAGAATGCAGCCAATTCTATGCATGTTTACACTGTGTTCTGCCGGACTTTGTCCCAGGACAGTCTACACAGGATTGCCCTGGCACTCATTGTTGGGAACATAGTTCACCAGTGCATAATCATCCTCGCTGGTGCTTGGTTTGCTTCCAAGCACAATTCAAAGTGCTGGTGTTTACCTTTAGCAAAAAAGGTAAACTTTTGATAAACAGAATACCTTAAAAACACAACGCTTCACATCTGGGCACCTAGATGAGCACCTCCTGCACCTCTCTGTACACTGTGGCAATCTTGAAGGATTATTTTCATTTGTATGAGCATAATGGGAACCTTCATTTGAGGCTGTCCGCAGGATTCCCCCACCCTCTGAAGTTAGGTGTATATTGACAAGAGACAGGGCCTTCTTTGCGGTGATACTTCTATAGCGTGCCCTTCCCTGAGATCATTGTCTAACAGCCCAGTCCTATGTCAAACGTTTGTCCCATTATAATCAGTAGGGCTTGCTCCCAGGTCACTGTGGATAGAATTGCAGCGTAACTCTTTTTTGTGCCAAATGAAGACTTCTCTTTATTTTCCTGGATATATATTATAAATGTTTAATTTTGTTTGGCATTTCCTGGTTGCTTCCGGTTTTATACAGGAACTGCTACAAAGTCACAGGACTTTGATTTGATTGTTAGGAGTTTAATTACATCAAAAATAAGTAACCTCACTTAAGCTGCAATCCTAACCTGGAGTAAGGCTGGCACTATAAAGTATGTTTGGACCACTCTCAGAGAGGCCAGCACACAGATGTACGCCATCATCCCTGACACTGAGAGTGGTCCAAATGTGCTTTATGGTAGCCCTTGTGCCAGCCAAACTTTGCTGGCCTAACTGCGCAGGCCTAACTCCAGGTTAGGATTGTGCTCTTAAACTGATAACATAGTTTTGTATAGCTCAGTTTGTTTTAACCTGTAATTCTACTGTCTTATTCTGTATTTTATTGTCATTTGGATTGTATTGTAATTTGCCACCCAAACCATACTGATAATATCCATATTGAAGTGTGCGATACAGATTTCATAGATGATTTAATTTTTACATCTTTATATCATCCTTCCTCTAAGGAGCTTAGGGTGGTGTACAAGGTTCCTTTTGACCTACCTGTCAGGTAGGTTGAGAGATAGTGACTGGCCCAGGATCACCCAGAAAGCTTCATGGCTGAATAGGGCTCTATCTATAAGATCAAATCCAGCCATTTTCAACCACCATACCGTGGCACATTGGTGTGCCACGGGAACTTGGGGCAAGGTCATTTATTAGTAGGTGATGGGTGATATGAGCCTCCACTGACAGCACAGTGTGCTTTGTCAATTGTCGTACAGTGTGCCTTGACCATGTTAGTGCCTTGCCACTGTGCCATGAGATGAACAAGGCTGAAAATCACTGTTCTTATCTATCAAGAGGTTCCCATTGTCAAAATAATAGCACATACTGTAGTAGTCAAACAAGAAGTGAACTGGACAAGGCCTCACTCTTGAATAAACTCTGTTAAGATCAATGAGTTGTGTTTAGCAAGTAGACTTTGTTTTTGAAAGTAATTCTTAATTATCTGTGATTATCACTATCGCCATTAATTTTAAGTGATATGAATCTTACAGCCCAGTCCTAAGCAAATTTCCAGCTCCAGTATAGACACAATGTAGCCCTAAGGTGAGGGAAGAAATGCTCCCTTATCTTGAGGAGGCCTCCTGACAGCTCATCCCCCCCACTTCTGCATGATGCGGCACAGTTGGCACAGTTGCATTGGCGCTGGAAAGTTGGTTAGGATTGGGCTGAGTCTGAAATTGCCCTTGGTGGGTTTTTAAATTTCTCAGGTCAGTGGCATCACTAGGGAGATGTGGGGTGTGTGGACTGCACCAGGTGACACCTGGGTGCGGTAGCCAGAAATTTCCTGGCTGTGACAAATGGGAGGTCAGCTCTACCAAGCAGGTAGACCTGGGCTCTGTATCAGAAAGCCTGGTAGACCTGGGCTCCAGAGACCTTTCCAGTTACTGCCACCCTCTCTTCACTCTATTCTTTCATCTCCCCATTCCGCCCGGCCGTCACTGCCTTTCCTCCACTTTGCACTGGGTAACACCACTCTCTCAAACTATCATATTCTGAATCACTATTGTGATGAATTCCGTGAGAACTTTCCAAACTATGAGCAGGCAAATCTGCTGTTTTAATGGTTATTTTTAGAGCTCCATATTATTACTGTGTCAATACAAAATGAAGTTCCTGCCAAAAAGGGTTTATGGATTTTCTAGCTAGATGCTGCAGCTGTGCCTGGAGAGATGGTTCAATTGAATGGGGGGAGGAGGGACATGCAGATACAGAAACCAATAGCAGGCCGCTCTTTGCGCATAGAAGCACAAAATCATTTGCCCTTGGTTGTATTTCCCTAATGAAGTAGGTCATAACTGATTAGTAGTTGATGGGGAGGGACGTAAACGGAAACCCAAATGTGTGGGATGGAATGCAGAGCAACAATGCACAATTCTGCTGAGCTTCCTTTAAGGTTTGAGGCAAGCAAGGAATGTACAGTCTTGCTGGAGTTGTGTTATGTGCACAGAAAAGAGGAACAGAAAGGCAAATTGTCTGCCAGTAGAAATTCCACAAGCAAAAAGAGAAGTGAAGGTTCTTTGGGGGGGGGTTGGGGTTATATCAGAGAATAGAGCTTGAAAATTCATGTGGGTGCATGTATGTGCGCACATGCACAAACAGATGAATACCTTTTTAAGCTGTTCTGGATGTTACAGGAACCGAGGGCCCAGTCCTGTCCAATTTTCCAGCCTGGTGTAGCCATCCCAATGGAGTGCGTGCTTCATTCTGTGGTGGAGGGGCAGTCATGGCCTTGAGGCCTTCTCAAGGTAAGGGAACATTTGTTCTCTTACCTTGGGGCTGCATTGCAGCTGCATTGGCACCAGCAAGTTGGATAGGATTGGGCCCTTATTGTGTTCCTGACTTACTGCGACAACTATGCTTCCCCTGTTTTTAGAAAATGCACTCAAATGACTGTTTTCCATTTTCCTTTCCTCTACGATTTCCTTAATTTTTGCAGTCATATAGCAGTATCCTTCTGGAAGTGAGAAGTCTACACTCCAATGCTTACACATGGAGCAGCCAATTTTCAAGTAGCAGCCATGGAAAGATCCATTCTATATTGGGATAATACATGCAGGCGACTTCAAATGAGACCCAACCAAACCTCAACCCAGGACATTCCCTGTGGTCTAAGATCTGAACTTTTTGTAGCAAATTGGAGGTGTTGCTGAAAATGCCGATAATAACCACTATAAGAAGAGAAGAAATGTTGAAGAGCAGCCAGTCATTGTCTAGACAGCTCTGCTAGCTTGCTAATTTTCTTAGAACATGCAAAATCTGAAAGGGGTAAAATTTATCTTAAGTGAACTTTTGCCTTTTGACAGACATCCTTCTAATTAACTGTGTTCTTCATAGTGCTGAGCTATACATCTGTGCACTCCAGAGGATGTGTTTTACTTATTATTTTCACTACCATTTCACATTGCTATACATCATCCATAAGAGCTGTCGACCTTTTCATTTAAATTGCTTTCATTGATTCTGCAGTCCACAAAAGAAGAGGCTGTAGCTTAGCAGATATATAGATATAGATATAGAAATATGCATGCAAAAGGTTTTTGGCTCAATCCCTGCTATCTCCGGATGGGAGAGTGAAAATTCTCTTTGCAATGCCTACCATATCGTTCTTGGGCCTGATCCACCTTTATGGATCAATGGATCGCTGGCACAGATCTGAGTTGACCCATTGGACCAGCAGGGGCTTTCCCTAGGGAAAAAGAACAAGTGTTCCCTCATCCCGACGACGCCTCCTGAGGACCAAAACTCCCCCCTCTTAAATAATGGCATTTAGTGGATGCTGTTTGCACTGCTGTATTGCTGCACAGAGCGGCGGTTCCCAAACTGTGGCTCAGGACCCACCAGTGGGTCGCGAGCCAATTTCAGGTGGATTGTGAAGCACCCACTGCAGCCATACTGAAAATAGGGGAAGATGGGATGCTGGAAAGGGGGAGTGCTGTGTGGTTGTTTTTGTGTGTGTCGAGGTTGTAAACATGCTTTTTTTTCTTGCTGATTCACTTTGCTCTTGGAAAATGGCTGAGAAATTCCCAGAAAAGCAGCAGGCTCTGGCTTTTACATGCAATCCTATAAGTGTGGATAGGATTGGAGCCTTAGTAAATGTATGAATACTTCATTCAAGGCTCCTGCCCACATTTTAGAACATAGGACCTAGATAGGACCATAGAACTAAATCTCCAACTACTATATAACACTGATTTTTCTAATATCTCCACCCATATTTTAGCTTACTGTTTGTCACAGATCGTTATTTTTAACTGGAACCAATGGGACCTATGGAGTGAGTTAGGGAGCACGGTCATCAGGTTTTGATCTTGCATCTTCAGAGTCAGAGCTATGGTAAGTGAACAGGATCAAAAGATGAATGGGGTAGGTACTGGAAGGTAGAATTTCCATGAGAAGCTCCATAAAATAGAGCAGCTGTCTTCAAAGTCCTACTTGGACTGTGAAGACCCGGTAAATGCTTGCAGGAGTGTGAGGGAGAGGACCAGCCGCGCTGCAACGATCACAGTGCTGCGGGTATTTAGGGACACTTGCCCTTACCTGGGGAGGGGTCGAGGGGGTGTCTGAAAGCATTGGGGAGGCCAGCTGCCACCTCCGTGGGTCTCCCTGATACTTAAAATAGCTCTGTGGTACAGCCAGCGCTCATTATGAAAGCAGGAAGTGAGGTCTGACTGTACCATGGAGGTACAGTCTCAGGATGTATAATAATAATAATAATAATAATAATAATAATAATAATAATAATAATAATAATAAAAAATATAATATCATCAGCTGGCCAATGTAGGCATTGTCAAGATAACATTTGAACAATTGCAACAAGCTGCACTACTAGGACATGGAACGTGATCTCTCTCCAGTTCATACACCCTTGGATAGAATTTGAACTAGTGAGTACTCAAAAATCCCAGTACAAACATCTGGTGGGCTGGTGACACCACTGATAATAATAAACAAACAAACAAGAAGGGTCACACAACACAACCTTATAGTACTTACATTTTTGGGGGACCCCATGGGGCTTATTCCGAATTAACATGCTCTGGATCACACACTCATGCTGAAGTCAGTCACTGGAATGGAGAATGTTGGAAAACCATTGTAATTATGAGGAGACAGTGATGTGAACACTGATCCATTGTCATCTGGTTGCAGCCTGGGAGTGGTTAATTTCTCACTAATTGGTAGAGGCCACCTAAGAAGTACTGTTTGTCTTTTCTTCCACCACTACATACACATTTTAATTGGTGAGTTTCCTTTTTGCCCTTGCTGATCTCATCTTGAAATACTCTGGGCATTGCTCCAAGATCAGATGCCTGCAATTGAGGGGCTCACTTTGTTTGGACATTTATCATACATCCTATGGCTTTCCCTGTTAGCAGAGCTGAGCGACTTGATCACTTCCATACACAGCCAAGCTAAGTTTTGTTGATAACTTCACTGCTATAAGGAAGGAACTGCAGCCATTGTTTTACTGGCTAGAGAGAACAGGAAAAATGAGCTAAAGGTAGGAGTGAACAGCTCAAAAACATTTAACAAAATAGCAAGATAGGTTATGGCTAGGGTTACCAGATACAAATGGGAACAAAGTGCCTATGCCTTTAACCCAGTGTTATTCAAACTGTGGGTGGGGCCCCATTGGTGAGTGGCGACCTGATGTCAGGTGGGTCGCAGAAAGCTGGGAGCAGCCATCTTGGAAACTGTAAACCTTATTCTTGCTATATTCCTTTTGTATTAACAATTTGAATTTTCGAGAGAGGTTTTTAAATTTTTTTCGTTCAGTGCTTTTACATCGTATTTTGTCCTAATTTTGCTTTCTGTCAGAGATGTTCCATGGTTGTGCAATTGCTGCAGTTCAAGAATGCCAGTTTGCATTCTAGGACTGTCATTTGATTATGTTACATTGATGCCACTTCCTGCTTGATAATGTCACTTCCAGCTGTGACATAACTTCCAGTGGGTCCCAACATGAGTGCCATAGAAAAGTTTGAGAACCACTGCTTTAACCATTGTATAGAAGAGGGAATTTTGGCAATATGAAAGCGTTTAAAAAGCTGCACCTGCCAATATTCCCCCTTCCATACAATGCATTTCTGAATTCACTTCAGGTTAGCCACAGGTGATGCAGAAGCCACAGATAGCTGAGATCAGCCTTCAAACAGAGCAAGGTAAGTGTCAATCCTCTTCCCCACAGATAAGCGAATCTGCAGGTAGCAAATCTGTGGGTAGCAAGGATTGCCTGTAACTCTTTCATTTGGAATTTACCTTCTTGCATGCTGGAACTCAAGAAGATATATCTGGAGCTTGTCAGACATGCTTCCATCCAATCACTGAGAAAATTAAGTACCTGTTTTGGTTATGACGTCATGTTCCTTCAGATGATAATTTAAGCTGGTTGTGTTTGCACGTGTGTGTGTGTGTGTGTGGGTGTGGGTGTGGGTGGGTGGGTGTTCATACATGCATGTTCACAGTTTCAACAAAGTGACAACTCACGCGTGAAACAGCTGCAGCTTGACAATTAATACTATAGACAGAACTTCTTTGTTGCCTGTTATCCTAAAGTTCATAGTACTGCTCAAAAGAGAGCTCATATATTCTGCTGACAGTCCTCACATCTTGAGTAATGCTGTGATGAAGCATCATGATGAAAATCAGACATTACATCAGCTGCATGTGTACAATGAAGAGGTTATTTTCAATGTACAGAAAAACCCAAACCCTTGAATCTTATGGTGTCACATAACAACACAAAACAACAACACAATAGTCTTTTGGGAGGCTTGACCTGATTATCCCCCACCATGCTCATAGAGCTAATTTTCTTTAGAAAAAAACCCCCTTTTTAATACAGAAAACATCTAGTCTATAAATGTTCTATATCTATACATGCTGGGGTTTGCATATGCGTGAATTTGTATTTATGCAGGATAGCACATTTGGGAGCAGAAGACTTCCAAGACCGCAATCCCTCCATACCTTCCCAGAGTCTTGTCTTTGTTGCCTATCCTGTTCCATCGCCTGAGCAAATACTTTTTCCACCCTGAAGCCCCTTTCCCCTTCCTGGAAGCATTACCCTTTTACACCATAACCCACCTCTTCCTTCCCTCTTGTTTACTACTAACAGAGCCTTTAAACCAGTGGTTCCCAAACTGTGGGTCAGGACCCACCAGTGAGTTGCGACCCAATTTCAGGTGGGTCTTGGAGCAGCCATATTGAAAATATGGGAAGATGGGATGTTGGAGAGGGGGAGGACTGTGTGGTTATTTTACTTGTGTCAAGGTTGTAAAGAGACTTTTTTTCCCCTCTCTGATTCACTTTGCTACTGGAAAATGGCTGAGAAATAACCCAACTTATTGCTGCATTCTGAGAAAAGCAGCAGGCTCTGGTGTCACAATGATGGCACTTCTGGCGGATCTCGGTCAGATTGTCATTCTAAAAAGTGGGTCTCAGTGCTAAAAGGTTTGAGAACCACTGCTTTACAGAGCAATCCTAAGAAGTGTGCAGCGCCAACACCACGGGATTGCATTGGTGCAGCCACTTAGCGCCGATGCGGGGGCGCCAAGCGGCACCCCTGTGTCAGCGTGACAGCAACAGGACTGTCTTATGCATTTGTTCTCAGGCGAACACCTGAACATCTCCACAAAATGGCTGACACAAACAAGGCGGAGACTTGACTGAGATTTTCCACAAATGACTAATTCCAATTTCTGAATGGCAACATTTTTGCATGGTAAACTATCAGGGAACAAATCTCAAGTGAGTAAATTTCTCACTTGAGAAATTTTGAACATTTGAAGTGAGTAAATGTTTGAACATTTGTTCTGTTCCAAGTTGTTGCAGTGGTAGATATTAATTTAGTATCTAAAATACTAGTACTTTTTAAAGTCTGAAGCAACATCTGTGGCAGTGTTCCAAAAATGCACAGCTATGTGCGCTTCCAGATTGCCATGTGCAAAGCCATTAAGTGTATTCTACCACTGGAACAATAAATTCAGTGCCTACAATGTTTCATAGGATTAGGCTGTTAATTCTTGGGTCAATTGACATATTTTCTTCCATTACTTCCAATCAGGGTATTGTTTGCATTACTATTTTCACTGTAATGTTTGCATCTTTTCTTTTATAATACTAGCTTGTCCTTACCCGGTGTTGCCCGGGTATTTATTTATCCCAAGCTTCTATTAGACAGGAAAAGGAATGAATTCTATCTATAGTGTAAAATCAAAGTAATTTGATGTACAGGTAATTAAAAGTATAAGTACAGTATAAACATTATAAAGTAAAATCTTTTACAAATTCACTATAATATTAATGTAACTCAAAACTTGATTATAAACAACATTTTTAGTTTCACCTCCAGGAGCAAGAATAAATAAATTCTTGGGTGAACCCACCCTTGAGCAAGCAACATAAAGTTGTCTGTGGGAGAAACATGGCAATCTCAAATCCACTCCGCAGTACTTAATAGACTGCCCCTGTGTCTTGTTGATCATGATTGAGAAAGCAAGTCTCACTGGAAATTGCAATCTCTTAAAGTTAAAAGGGAGATCCGTCAGAATGAGTGGTATCCGTGGGATAAAAACTGTTTCACCCTCTCCCTTTCTTGTAAAGATAGTCACTTCAATTACAGTACCCAGCATCTTCTTGACACACAGCCTTGTGCCGTTGCAACGTTTTGGCAGGTCGAGGTTCCATAGTAAAATAATTGGAGATCCCACTGTAAGTAAAAGACAATGTGGTGGCAATGCAGCTGGATCAAGTGAGTTTAGGAAGTCTGATGGGAAATTGACGACCTCAAAGTCATCCACTACAGTAATGATAGACTTGTATTCAGTGAGTACGCCTGGTAACATAGCAAGTATTTGATTGGAGTCCAAGACCGGGGCATAATGATTTCTAAAAATTTCCAGAAGGTTCTACAGAGCTCTATTCGTTCTATTTGACTACACTTGGGCTTAAATGTCATCGGGACTGTCACCAATCAGCTTAGCGACCCGAAAAACTATGGATTTGACACAAATGTCGGTCATTTTGGACATTTTATTTTTTACCCCTTCTCACCCCCCGTGCCGATGGAGGCTGAACTTGGACTTAAACGACATGAGGAGTGTCACTGTTCATCTCAGCGACCCCAAAAACTATGGATTCGACACTAATATTTCCCGTTTTCGATTATTTTTTCATGTTGCCCCATTCCTACCCCCACCCCTAGGGGTGCTAGGGGTGTCTTACCCCCACAGTATTTCTTTCCAGAGTGTAAGGCATATGTGTACCAAGTTTGGTGTAAATTGCTCCAGGCATTCCAGCTTAGCAACCCTGAAAACTATGGATTCGACACTACTGTCGGTCATTTTGGACATTTTATTTTTCACCCCTTCTCACCCCCCATGCTGACGGGAGCCGAACGGGGACTTACAGAGCATCGGGAGTGTCACCGTTCATCTCAGCAACCCCGAAAACTATGGAGTGGAACTAATATTGGCCATTTTCGATTATTTGTACAGGTCACCCCCTTCCCACCCCCACCCCTAGGGGTGCTAGGGGTGTCTTACCCCCACAGCATTTCTAGAAGTGGGATGAGTTGTGAAATCTGAAATCAAATGGTGTCCTCTACACCACCATCAGCGTGCTGCGGATATTCTATTTCCAAGCACTGTATCTTGCACCCCTTCTCACCCCCCATGCTGATGGGGGCTGAACTTGGACTTACACGGCATCGGGAGTGTCACCGTTCATCTCAGCGACCCCGAAAACTATGGATTCGACACTAATGTCGGCCGTTTTCAATCATTTTTACATGTCACCCCCTTCCCACCCCCACCCCTAGGGGTGCTAGGGGTGTCGTACCCCCTCAGTATTTCTTTCCAGATCATAAGTCATATGTGTACCAAGTTTCATGTCAATCGCTCCAGGCATTCCAGAGTTATGCTGGAACATACATACATAGGCACATACACACACACGTTCATTTTTATATATACTGTATATATGCAGACGTTTTCATGATGATAACTTGAGAAATAAACCATATTTTAGTTTTATGAATACTTCCAAAGGTGATGAAAAGAAAACTATTTTTTTGGACTGTTACAAAATTGAATACAAAACTATTGTATTCAAAGGCTGCCCTCATGTGGTGAAACACCATAATTACTAAAGGGGTGCTTACATTACGTAATCGCAGTATGATTAACCACACAAGAAAGCACTTACTGGAAATAAAAATGGAATTAAAGCTGAAGTTTGCTGATTGTCTAGCCTGTCTGACCTCAGCAGTAGGGCTACCATTTCACGACCACTTTCTGAACTTGTTTTTTTGAAGTGGTATACAGTATAGATATTCTTTATAATAATAATAATAATTTGTGCAAACTGGTCAGCATCATATTCCTAGAAAAAAAGTCAATCCTGAGTTTTATGATGATGTGCTCATAAAAGTTTGGGAGATTTTAACCATGTCTGTGGACTTACTCATTTTCAGCTGAATCAGATTGCCCAGAATTTGTGGAAGCTGCTTCACACAAACACCTTTTCACATGATTCAGTTCCCACATATATATTTGAATGTCTTTGAGTCATTTTTATCCTGTTCTTTTATCTGCTCTCAGAGGGCAGCTCCCAACATGTATACAACTATAGGCATGCCCCAGTATCTGTGGGGTTCCGTTTTAAACCCCACTGTGGATACCTGATACTGGGGATGTCTTTTTAAAGATAGGGGAATGTCAGTGGTTTTGTTGCAATAAGGTAAAAAGAAAGAGATTTGTTTAATGTTCCCCTATCTTTTTAACAGGCGCCCCAGTATCCATGGTATCATAACTGAAACCATGGATACTGAATCAGTGGATACTGGGACAGTGGTATTTACAAAATAGACAACCAAGTCCTTCATGGAACATTCCTTTGCACCAAGATTATCCCAATCAACCCAGGTCCAACTCCCTGCAGAGCCAAAGTCCAGACCCCAGACCACTTGCAAGCAGACCATCTCCAAGCAGAGGCGTAGCTAAAGAAGTGCAGGAGGGGTGCAATTTCACTGGGCAGCAAATTTTAAGGGGCCAACAAGCTTGACACTAGTAGCCAAAATGATAAAAACCTTGCTATGTATGAATAATTGTTGTTGTTGTTGTTGTTCAGTCGCTAAGTCGTGTCCGACTCTTTGCGACCCCATGGACCACAGCACGCCAGGCCTCCCTGTCCTCCACTAGCTTCCGGAGTTCGCCCAATTTCATATTCATTGCTTCGGTGACACTATCTAACCATCTCATCCTCTGCCGCCCCCTTCTCCTTTTGCCTTCCATCTTTCCCAGCATGAGGGTCTTTTCTAAAGAGTCCTCTCTTCTCATGAGGTGGCCAAAGTATTGGAGCTTCAGCTTCAGCATTTGTCCTTCCAGGGAGCAATCAGGCTTGACTTCCTGGAGGATTGACCGATTGGATCTCCTTGCAGTCCAGGGGACTCTCAAGAGTCTTCTCCAACACCATAATTTGAAAGCATCTATTCTTCGGCGCTCTGCCTTTCTTATGGTCCAGCTCTCACAGCCATACATTGCTACTGGGAAAACCATCGCTTTGACTATGAGAACCTTTGTTGGCAGGGTGATGTCTCGGCTTTTTATTAAGTGGTCTAGGTTCACCATAGCTTTTCTCCCAAGAAGTAAATGTCTTTTAATTTCATGCTGCAGTCACCATCTGTGGTGATCTTGGAGCCCAGGAAGATAAAGTCTGTCACTGCTTCCATTTCTTCCCCTTCTATTTGCCAGGAAGTGATGGGAGTGGTTGCCATGATCTTAGTCTTTTTAATGTTGAGCTTCCAGCCAATTTTTGCCCTTTCCTCTTTCACCCTCATCAAAAGGTTCTTTAGGTCTTCCTCACTTTCTGCCATTAGAGTGGTATCATCTGCATATCTGAGGTTGTTGATATTTCTCCCAGCAATCTTGATTCCAGCTTGTGAATCATCCAGCCCAGACTTTCTCATGATGTACTCTACATATAAGTTAAATAAGCTGGGTGACAGTATACAGCCTTGTCGTACTCCTTTCCCAATTTGAAACCAGTTGGTTGTTCCATGTCCAGTTCTAACTGTTGCTTCCTGACCCGCATACAGGTTTCTCAGAAGGCAGATCAGGTGGTCTGGTACTCCCATCTCTTCAAGAACTTGCCACAGTTTGTTGTGATCCACACAATCAAAGGCTTTAGCATAGTCAATGAAGCAGAGGTAGATGTTTTTCTGGAACTCTCTTGCTTTCTCCATGATCCAGCGAATGTTGGCAATTTGATCTCTAGTTCCTCTGCCTCTTTGGAAACCAGCTTGTACATCTGGTAGTTCTCGATTCACATACTGCTGAAGCCTAGCTTGTAGGATTTTGAGCATCACCTTGCTAGCATGTGAAATGAGTGCAATGGTGCGGTAGTTTGAGCAATCTTTGGCATTGCCCTTCTTTGGGATTGGAATGTAAATTGATCTTTTCCAGTCTTGTGGCCACTGTTGGGTTTTCCAAATTTGCTGGCATATGGAGTGCAGCACTTTGACAGCATCATCTTTTAAGATTTTGAGTAATTCCACTGGAATGCTGTCAGCTCCACTAGCTTTGTTGTTAGTGATGCTTTCTAAAGCCCACTTGACTTCACACTCCAGGATGTCAGGTTTGAGCTCAGTGACCACACCATTGTGGTTATCAGGAACATTTAGATCGGCCTTATAGAGTTCCTCTGTGTATTCTTGCCACCTCTTCTCAATCTCATCTGCTTCTGTTAGGTCCTTGCCGTTTTTGTCCTTTATTGTGCCTACCTTAGCACAAAATTGTCCTTTGACATCTCCAATTTTCTTGAAAAGATCTCTAGTCTTTTCCATTCTGTTGTTTTCCTCTATTTCTTTGCATTGCTCATTTATCTCTTGCTGTTCTCTGGAAATCTGCATTCAGTTGGGTATATCTTTCCCTTTCTCCTGTGGTTTTTGCTTCCCTTCTTTCCTCAGCTATTTGTAAAGCCTTATCAGACAGCCACTTTGCCTTCTTGCATTTCTTTCTCTTTGGGATGGTTTTAGTTGCTGCCTCCTGTACAATGTTACAGACCTCTGTCCAAAGTTCTTCAGGCAGGCTGTCTACCAAATCTAAGCCCCTAAATCTATTTGTCACCTCCACTGTATATTCGTATGGGAACTGATTTAGGTCATATGTGGAGGGCATAGTGGTTTTCCCTACTTTTTTCAGTTTAAGCCTGAATTTGGCAAGAAGAAGCTCATGATCTGAGCCACAGTCAGCTCCAGGTCTTGTTTTTACTGCCTGTATAGAACTTCTCCATCTTTGGCTGCAAAGAATGTAATCAATCTGATTTCGATGTAGACCATCTGGTGAAGTCCATGTGCACAGTCGCCGTTTGTGTTGCTGGAAAAGGGTGTTTGCTATGACTAATGTGTTCTCCTGACAAAACTCCATCAGTCTTTGCCCTGCTTCATTTTGTACTCCAAGACCAAACTTGCCTGTTACTCCTATTACCTCTTGACTGCCTACTTTAGCATTCCAATCCCCTATGATGAGAAAGACATCTTTTTTGGGTGTTAATTCTAGAAGCTGTTCTAGGTCTTCATAGAAACGGTCAACTTCTTCCTCTTCAGCACCAGTGGTTGGGGCGTAGACTTGGATTACTGTGATGTTGAAAGGTTTGCTTTGGATCCGAATGGAAATCATTCTATCATTTTTGAGGTTATACCCCAGTACTGCTGTTCTCACTCTCTTGTTCACGATGAAGGCTACTCCATTTCTTCTAAGGGATTCCTGCCCACAGTAGCAGATATAATGGTCATCTGAATTAAATTCTCCCATTCCTGGCCATTTTAGTTCACTAACTCCCATGATGTCGATGTTCAGCCTTGCATCTCACGTTTGACCACATCTAGCTTACCTTGATTCATAGATCTGACGTTCCAGGTTCCTATGCAGTATTGTTCTTTGCAGCATCGCACTTTCCTTTCACTTCCAGACACATCCACAGCTGAGCTTCCTTCCGGTTTTGACCCAGCTACTTCACTCTTTCTGGAGCTACTAGTACTCGTGTTCTGCTCTTCCCCAGTAGCATAATGGACACCTTCTGACCTGAGGGTCTCATCTTCCAGTGTCATATCGTTTAGCCTTTTAGTTTTGTAATCCATGGGGTTTTCTTGGCAAGAGTACTGGAGTGGGTTGCCATTTCCTTCTCCAGCAGATCACGTTTAGTCAGAACTCTCTACTATGACCTGTCCATCTTGGGTAACCCTACATGGCATAGCTCACAGCTTCATTGAGCTACTCAAGCCCCTTTGCCACGACAAGGCAGTGATCCATGAAAGGGATGTATGAATAATACCATCATGTAATACCTTCCAATGATATATAACACGTATGAATAATACCATCATGTTATATATCATTGGAAGGGTAATTTAATGCAGAATGCAATTAAACAAACCAGAGTGTAATATCTTTACTCTATCAAAAGTTCTGGCCAAAAAAACAGAAAATGGGGATACAACTGTGATGTCACTTCCTGTTGTGATGTCACTTTTGGGGCAACATTTTGTGCACTGCACTGGGCTATACTTTCATTGGCTATGCCCCTGCTCCAAGTTTCCACTAAGGACCTCTAAGGCAAGTGAGTGGGGCTGGAGAACAACTGTTGCAGATCCTCCCAGCACAGTGTCTTTTCCCATGGCTGTTTGCTAGTGTTTTTTTCTTTCTTTTCCCCACCCCTCTTTTTTAGATTGTGAATTGGGTAGAGGGAATCATCTTTTTTCTTGCTTTTTTTCCTGTGTGAAGCACTGTGTGAACTTCAGATGTTGAAAAGTAGTACATAAACATCTATCTATATATATAAAGAAGTGTGTGTGTGTGTGTGTGTGTACGTATGTATGTATGTATGTATGTTTCGCATAGGCTCCGCAACGCCTGGAGCGATTGGCATGAAACTTGGCACGCATACACCTTGTGGCCTGGCGACAAACACTGCGGGGGTCGGGCCCCCCTAGCGCCCCTGGGGGTGGGGGTACGCAGGGGTCCCTGCGGGAAGACGGCCAAAAACGGCCGAAAACGGTGTCGAGTCCATAGTTACTGGGGTCACCAAGACGACTGGCGATGCTCCCGACGCCGTTGGAGTCTGGGTTCGGTCCCCCCCTCGACGTGGGGGGCAAGAAGGGGTGTGAAACACAACGTCCGCCATGCCCTGCTGGAACGCCTGGACCGATTGGCACCAAATTCGGCATGCGGAAGCCTTGCGGCCTGGCCACAAACACTGCGGTGGTTGGGCCCTCCTAGCATCCCCAGGGGCAGGGGTGTGCAGGGGGCCCCATATGAAGACGGTCAAAAATGGCAGAAATCGGCGTCAAATCCACAGTTTCCAGGGTCACCAAGACGACCGGCGACAAACCCGGGGGGCCAGAAGGTGTGCGAAACAAAATATCCGCCATGCCGTGCTGGAACGCCTGGACCAATCGACACGAAACTTGGCACGCATACACCTGGCGACAAACACTGCGGAGGGCAGACCCCCCTAGCACCCCTGGGGGTGGGGGTATACGGGGGTCCCCACGTGAAAATGGTCAAAAACGGTTGAAATCGGCGTCAAATCCACAGTTTCCGGAGTCGCCGGGGCGAGCGGCGATGCTCCTGAAACAGTTGGAATCTGGGTTTGGGCCCCCCCTCGGCGTGGGGGGTGAGAAGGGGTATAAAACAAAAGGTCCGCCATCCCGTGCTGGAACGCCTGGAGCAATGCGCACCAAATCCGGTACGCATGTGCCTTGCGACCTGGTGACAAACATTGTGGGGGTCAGGCCCCCCTGGTGCCCCCGGGGGTGGGGGTACAGGGGTCCCCATGTGAGAACCATAGAGAACAGACGAAATCGGAGTCGGATCCCTAGTTTCCGGGGTCGCCGAGGTGAGTGGCGATGCTCCAGACGCTGTGGGAGTTCAGGTTCGGCCCCCCCTCAACATGCGGGGTGGGAAGGGGTGCAAAACAAGATGCCTGCCATGCCATGCTGGAACGCCTGGAGCGATTGGCGCCAGACTTGGCACGCAAGTGCCTTGCGGCCTGGTGACAAACACTGCAGGGTTCAGGCCCCCCCTAGTGCCCCCGGGGGTGGGGTGCACAGGGGCCCCATATGAAAAAGGTCAAAACCAGCAAAATCGGCGTCGGAACCATAGTTTCCGGGGTCACCGAGGTGAGTGGCAACGCTCCTGACGCGGTTGGAGTCTGGGTTCGGCCCCCGTCAGCATGGGGGATGAGAAGGGGTGCAAAACTCAAACTCTGGAAGATCATTTTGTTACCCGGGCAATGCCGGGTAACAAAAAGCTAGGTCTAAATAAAATCAATCTTGGCAGCAACAAGACAGAATACAAGAGTTGGGGCTTCATTAGGCCATCCTGCTGCTGACAAATGTGGGCCAGGGCATCCTTTTGCCCACACCCACACTGCATGAGGCAAAGAACTGGCCTTGGCCCACAATTGGTGCCTGCCAGAGTTTCACAGCATTCTGAGGTCACAGCATTCACAGCATGCCAGAGTTCCCCCAGCATTCTGAGGCCTGATGAAGCTCACAGCCCACTCACTCCTCATCAGGATAATAATCTGCCATGATAGGCTGGGTAGGAATGTTTTGCTTCACACCTGATTGGCTGTTAGTAGGGAACCATCCTTAAGGGGTGGTTTTTAGTCCAAATGCACTTAAGGTATGGTGTTTAGCCAGTGTGGCCATGATTGGCATATACTTCAGGACAAAATGTAAGAGTAGATATTCTAGTGTGTACCCTGAGGTAAACAAGAGGCAGAGGCAGAAGTGGAACCAAGAGGCTGTCTGGCCTGGTGGTGCAGGCTGGTAACCCCCCAGCTTGAATGACAATTACTATCTCAAAGGCTTTGGTTTCAAGGAAGCAATTCTGCTTCCTTGACTCCTTTCCAGGGATTGTCACAAACATGCCAGCACGAGACACACTGGGCTGACACAGTCAGGAGCATCAGCCAAGCGATGCCTCTGTGACCCCTAGGTAAGTCGGTCCGACGCTGGCCGAGTTCAGGGACTTTGGGGGGCGGGGGAAAGTGGGTGGGCAGGAGGAGGGTGGCCTCGTGGGTGGGGCAGCCAGGGAGGGGGTGAAGCCAAGATCTGGCAGTTAAAAAGCAGGCGCAGTTCCAAGGAGCCCCAGCAGACTGGCTGGTCTTAACTCCTGGGATAAGAGGAAATACTCCCCCTGCCCCTTGGTGAACTCCAGGGCAACATTAACCTGCACTAGAATGCAGCACAGGCCAGCCTGCTCCTAAGCTAGCTAGTATAGTGCTCTAAATTGCACATTTGTACTCCAAATTTCTATCAAAAAGTGATGCTCAAATCATTAAAAAAAAAAACGCCAAATTATCTTCCAATAAAACAATATAAAAATAGCAGTTAGGTAGCAATCATAATTTATATTAAAAAAAAAAACTCTGGCTCTTTGCATTACTTATACATATTCAAAATATCTGGCCTTCCTATAGGATCCTGTTAGGCCTTAATGATTCACAGTGCAATCCTATACTCCCCTTGTGCCGGCGCTAAACTCTTGCGCCAGTTGAATGCTCTTGCAAATGTGCCATCAAGCGCATCTCTGTCAGCGCTGTGGTGCTGGACTGGTGCGAGCAGCAGTGCCGGCGCTTCGGCGCCTCCGCAACCATTGGCAGTGCCAGTCATGTGCCAGTCGAGCATTGACGTTGCTTGGTTGGCGCAGGGCCGCCACGAGGGTGTTCTAGAGGCGTTCCGGGGGCATAACTGGGCGGCGCAATGGGCGGAGACAGTGGTTGTGACGCTGGACTGCCGTAGTGCCAAATCCTAACGTCCATCCCCAGCCAGGGCAGCCCCGATTCAGGCTGCTTCTGTGCACGTTCCTCTGCGCCTGCAAAACAGCAGGCGCAGATCTGAGCAGGCCCATAGGGGCGACCGGGGCTTACACTGGTGCAAGGGGACCCTCCCTTGTCCTGAACGTTGCTGCTGCCGCCTCCTAATGGGCTTTAGGATACAGCCCTGCTATGTCGGCCTTGCTAGGTTGGCATAGTATAGGATTGCACCCCCATTGTTCATTCAGGATCTCAGTTTGTATTGTACAGTAGTACGACTTTAATATTTTACTGAAATATTAGCATCTATGACATCAGTTTGGAAGACTGGCTTGTGTGTGTTATATCTTTCAGTGAAGCAGATATGCCAATTGTTCTTCATGATGTTTTAGATTTGCATAACTTTAGAAATGAACTTTCAGGGGCTGCGTCTGGCCTGTGGGAATTGACACCCCTGACCTAATCTGTTTACAACATTATAGAAACAATCATTTCTGTACATTTTCAATTTTATTTTTCTTTATTTTTATCTTTATTTTTCACACTTTTATATTTTCTTGCCAAACGATTTCCTATGGACTTGTGGCCCAGCGTAGTCTTTGTGTGTGTGTGTGTGTGTGTGTGTGTGTGTGTGTGTGTGTGTGTGCGTGTGCGCATGCTTGTGTGCGTGTGTGTGTGTGTGTGCGCGCATGCCAAGGCCATTGGTGTACCTCGGATATAATAGTTTACATCAGTTGTGTGCTCTGCACTTCTAGTGGTGCTTAGTGATGATATCACAGGCAAATCACTTTCCTTTCCCAGCAGGAGGAGAAGGCAGAAAAAGTGGGGCTTGGCATGCTCTGGGTTCCAAGGTGAACAATTGTTGTTCCCTTCAAGATCATGGGGGGGGGGGAGAAATGTTGAAATGGGGGCATGGCAATGGGAGGCATCACATGGAAGCATTCCAGCACTTTCACATTCAGCATTACGCCAAAGGCCATTCAGTTGAACAACCTCTCTCAGTCCTAAACCAGGTTTATTTGATTTCAGTGAGGTGTACTTTTGAGTAAGTATGCCTAGGATTGCAGCCGGTTAAGAGAGTGTTTAGGCTATGAAACCCATAATTCATTTCAGTTGCGCACAGCAGCACATGCTCAGAATTCACTGTGGCTTGAATTTAAAAAATTGTTGAAAAACAAAAGTCCACATTTAACAACTGATTTTCAATTTATTCTATCTGTTTCCTATAGAAATCTGTTGCTGCAACAGAGGAGAATGAAAATAGAGTTAACAATGAGAATTCTCCAGTGGGTTTCATGCAACACCACAACTGCCCCAAATATTTGTTGTATGAGGATACATGAGATAAATGTTGTCAATAATACTTCAGGGTGCTAAAATGTGCAGTAGAAACAAGTTTAATACCTTTCTGAATTGGTCATGATATGACCAACTAAAGTCATCTAGAAATCTGATTTGGGAATCAGATTCCCAAATGTTTTCTACATATGCCATATCTTGGGCTCTTTATTATTTGCTGACCTGTTTCCAGATGTGCCTAGGGATCATGATAATGTATGTATTTTGAACTCGTGCAATAACAATGCCAAAATCTAAACACTTCTATTTTTCTGAATGCACTTTATAGTTTGGCCTCATGGTGGCACAGCAGGCTAACAAATTGTTTTCACATCTGTTGTCCTAGGACTGAATATCAATATGTTTGGTGGGGGGAAAGGCAGTCATAAGAAAGTATTACAAGCCTGAAAGTTCCTTTGTCTGCAAACCAGATTTCCTGGTTATTTTTGATGCCATGACTTCCTGTCATTTGATGGTAACAATGACAGTTGTTTGCACCAGACAGGGAAGAAATTTGATCCTGTGCTGTTGCTGTGGTTTGGGAGCAGCCCTCTAAAGTAGAAATAAAGATGGAAAGTTATACCCTTTCCAACTCTGGTTTTCTTGTGTAGAAAACATTTTTTTTAAATTGCCTTGCAAATGCTTCTTGTGCTCAGATGGAAGAAGTAAGCTCTGCATTATTACTATTCTGTATTGCAGGTGGGAGACACTGAGCAATGTTTTGCAAGAAGAAGTGGAGGCTGAGAGCTGATTACAACAACCCTGTGCTGTAGTTCGATGTTATTATTCCTAGACTACAAGTCAGTGGGAAGAACTGTCTGAATGATTTATGGTAAGAGTTCTCAGTGGTTAATTTCTGATAACAAAGGATGCAGTGGTTCTCAAATGGTTTAGCGCTGGGACCTTCTTTTTAGAACGACCATCTGTCTGGGATTGCTTGACTTCATGCACAACTTCTCTCAAGCTCCAGCTTCTGCAGTACTCAGTGTTGCTTCTCCCACTCACCCCAATTTCTAGCCCTATTGAATTTTCAGCCTTGTTAAAAGCAAGTGCAGCATACTGCTAGTATGCTAGTGCAGTGGTTCTCAAGCCTTTTAGCGCTGGGACCCACTTCTTAGAATGACAATCTGTCTGGGACCCACCAGAAGTGATGTCATGGCTGGAAGTGCCATCATTATAATGCTAGAGCCTGCTGCTGCTGCTGCTGCTGCTGCTGCTGCTGCTGCTGCTGCTAATAATAATAATAATAATAATAATAATAATAATAATTAATAATACTTAGTATTTATATACCGCCTTTCTAGGTCATTAGATTACTCTTTTGACTTTATTATTCAAAGAGGTTTACATAGGCATTTCTAAACCCTAAGGGTTTTTACAATCACAGTAAGTTCTAATCTCACAAGAACTGCTACATTTCAGATGACACTTTCAAGTCCAGCCTCTCTTTCTTAGCTGCACGATTGCCTTCCTGCCGGCTGATAAACAAACTTCTTTCTCTCACCAAGAACAGCTGGCCGACACAATTCCTCTCTCACAGGCAGTCAGACACAGCTCCAATCTTATCCGCCGCATTCTTCGAGGTCTGCCACTCATGGATACTTCCGGTGTTTTCGAACTGGCGACCTTCAGATCTTATCTGTGGGCAGGACTGCGGTTTTTTACCCTCTCGGGTAGACATCCTGCCCAATAATGCAGCAATAAGTTGGGTTATTTCTCAGCCATTTTTCAATAGCAAAATGAATCGGAAAGAAAAAAGACTATTTACACCCTTGACCCAAGCAAAACAACCATACAGCCCTCCCCTTTTCCAGCATCCCATTTGCCCATATTTTCAAAATGGCTGCTTAAAATGGTTCCTGAAATTGGCTTGTGATCAGTGGTGGGATTCAGGGGGTTCGCCCAGGTTCTATAGAACCGGTTGTTAAATGGCCGGGCCCCGCCCACTCGCTTACCTCAGCTGGCTTCAGGGTTTTTTTTGGCTCTGGCTACGACGTCATAGAACCGGTTGTTAATTCATTTGAATCCCACCACTGCTCGTGATCCACTGGTGGGCCCTGACCCACAGTTTGGGAACCATTGATGTAACGTAATGAAACATACCCATATTGAACAGTGGGGCTGAGAGAATTGGAGAGAAAGTAGCTGTATTGTATTCCATAGTGCTGTCATTCACATATTGTATGTTTGCCACAGTCCTGGATTATGGTTTTGGAGGCTGAGGTTGATCAATCACATCTGAAAACAGCTACCTAAAAACTGTAGTAGAACTGTCATCTATTACTTAGGGTGCAATCTGAACCTGGAGTTAGGCCGGCACAGTTATGCCACCAAAGTTTGGCCGGCACAAGGGACACCCTAAAGTATGTTTAGACCACTCTTGGAGTCAGAGAGGCCAGCACACAGGCATGTGCCATCCTCCCTGACTTTATTTTTCACACTTTTATATTTTCTTGCCAAACTATTTCCTATGGACCTCTTGCCCAGCATAGTCCGAGAGTGGTCCAAACATGCTTCACGGTGTCCCTTATGTTGGCCAAACTTTGCTGGCCTAACTGTGCCGGCCTAACTCCAGGTTAGAATTGTGCTCTTAGTTACATGCAAAACACAGTAATACAGGATGGAGTCAGGACCTCCTGGCACCTGAGATGGTGTGCAAATAGTGGTTCTCCTCTTCCCTGGAGGATATGCCAGTTTCTGCTCCATTCACTCCCTGGATTGGAAAAGGAAGAGGGGGCTAGAGCAAAGAGGAACTGGACGAGAGTAGTCAGTGCTCTAGCTGTGTGCCATTTAACCCATTTGGAGGCATTCATTTTAGGTAAATAAAAATTGGGCTAAGTGGATGCAATTCAGGGCGCAATCCTTACCTGGAGTTAGGCCAGCATAGTTAGGCCAGCAAAGTTTGGCCAGCACAAGGGCCACTGTAAAGCGTGTTTGGACCACTCTCGGAGGATGGCGCACGTCTGTGTGCTGGACCCTCTGACTCTGAGACTGGTCCAAACATACTTTATGGGGCCCCTTTCAGTGGCGGCATTCAGCCGGTACGCTGGGCGGGACTTACCTTTGACCAGCAGTCCACCCGTTGCGTAATGGCACCGGGGTGGGTGGGAAAGCAGCGGAACGCACCGTTATGCAACGGGCGGGCTACCGGTCAAAGGTAAGTCCCGCCCAGCGTACCAGCTGAATGCCGCCGCTGGCCCCTTTGCCAGTCAAACTTTGCTGGCCTAACTGTGCCAGGTTAGGATTGTGCTCTCAGTTAATTGCAAGATAGACTACAATAAAAGATACCTCTGGCAAAACATCTCCCATGTTGCAAAGGCAAATCTCGTTAAATTGTCCTGCTCTGTTGCCCCTTCAAATTTGCTCTGCTACCAAAAGCTCCACTGACAAATGTAAACATGTTGTGCCTGGAGCGGCTCATAGATGATGCGATCTAAAGCCCTTGAATGGAGCAGCAAGTTCAAAGGGGTAGGGAGATGAGTCCCATACCCTGCACCTTCCTGCAGCCCACCACAAACAGAGTTGGTTCAGTTTCTGCTCAGATTCCTTTCCCCAGTGGTTCCTAAGCTGTGAGCCGTGGCTCCACAGGGAGCCATAGAAATCACTCAGGGGAGCCACAGAATTCCCATGAAAAGCCTGCCACCCTATACAATTTACAGGATTATAGCCAGTGATGTCATTCAGGGGGAACGGACCAGAACAGGCGCTCTGGATCCTAACGGGCTCCGTGGCTGGTTCCGGGTTCCCGACAAGTGGCAATCAAAAGTGAGTTCCTGTTCCTAAATCATTTGAATGACACCACTGATTATAGCTCTAATGAGAGCTACAGCCAATGGCCCAATAGGTCAAGAGAGCTACCAGTTGAAAGTTTGGGAACCACTGCCTTTCCCTGTAGCTCAGTGGGAAGAAGACCCGGGCAGCAGGTGCCCCCTGCTTTCCTTTGGAAAAAGAGGGGACGGCCCAGCTGCAGACCCATCTCCCTGCCCACTGCCTCCTGGGAAGAAAGCAGTCAAATGGACCAGGGGGTGGGAGGTGGAAGGGCCTCTTGCCCCTTTCTATTACCTACCAGAAAGCTTTGGCTGCCTGAATGCAGCTTCCTTGCTCACCTGGTCCTCTTTAGGGCAGCCTAGGTTGTAGGTCACCCTGCTTATTTAACTTATATGTAGAGTACATCATGAGAAAGTCTGGGCTGGATGATTCACAAGCTGGAATCAAGATTGCTGGGAGAAATATCAACAACCTCAGATATGCAGACGACACCACTCTAATGGCAGAAAGTGAGGAAGACCTCAAGAACCTTCTGATGAGGGTGAAAGAGGAAGGGCAAAAATTGGCTGGAAGCTCAACATTAAAAAAACTAAGATCCTAGCAACCACTCCCATCACTTCCTGGCAAATAGAAGAGGAAGAAATGGAAGCAGTGACAGACTTTACTTTCCTGGGCTCCAAGATCACCACAGATGGTGACTGCAGCATGAAATTAAAAGACGTTTACTTCTTGGGAGGAAAGCTATGGCGAACCTAGACAACTTAATAAAAAGCTGAGACATCACCCTGCCAACCAAGGTTCGCATAGTCAAAGCTATGGTTTTCCCAGTAGCAATGTATGGCTGTGAGAGCTGGACCATACGAAAGGCAGAGCGCCGAAGAATAGATGCTTTTGAATTATGGTGTTGGAGAAGACTCTTAAGAGTCCCCTGGACTGCAAGGAGATCCAGTCGGTCAATCCTACAGAAAGTCAAGCCTGATTGCTCCCTGGAAGGACAAATGCTGAAGCTGAAGCTCCAGTACTTTGGCCACTTCATGAGAAGAGAGGACTCTTTAGAAAAGACCCTCATGCTGGGAAAGATTGAAGGCAAAAGGAGAAGGGGGCGGCAGAGGATGAGATGGTTAGACAGTGTCACCGAAGCTATGAACATGAAATTGGGCGAACTCCGGAAGCTAGTGGAGGACAGGGAGGCCTGGCGTGCTCTGGTCCAGGGGGTTGCGAAGAGTCAGACATGACTTAGCGACTGAACAACAACAAAGTTGTAGGTAAGGGAAAGAGGAGGGAGGTGATGCAGCACTGCTCAGCTTGCCCTCCTCCACCTGCAGGCGCAAGGTTCATGGCTCCCACCATCCACCCATTGATGTATGTATAAAAATTGTATTTTGCTTTTGGGAGAAGTGGAAGCAGCAGAGGATTTGTGCTGGGCTCAGCTCCCCCCTTCTTCCCCCAGCTAACAGCAGGCAGGTGGAAGGCTTGGGGGATTGGAGCCCTGGCCAGGTCAGTGTTGTGCCCCATTGTACACAGATTGAGCTAATATTGCCCTAACTGTAATATGGAAATTCCAAATTAAACAGGACAGGAATGTGTGACTGTAGGACTCTCAGCCAACCCCATTTCCTTTTTGTTTGCATCCATGAAAATATCCCAGATTGTTTTATTTTGTTTTGGGATGGCTTTAGACTTAGTAACAGAGCAAATGTCCTCACCAACGCACATTCACCGGCTCTGTTTTCTATTAGAGAGAACTTGTAATGACAAGGATGACTTATGTTTTGGGTGGAGTTAATGGGGAAAAGCTGATGTCTAAATCAAGCAGAAGAAGCCAAAACTCTGTTTTGCTTCTCTACTGTAGAAGAATTTGATTCATGAGACATGAAGGATGATTGATATGTTAGCTGCTACATACATAAAATGCCCTTTTAACTGAGAGCTACTTCAGTTCCGGCTTCAAATGACAATATGGGCAGGTCCCAAAAGAAAGTACAACGTTTATCTTACTAAATTAATTGCAAATACTCAATTGATTGCTAGGGCCATGTCATATGACAGTAACCCTCTATGTTAGTGGTTCTCAAATGTTTTAGTCCCGGGACCCACTTTTTAGAATGTCGATCTGTCCGAGACTCACTAGAAGTCATGTCATGGCCGGAAATCATTGCATCATTGTGATGCCAGAGCCTGCTGCTTTCCTGAGAATGCAGCAAGAAGTTGGGTGATTTCTCAGCCATTTTCCAATAGCTACGTGAATCAGAAAGAAAAAAAAGCCTATTTACAACCTTGACACAAGCAAAACAACCACACAGCATTCCTGATATTTTCAATATGGCTGCTCTGGGTGCTTCGTGACCCACCTGAAACAGGTTCACAACCCATTGGTGGGTCCCAACCCATGGTCTGAGAATGACTGCTCTATGTACTTTCTTGGGAGAATGGGAGGAAGCTCAGTTGAACTCAGTATAAACAGGAATAGATTCTGACTGCTTGGATGAAGTCCTAAAGGTGGTTAGAAACTAGTGGGACATATTATGAACAAGCATTATAAGGCTCATGATATACACTTATTTTTGCATGGTTTGCTGCACAAAACAAGGACAGAGGAGGGAACTCCTGGCCAACGATGTAGTTTATGCTTGGTTTCCTTGAGATCTGTGTCCAATAATAATACAACATTTGCGTAGTGCGTTTGAATGTTCAAAGCTTCACACTACCTTGTGTTACAACAACCCTATAAGTAGAGCTAACCTTAGTTGAAGCTGTGTGTGTGTGTGTGTGTGTGTGTGTGTGTGTGTGTGTGTGAAAGTGAGTGAGTGAGTGAGAGAGAGAATCTGAGTTCCATCTGAGTGGGGAAGAGGGAGGAGAGGATATGAGGATAAGAGGGAGAGGAGGATATGGTGCTTGCACTGTTGAGCTCACCCACTCCTGGGCCTGGTCTACCCACTCCCTGCCCCATCACTACCCTCCCTGCCCAATTCCTCACAACCCCCCACCCTTTTCCCTGCACAGAAATTCAAAACAAGTCTGCCAAACCAAAGCAATCATAGTCTTATTGCAAGTATGTGTGAGAGGTAGGCCTGTTTGGCTCAGGGACTCTTGTCTATCTCCTCAAAGTTTAGAATTTTAGGCTTATACTTCTACCTGTTTTAAGAAGCTTCCAGGCCCCTAGTTGGATGTACTTGTTTACCAACTCTTGGACGAGCGAAAACAACAGATGTATTGGGGTCTGAGGGAATGACAGGTGCCTGGAGTATAATAAAGAGCGTTAATTGATGCAGCCACTAGAACAAAGGCAAGCAGTTTGCAATATCAGATTGAGTGGAGACATTCTTGAGTCCTTTATCTGTCCAGGAGGACCCATTTAAACTTTATAGCAGGGTACTCCAATATTCCTGTTATACCCCATGGGTACAGGCAGGACATCAGCATAAGCTGCATTCACCCTTAGAAAATTCCATCTTCAAGGGGAGGACGGCAAAGGAAGAAAGGTATAAAGCGAACAGTGCTTTTTAAAGACATGTTTGGGCTTCATGCTCTTGGGGCATTGACCTTGGGCCAAAAGACATGTCTATTGCCTCGATGAGAATAGGGGAATTTTGCAACAGGTGTACCCCAGGCTGATACACCACTAGTTTCTCTCACTATGATTTTTGCAAACATAGTGATGATTTCAGTCTTGTAGAGGCTTGCAGTCCAAGACTAGCGATTAATTTTCCCTTATTTGAAGGGCCAAATTATGTTGATAAGGAGCTCAGTATGATGCAGTGATAAAGGAGCTTTTATGTGCCTTTATAATTCCTTTATAAAATGGGCAGATTTTCTCTCCGCTTGCAAAAACTGAAGAAAAGAAAAACACATTCTTCCTAAATTCCATAGAAGGATGACATGGGCTAATGAAACTAAACCAGTATATTGAACAACCAAGTTGGGTACATCCAACAGTCCTCAGAAGACAGCCCCAATGCAGGAACTGCTGTCTGTCCCCGAATGGACTAAAGCCATATTTTTGTGTTTTAAGACTGTATATGTATGGGGAAGATGGTAGAGGGGTGTCAGACTCATTTAATATAGTGGCTGTATAACATTCATGGTGCTGCAGAAGGCCAGAACTGACATCATTAAACAGGAAGTGATGTCATTAAGCAGATGTCATTAAGCAGAGGTCTTAAAAACAATGGGAAGGAAACCTGGAAAAACTGAAATGCCACATACTATATGAATTCTCAAAATAAATTAGAGAACAAATGAGATCAAAGCAAGTGATGAGATCAGGCAAGTGGCTAGGGTGGAAACAAGTAATATTAGACTTGCAGCTAAACGACCGTTTCAAATTTTAATACATAGTAAAGTCTCTATTTCTCATACACATTTACCTCAGCCTGATTATTCTGGCACTTATTGATTTGGTAAAAGCACAACCACTCTTGTGACTATTGCGTATGTCTGAACAGGTAAGAACTGATGTTTACTGCTGGCAAATTTGGCACCTGTGTGAACAGGTATTTACCACATCAAAGCAAATTGGTGTTTACCTCAAAATGGTAGCCACCCATATTTCACTTCACAGGGGCTCATTTAAACAAAATATTCACTGAACAAAATAGCTTTGATTAAAAGAAACCCAATTTCACGGTGAATTCACAACTTTGCTACTACTTCTTCTCTACTACTATTAAACTTTAGTAGAAATAGGTGTGGCTGTACTCGCTATGACTAGTTTTACTGACTACACAGATAAAAACCATGAGAATTGGACCTCAGTTCCCATCTGTAAAGTATAACTTATACCAAATTGTGGGAACAAACAAGTTAAACATTACAAAGCACATGTACACTAATACGTTACATACATATGGATTCAGGTATGAGACTTCAGAAGTAGTGTGCAATAGTTGCCTAACAATAAGAATTCATCAAAGAGCAAAAGACGAGCCCTGCTGAATTCTGGCAAAGGCCAATCTAATCCAGCATTCCATTTCCCACAGTGGCCAATTAGTTCCATCTGGAAAGCCCACAAGCAGGAGTTGAAGGTATGCCCTCCCCCAACCTCTTGCAATTCAGGGGCATAACCACCTCTGAACCTGTAAACAGCACATAGCCATCATGACTAGTAGCCATTGAAACTCTTGTCCTTCATGAGCTTGTCTAATCCAGGAGTGGCCAAACCATGGCTTGAGAGCCATAGGCCACTTTTTGACGTATAATGTGTAGCTCTCGGAAATACGTTGGCGGAGCGTCTTTTGGCATCACAATTAATATAAAAGGTAAATTTAAAATGTTCAGACTTTATTTACTGGGTATAAACTGAGAGCCCACTGGATTAAAACGTAAGTTTAACATTCATGGTGAGTAAAATATTTATATTAAGAATTTAAATGCTTCTTAAATATTGCAGTTCTCAAGCATCTCTCTTGTGACACTCAAACATCCAAAGTTTACCATATGTGGCTCTTACATTTAGCAGGTTTGGCCACCATTGGTCTAATTCAACTTTAAAGCCATCTAAATTAGTTGCCATCACCACATCTCATGTTGATGAATTCCACAGATCAGTGGTTCTCAAACATTTTAGCACTGGGATCCATCTTTTAGAATGGCTGTTATGTATCCAGGAGGATAGCAACGGTTAAGCCTGAGTTGGAGGGGTGGAGCTAATCACCCCTCCAATCAGAGACCTGAGCTAGATGAATCCTGCAGTTAGTTAGTTAGGTCTGCTGCCTGTGTTCAGAGTTGTTCTGTTATAATAAAATGCTTATCTGCACCTGCCTTGTGTGAGTTGAGTCTGCAATGAACCCAGTATTTTACAATGGGATTCATGTCAGGACCCACCAGAAGTGATATAATTAACATTGGAATGATGTCATAACAGGAAGTGATGTCATAAAGCAGGAAGAGTAGTCATTATGACATAATCAAATGACACTCCTGGAATGCAAATTGGTATTCCTTGATTGCAGCAACTGCACAACCATTTAACATTCTTGACAGAAAGCAAGATTAGGACAAAATATTATGTACTAAACTAAAACAAAATATTATGTACTGAAACTAAAAATAAAACTGAAAAAAACCATCACTTGCAAATTCAAATCGTTAACACTCACAAAAGGAATATAGCAAAAGTAAGGCTTGCAGCTTCCAAGATGGCTGCTCCCAGCTTTCTATGACTAGGCTTACCATAATTTTTAGAATTGAAACCAGGACCAGTTGGAGTTACAACAGGCGTGGGGGGTGGGTGGAGCTTTAATAAGAAATGGACAACCCAATCCTACACCGTGCCAGAACAGGCAGGCATCCAGCGCAGTACAGGAGGCCTTCTTGGTGTAATGGGATATTTTCCCCTTTTCCTGGGGTAAGCGTAAGCCACAGCAGCTTCCCCACCCCAGAACATCCCTCAGAGCTCAGAATGTTGCTGGTTGTAGCCAAGAGTCAGGAGAACGTGGGTGCAGCCAGTATGTTGCACGTGGCAATAGTGACGGACCAGATTCTTGCAGCCGGCAGTGTGTAACCCTGTGCAGCTCCACAAAACTGGGACAGAATTTAAAACTGGGCAGGACACTGGGACACCATCACCAAACTGGGACAATCCCAGTCAAACCGGGACACCTGGTAAGCCTGTCTATGACCCACCTGACATCAGGTCACAACCCACCAACTGGTCCTGACCCACAGTTTGGGAAACACTGCCATTGATGAATTATGCATTGGTGAAGAAGTACCTTGTTGTGTCTTTCCCAGTCCTACCGTTGTGAGAAACTGAGAGAGAAAAATTTCTCTCAGCAGCAGACACTCTTTTTCTTAGTTCTGTTCTAGAATGGGCAAGGAGCATACATAATGTTAATTATTAAATATGCACCATATGTTTTTTTTTTAAAAAAAACTATTAATCAGACTGAAAATAAATTTTCTTCTAGAAGGCTGCTGAAAGTAAGAGCATTGCAGAGAGAATGCCTGTCTTAATCACATCCTTCTTGCCACTGTGTAATTAATTTTTTCCCCAGGGCTGATGGGAATATATCCATGTCCTGCCATAATGTTGGGCAATATTTAATGAGAAGAATATTTCAAACAAGTTTATTGTGTTTCAGTGAAACAAAACAAACACTAAATATGCTATTTGCTGGGGGAAGAAAAGCCAAATCTAGATCTATGAGGCCCTGTATCACATATAACATAATGAAAATGGTTTTGTTTATGGTTTGCTTTCTGATTCCTGGTGGCCTAAAAGGTCCCATCTCATTATGTTGTAAAATGAGTATTTTTATATAGAGCAGGTATTCTATTCCATTAAATCCCTAGGCGGTGTGCACAAATGACAGTGAAGGTGTGGCCATTGGTCCATTTCCATACAAATCTTGTATTGGCTGATATTCACTCAACTCCTATAAAACTCTTTTAAAAATAGGATACTGGATGTGAAATGTTCAATCAAAACATGTATGGAGTATTTCCCCTAATGCCCCCAACTGTCATTACTTCTCAGTTATTTGAATCTGAAAACAGGAGGAAAACACATATTTCAGTCTCGGTAACAGGAGGGAAATACAGGTAAAGATACAATGAGGGTGGGTGGGGAGGGGGAAACGTCACCTCGCCCTGCTTTCAGAAGAAAGCATCCTTTAATTCATTCTATTTCAATTTTGCATTGGTGCCTTCCCTTTAACCAAATTAATGTCTTCATGCTATTGCAAGGAAATAATGTCACACTGAAATCCAGGCAGTCCCTCCTTATCAGTCAACAACTGTCCCCAGACAGAGCATTTTAATTTTGAAAGGGGGGGGGTTGAGAATGGAGCAGCAATACATTTTCATTGACAGCCAGCCAGCCAGCAACCAGCCTCCATTCTATAATAACTTTTCTAGAGTGGGGATTTTTTTTTAAAAAAAAATTATTTATAGATGCTCTTTCCTGTCGCATATAGCTGAATTTTAGATCCAGGTTTTTTTCCCCCCTTGCTTTGTTTAAAGAGGGATGTTGTCAGCCTCTATGATAATTTAAAACTCATTATTTTCCCTGGTTTCTTGTCTTTATAGAGCTGCTCCTTGTTTGCTGTGTTCCTGTTGTCCCAGCAGCAGGAATGCCATTGTAACCAGGCTGGTGAGCTCAGCTTCCCTGCTGTTTTCCCCTTTAATTGCCTTTATTAGGTTTGTCCCTCAAGTTGGATAACTGCTAAGTGAGGAACGACTCCAGCTAGAGATTGGGCACCCTCGTGTTTGAATGAAATTTTTATAATGTGCAATAATAAGTCCATTTAGAAGGCTCTCGCTCTCTCTCTCTTTTAACAAAGCCGTAAAATTCACCAGAACTGCTTTTTAGTTACCTGTTAACATTCAGAATAAGCAGGATTACTCAAAGGGTTCCAGTGAAATTGGTTTTGGGGAAAAAAAAGAGAAGGAAAGAAATATTCACATGTTAAATCCAAAGCTGCGGCAGCGGAAATGCCAGGGCGTGGATGTGAATCTGGGCGTGGATGTGTTGAATAGCTTTGATTACTCAAGAAGGAATTTACAGGAATTATTTTATGATGAAGTGATTCACTCAGTGCTTCTCAGGGCACAGTCCTCACCTGGAGTTAGGCCCACACAAATTACTTAGGCCAGGAGTGTTGCAAATACACACTAAAGCGCAATTGCAACACTCTTACAACACTCCAGGTGAGGATTGCGCCCTCCATCTTTTTACCTCTGCAACTCATTTTGTGAGCAGTGGCGGCCGCATGCTGGTCTCCCCGACTCCGAGAGTGGTGCAAACATGCTTTATGGCACGCCTGCAAAATGTCTGGGCCGGCACAAATTCCTTATGCCGGCCTAACCCCAGGTTTGGATTGCACCCGCTTTTTACCGCTGCAACCCATTTTGTGAGCTGTGGTGGCCGTGTTGCACCCCAGAATGCCTTGTGGCTTCCGGGTAGCATCAACACTGGTCTAGTCCAGATCAGGGAAACATCTATATCTCTTGCTGCTACCACATCAGCATGGCAGGAAATGAGGAAAGGACTTCATGGGTCTGTCTTGAAAAAGGAATACCACAGTGCAGGTGAAACTTAGCCCTAAAACTAAACTTTCTTCCTTACCCTTCAAATGGTATATGACAGCAACACAATGGGCTAATTTGGCCACCCAAAAATATATGAACACACACACACACACACACACACACACACACACACACACACACACTGCATGATTCAACTACTACTCTTGCACGGTGGCCTTTTTTTTTATGGTTTTGTGAGCTGGCTGGCTGATATCCTCTGAACTGCTTCACTTGCATAAGTTATTGTATTGGTAGGTGCTATCAGACAGCACCTTTCCAACCGTGACACTAGTGTGAACATAAAGGTTCACATGGATTCCTTAGGATGGGAACATAAGAAAACTGTCATGGAATTTCCCTTAGAGAAAAGGTCAGAGCAAAGATACTTGTTTGTCTTTCTGCTAATCATTGATATTCTATCTTTTCAGCTTCGTCGAGCCCTTTTACATTTTTCTGATCCAGTGTTATTTCATTTAAAACCCATGTAAGACATCCATTTGGCTTAAATATTCATATTCATTGTAACAGAGATGAGAATAAAAGATATTAGATTCTACAAATCTATGGAATGGCTGTATACCCAACCATTACTTTAATCGAATCAGTCCCTGTGATTCAATGAATTGCAGTGGTGATCGGATTCTAACTAACCTGAGACTTTCCTCCTCAAGAGGAAACAATTCAGTAGCATACCCACCAAGGGTATACCTAATGTATATCTCCAGTTTTGGGCAGCATGACTATGAATATAGAATTTGGGCCAGAAACCTGCAGCTGCCCCACAGGTGGAACTAATGTGCTGCCTTTCTAGTGCAACTAACATTCTGCCAGCACTGTCTGCCATAAAGCAACTATAATGTTATGTGCACTATTGGCAGCTTGGGCTGTTGGATCGCTGGCAGGAAGGCCAGAGCCTTCCTGCATGGTGTAGGAGCTCTGGCTGCCCACTTGAGCAGGTAAGGCAGCAGGGGAGTTGGGAGGGTGACGCGAAATGCGGGTGGGGAAGGGGCAAAACTGAGCAGAGGAAGGAACGGGGGTGAGATGGATGTGGGAGGTGGTGGTGGAGCAAGGGGATGGGGCCGCATTACAAGAAGCTCAGGCTCCTGCAAAACATAGAGCTTTGTCCTTCCTGTAGGAATGCCACTCAGCTATGCCTAGCAAAAATCATCACTGCATAGCTTAGATAAGGCCAGGCCCAGATGCAGGAAATCCATCTTTGTTAAAAACAACAATGCTTTGAAGAAGTGCAGATATGTTTTATTAGCAAAAAACCTTCTAGGTGCTTCTAGAACTTTCTCAGAGGGGGTGGCAGGTTTTTCAAGCTCAGGAATACCAATACCCTTTGGATTTCACCAGTGCTTGTGGGAATGTGCAGTTGCAGAGCTGCTGAGAGCTGGCACTGGGTCCAGGGCAAGTTGCCCCCCGACTTCCTCAATGCATGGGTCCTGGGCCCCCTGGAAGCCTGGGTCCTAGGGATTTAATCACCCCTGCCCCCTTCTCCTCAGCCCTGTGCAGTTATGCCCCAGAACTCACCCCTTTGGAGTCCTGCTGATAGGAATTCCCAGACAGCTGAAGAGACTTTGTCAAAAGCCTTCTTTTGCCTAATGCATCCTCCATGGACAAATACACGGTCCTCTTTCTAAAATAAATTGCTGTCTGCCTCTCCTTGGCAACCCTCCGAGCTTCGATTCCGCAGAATCTGGCTGGATTGGCCTCTAAATCAGTGGTTCTCAAACTTTTTAGACCGGGACCCACTATTTAGAATGGCACTTGTGTTGGGACCCACCAGAAGCAATGTCATTAGCCTGGAAGTGATGTCATAGCTGGAAGTGCCATCATCAAGCAAGAAGTGCCATCATTGTGAAATAATGAAAAGACACACTTGGAATGCAAACTGGCATTCTTGGGCTCCAGCGATTGCACAACCATGAAACATCCCTGACAGAAAGCAAGATGAGGACAAGATCGAATGTAAATCATGGAACTAAAAACAAAATTTTAAAAATCCTCATTTGAAAATTCAAACTGTTAACACTCACAAAAGGAGTATAGCAAGAGAAAGGTCTGCAGCGTCCAAGATTGGCTGCTCCCAGCTTTCTGCAACCCACCTGACATCAGTTCGCAATCCACCAAGTGGGTCCGACCTGTGATGTCATGCAGGGGGAACGCGGGGGAACTCAGTTCCACTAGTTAAAATTAGGGCTGACTCTGCCCACTTCACTCTCCCTCCTCCCCCCTCCCAATTCCTCTGCAAAGAGCTTTTCTTCTTGGTTGGCCGGCACTCAGAGGGTTAAAGGGAGTGACTCCGGATTCCTAGGGGGGCGAAGGGGGAAGGGCTGCAGTGGGGAAGTCCCGTCCTGCACAGCCCCCTTCCTCGCTCCCTCCAGCCACACACGTGGAGTCAGCAGCCGCTCTTGTGAGTCTGCAGCCCACTGGGGAGAAGGCAGTGATATCATTCAGGGGGAATGGACCAGAACGGGCGTTCCGGATCTTAATGGGCTCCGTGGCTGCTTACGGGTTTTGTTTTTCCCCCCCAACATTTGAATTTGAACTCAATAGTGAGTTCCTGTTCCTAAATCATTTGAATGACACCACTGGGTCCGACCCACAGTTTGAATACAACTTCTCTAAATTAAAACAGACCATTTGTCCACTTATTCCACGAATACCTACTCTGATGTCTACTAACTGGAGAACCTATTGCAGGTTGAGTCTAAGACCTGGTGCAGGCCAGCCCTGTCCTCTGCCACCAGCCACGTGGTCCCTCTTCTGATGAGAGGCAGAAATATGGACAAGGATACACAATGAATTAAGAACCGGACTACGGGTTCAGCTGTATTTCAAAATTGAGAGTCTCTGTCTATGGAATCATGTGATGAACCGAGCCTTTACCTGTATTTTTTAAAATACATTTACATCTGTGTAGCCATTAGAGTTGCTGTCTTTTTATGGGTTCTGCTCTTCTGCCTTTAACCACAGCCCAAGTTTAAACTGGTAAAAACTTTTCTGGTAGTTCTCTCCATGTTAGGAAAAGCTTCAGCTACATTATTTCTATGCGTCAGGATGCAGTTAAATGCAAATAAAAGGAGCAGCATGGATCAGGAAAAAAACACACCCACAGTTATAGCATAATTATAAGCTGTTAGCAGGAGCATAAAAGGGTGGAGAGGGAGGTATGGCAGAATCTAGCAATGAATTCATGTGCTGTGGGCTAAATATACTGCCAACTGTTTATGCTCCGCTTCCCAGAGCAGTGGGAGGTTCCTGAAGCCTCAGTACTACCTAGATTCGGTCTTCTTTTAGAGGGGAGAACATTGGAGACTTACGGAGTCATTGTGATATTTGCTTCATTTGCAGATAGATAATTTGGGCATTTGGATGATGTTCGGCTGCACACAGTGATGTCATTCAGGGGGAACGGATCAGAACGGGCGTAACGGATCCTAACGGGCTCCGTGGCTGCTTCCGGGTTTTTTTTTTTTTTTTTTCCCCCAGTATTTGAATTTGAACTCAAAAGTGAGTTCCTGTTCCTAAATCATTTGAATGACACCACTGGCTGCACAGTCATGTAAGCAAGGATGCTCACATCTCCAGCTGTAGGCTGCCTCTCCCTTGGCCAGTAGTGTAGCTATAGGGAGAAAGTCGCAGTAAGTATTGCAGGTGTGGCAACATGCCGTGTAAGAATAAAGCACCACAGATCAAATTTCACATCACCTTCCATCACGTTGAAGTCCACAATGCTTTTGGTGACATCGGCTTGGCTACAAGTAACTGAATGGTGCACAGGTAAGTGATGTTCACATTGTCCTTCACACATGTATTGACATGGAAGCACGTTAAAGATTATGCCTTACGGCCCAATCCTATCTAAAACTAGTTCCAGCCGAACTCGCATTGCTCTGGTGCTTGCTGATAAAGCAACAAAGCAGCCATAAAGCGCTTTGTGGTAGCGCAAGCTGCTGGTGCACATATGGGAAGGCCAGAGCCTTCCCGCATGTGCCTGCAGTCCTTGGGAAGCCCACCGAGGCAGGTAAGCTGGTGCAAGGGATGGAAATGAATGGGGGAAGGGGGAACGAGGAGGAGATGTGATAGGGGATGGGTGCATCAGGCCTGGGAGGCGGTGGGATCAGGGTGGCGGCAGCAATGCCTGCTGAATCCAAACCCCTTTCCCAGGCCTGAACCTCTTGCTCAGGTCAATGCAGACTTGCACAGCAATATTGCTGGCATTGATCCACGTTGACCCATGGGAACTGCTGGGGCTTAAGTTGACGAGGTCTCCAGCAGTCAAAACTTCCCTGTGGGATGCAACGGAGGTTGCACCAGCATTGCTGGGGGTTAGGTAGGAATAGGCTGTCAATTTATTAACATTATTCATAGTAGGTTGCATGGCAATTTGAGTTACAAGTTTCTTTTTAAGAAGGAAAATAGCACATCATCTGCTTGGGTCCCTGTTCGTCGTCGTTTTGTTTTTTACAGTATCCACTTCTGTGTTATTCAACCTGTGGGTCGGGACCAACTTGGTGGGTCGCAACCTGATGTCAGGTGGGTTGCGGAAAGCTGGGAGCAGCCATCTTGGAAGCTGTAGACCTTACTCTTGCTATATTCCTTTTGTGAGTGTTAACAGTTTGAATTTTCAAGTGAGGGTTTGTTTTTGTTTTGTTTTTTTAAATTAGTTCACTGCTTTTACATCATATTTTCATCTTGCTTTCTGTCAGGGATGTTTAATGGTTGTACAATTGCTGCAGTCCAAGATTGCCAATTTGCATTTCAGGAGTGTCATTTTATTATGTTACAATGATGGCACTTCCTGCTTAATGATGCCACTTCCTGCCACAACATCATTTCCAGGTTAATGACATCACTTCTGGCGGGTCCTGACATGAGTGCCATTCTAAAAAGTGGATCCCGGTCTAAAAAGTTTGAATACCACTGATGTACTTGATTAAAGAATTCTCTCTCTCTCTCTCTCTCTCTCTCTCTCTCTCTCTCTCTCTCTCT
>JAJKFI010000021.1:6538791-6592874 GCA_029204185.1 Lerista edwardsae
ATGCCCATTCCAACCAACTCTTGTGAGTGTGGTGTGAAATGACAACAGGTCACCCAGCAAGAGCCTGGCTCTCCTCCGTTCCAGCCTGGCTAATTACGCACTATTGCTTGCTTCCTTGTCTTCTTCACCATCATTTTCCAACAGGAGTTGCTTAGTTCTGATATCCTCAGGTCAGCATGGAGTCTATGAAAGTATGGCAGAGCGAGGGAACACAAAGGCAATAGAATTCATTGGAGTCTTGTTTTTTTTCCCCTTTGTTGTTCAAGATCTTTCTCCAGCATACAATTGCCTATTTATTTTCTTTTGGATATAATATAATCCATAAGAACATAAAAATGCTTTTGAGTATCTGACAAGAAATATGATTCAGCCTTAGTGCTTCTCCAACTTACAGTCATTTTTTCCCAGATAGGTGACATTCTAACATTGAATTTCATTTACACAAAGACTATGATATTAGGAAACAATTTAGTGTAATCACTTGTTTCATTGCAAAGAAGAATCCAAACATTATTCTCGGGAATGAATTTTTCCTGCAGTGTTGTAGATAATAATGATGGTTTCCTAGATGTTGTTGTGGATATTTTTTTTTTTACTTTTTTTGCTGCTCTTTGAGTGAAAGGACTTGCTATTGTCACCAGGGTGTTAAATTAGAGAAAGGCCCTGGTTTGCTTTAGAACCTAGGGAATATTTTTGAACCTCCTTTCCCCATCCCAGATCTATGTCCCAGCACACACTGGGCAGCAGTGGGCATAGCCTGCATGTCATCTCAGGTGATAGCCTCTGCGAATTTGAACATTGTAAAGTTGGATGTTGCAGTAATTCATGCAGGAAGCTGGATCACTTACTGCCCAGTCCTATCCCCCACTACAGTAGTTCCCAAACTGTGGGTCGGGACCCACCAGTGGGTCACGAGCCAATTTCAAGTGGGTCATGAAGCACCTAGAGCAGCTATATTGAAAATGTGGGAAGATGGGATATTGGAAAGAGGGAGAGCTGTGTGGTTGTTTTGCTTATGTCAAGGCTGAATTTAGGATTTTTCATTCTAATTCACTTTGCTAATGGAAAATGGCTGAGAAATAACTCCACTTATTGCTGCATTCTCAGGAAAGTAACAGGCGCTGGTGTTGCAATGATGGCACTTCCGGCCATGACATCACTTCCAGTGGGTCCTAGACAGATTGTCATTCTAAAAAGTGGGTCCCAATGTTAAAAAGTTTGAGAATCACTGTTCCAATGCATAAAGCTGCAGCCCTTAATTCAAACCGTTCACGAACTTATCTCTTTCTTCCAGGGTCTGGGGCAACCCTCTGCTGTGTTTCACACAGGGTAACACCCACCCTTTGCTCCTATTTGGCTGCTTTGCATGAAGCCAGTTCATCATTTACCCCAGAAACTCCCTTTTCCATTTTCTACAGCTCCTTTCTTGAGTGGTATTTTTGCAGAGAATTATAGCAATATTATTTTAAACAATATTATTTTAACAGGATTATAAAAACCAGCTGCCCTTTTGTTCTCTCTTGACTGGTAATCTTTTATTTATATAGTACATCCTGCCGGAATAATACTGTGGGTGCGCAATTATAATGTGGATGATGTTAGAGCCCAGCCTATAAAATGGAGACAGCAAAGGGAATCATTTATAGAGGATGAAAAAAAGAACCCCATTCCTTTTTTATTTTATGCAGAGTAGGTCATGTATTTATTAAACATATTTATTAAATGTGTTTTGTTTGGGGTGTTTTTTTTTCTTTGGGGCATAAAGGGAAACCGCAGGCTCTGCTCAACAGCATCAAGACTTGTGGTTTTGGTTTGAGGAAAATATTTTTCATATGATGTTTCCTTATTTTCCTGCATGTACTGCTTTTTTACAACTTAGCATAGAGCGGGGAGGAAGGAATAAATTCTGTGGCTGATAATGGGCTCCATGTCCACTGAATCATGAAAAACTACCATTACTGCATTTTATTTTACCAGTGATTGGATTCCGAAAGACCTAATTTGTAAGCCACGGCAGGGCTTATAACAGCTCTACTAACTCTCACATCCCGAGCAGAGAGAAGCCGATCGCCAAATGCATCCTGGAACCTCCGGGCTTATGCATATAACTTCTGACCTAATTAGTCAAAAACATCATTATTAAAATTATTCTAACTGCTTTTATTGCCATGTTATTATCTCCAGTCCCTTCGAGCTGCTCTGCTGTTAAAGTTTAATTAAGCTTCGCTGCCCTCAAGTGGTGCATGCGATGAATGGCATGGCAAGGATGGCACATTGTTGGCCAACGTAGAGGAAGGGAGGAAGGAAGAAAAATTTCTGCCCAATGTGAATTACTATGGAGGATGCATAATAGTATTGTATCCACAACTCAGCAATGGTGTAGTCCATTCCTACAGTTAAAAATTTGCAACTCACGTACTGGATGTGGGTTTTAGAAAAGTGACAGCATAGCCAGAGATCATTAGTCTCTTTTGTGGGGCGGGGGTGGGGGAGGGTGGGGGAGATGGCTTCTGTCCAGTGGTGTCATCTAAATGATTTAAGAACAGGTACTCACTTTTGATTGGCACATGTTGGGACCCGCCCACCGGAAGTGACGTCATAAGCCGGAAGTAATGTTGTGGCAGGAAGTGACATGAAAAAGCCCTTTTTGAGGCCTCAGACAATTTTAAACTGACCCAACAGTTGCAACAGTATTCCACACCACCCCCAGAACATGTTAAGGAGGTCTGGCATCATGTTAAAGTGACCCAACAGTTCCAAAACCCCAGAGCAGCTCATTTTTCAGTGGCAAGGCAAGGCAAGGCTCCACTCGCTGCCTGCCTGCCTGCCTGGCTCTGAGAACGTGCAGGCAACCCAAACGTGCAGGAAATTCAAATGTTGCAGGGGGCGGAGTCGACGAGTGGGTGGGTGAATGGGCGGGGCCAGCCGTAATCCTAGAAACTGGTACTCGCGTACCCCCGCGTACCCCCTTGCATGACATCACTGCTTCTGTCTAACAAGTCTCAAACAGGGGCAGCCCATCCATGAAGCAAACTGAGGTTGTCGTCTCTGTCCACCTATTTGCCTCTGCTGTTCCTCCTTTTCCTTCCACTGCCTGCACTGGGAAAGGAAGAGGGGGAAAGAGAGGAAGAGGAAATGTGGAGACAAAGACTCTTTTTCATGTGAACCTTTGCAAGTGGTTGATGATCCCAAACATTTGATCATTCATGGATCTTCCATAGATTCACTTTAGAAGAGAGCCACCTGATCCAAAAGCTTGAGCTGTTGTACACGTTTGCTTGGATGTGCTCATTTGTACACATGTGCAGACCTCAAATTCAGGTTGAATACTGCAATGTATGTAGGCCATGATGGGTTGTGCAACCTCCTTATGTTAGTAGTAGGCTACTTCAGAATGCCAGATGCAAGGGAGTGGCAACAAGATGCAGGGATCTTCTTGTCTCATGTGCTCTCTGAGGCCTCTGGTGGGCCACTGTGAAATACAGGAAGCTGGACCAGATGGGCCTTTGGTCTGATCCAGCAGGGCTCTTCTTATGTTCTTAGTGTTCAAGGCCCCCTATTTTTTTCTTTTGGTCATCATAATTATGAATAGGGGTGTATTTTTAGGTGATATTTTCCCCAAATTTCTTGATTAAAATAGCAAATTGCAGTGTTGTGTTTTTATTCTACATTCTTATTCCAAGGTCTCATTTTTATTAATTTTAAATGTTTTAAAAGTGTACTAGGTAGATGATCTGGTGTTATAGTATCAGCAGATGCAACCACAGTAGTATTTCTAATTGGACATGCCATCTATTTTAATTTCTGAAAAAATCTTAAACACCAAAATGTGGGGTTTTGTGGTTTTATTCAGATATTTTAACTGCCAAAAGGCAGTGCTTAACCACCAAAAAGCAATTTTCAACAACAACAAAAACCCACCCCTAGTCATGAAAAACATATGTAGGTTGTGCCTCGGTATCGGTGCGGGGTTCGTTCCTGGAAATCCGCGGGTAATGAAATCCACGAATTAGGGCAGCCCTCACCCTCTAAGCCTGACGGGAGCTGTGGTCCTGTTGGATTTGGAGGGTTTCAGAGGCCTGCAGAGGCTTCACAAGGCCGCCCACAGCTTCTGCAGGCCTCAGAATGGCCGTTCAAGGCAAAAAACCCTGATTTTTAAGACAAAAATCAGATGTGATGTTTTAATGCCTTTATAGTTCCTGTAGATTCAAGTACTGACAGATCAGACTAACACACGTCGGGGGACCTACATTGAGCCAAATCCATGGATGATAAATCCTTTTGAGGAAAATCCACCCTCTTTTACACAGAAAAAAATAAGTTCTTAGTTAAGGTACAATTAGTGATCTCATGGGTCAGGTGTTTTGTGAGACCAGTCAAATGCATCTCAGTTATGTCATACTAGAACAAAACTCTGATGTAATCTAAAGAAGCTTTGAACTCAGCTGTGAGTCAGGATCAAGGGAAAATATATAGGTACAGTATATGCCACAAGATTCACTAGAACTTCAGTGCCCCCAGCAACACAGAGCTGGCACAGATCTGAGGAGCCCCACTGAGCAGGCTTGTGTGCTACACTGGGCAAGGGAACCAATATTCTCTTACACCAGGGAGACCTCCTGCCTGCCCAGTTCTAATGCTGCATGCAGTGTGGACCCGGTAGCCCTGCTGCCCCAGTGTTGGATAGGATTCAGCTGCCCATCTGAAAAGGGGAAGAGTTCATTTGTGAACATCTTTGGCAACTGTGAATAGCAATACCACCCCCTTTGGCAATCTTAGGAAATCACATCAAAGGAGGGTGGGGACTGAAGACAGTGAAGACAGTGCTGATCATGAAGCATTGCCCTCAATCTCAACGAGTATCATTTGTCTTTATAATAGCATCATGCAGCCAGACCTCTCTGGATCCACGACAGTGAGAGCTCATTACAGTCTTTATGTGATGCATAGCGTTACTTGAGTTTCTAGAAGAAAGAGTAGGATACAAATGTAATAATAATCATCTTCCTAAGATGTAATATTTATATTTCATTCTATGTTTTAATTGCCATTACAAAGCCAGAATTTTAGTTCACTTTCCATTTTGTTTTGGTCTTTATTTCTGAAATACTGTGTATATGCTGTATTTTTTCCCCCTTGTTTAAGATTATGTGTTTTGCCCTGGGCTAAGTTGTCAAATGCTCTGGCCTAAACCCACATAAGCCTCAATCCATTTGGTATCAATGCTCTGCGGTTATCATCTATATATACATATAAAAGTGTGTGTGTGTGTGTGTGTGTGTGTGTGGTTCCAGCATAGCTCTGGAATGCCTGGAGCGATTTACACCAAATGTGGTACACATATGCCTTATGATCTGGAAAGAAATACTACGGGGGTAAGACACCCCTAGCACCCCTAGGGGTGGGGGTGGGAAGGGGGAGACCAGTAAAAAAAATCGGAAACGGCCGGAGATTAGCATGTGCCTGCCCCCCCCAGTTATATAGGCAAATTGGAAGCATTGCATGATGGTCTCTGCTCACATGTGGCTTTTTCAGACACTGACTCAGATTTTTGAAAGTGGAGACACAGGGATTTCAAACTGAAGTCAGCAAACATTAAGAACCAACTACAAAAAAAAAAACACACACAACAACAACTACGGCTAAGCTCACCATGACCTTAAAAGTTATGATTAAAGAGGCCTTGGCACTGGAAAATTATTTTGAATGAGTGGGGGAAGGTTTGCACTAGTAACATGGCAAGCCTTCCTGACCTGTGGAGCACTGGTCTACCCATGGCTGGTCCTAATGGGTAGATCTGGGTTCTGCTGTTGTTTCTAATGCTTCCTGTAGGGAGCCCAGGTCTACCCGCGGCCGTTTCTAATGGGTAGATCTGGGCTCCAGAGCCCAAGTCTACCTGTGGCTGCTTCTGGTGGGTAAACCTGGGCTCCTGTGGGGGCGCACCCCTATTGGGTGCCCCGGGTGCCATTTTGACTAGGTCCGCCCCTGGGATCTCCAATTATTTTACTACAGAACCTCAACCCACCAAAACTTTGCAACGGCACAAGGCTGTGTGTCAAGAAGATGCTGGGTAGTGTAATTGAAGTGACTATCTTAACAAGAAAGGGAGAGGGTAAAACAGTTTTTATCCCACAGATAACACTTATTCCGACAGATCTCCTTTTTAACTTCAAGAGATTGCAATTTCCAGTGAGACTTGCATTCTCGATCACAATCAACAAGTCACAGGGGCAGTCTATTAAGTACTGCGGAGTGGATTGGAGATCGCCATGTTTCTCCCACGGACAACTTTATGTTGCTTGCTCATGGGTGGGTTCACCCAGGAATTTATTTATTCTTGCTCCTGGAGATGAAACTACTAATGAGGTTTATAATCAAGTTCTGAGTTAAATTTATATTATGGTGAATTTGTAAAAGATTTTACTTTATAATTTTTATACTGTACTTATACTTTTCATTACCTGTACATAAAATTACTTCGATTTCACACTATAGATAGAATTCATTCCTTTTCCTGTCTAATAGAAGCTTGGGATAAATAAATACCCGGGCAACGCCGGGTAAGGACAAGCTAGTATTCTTATAAAACGGGTTCGCCTGCTCCTGTTATTGTGTATTAAAAATCACTCCAGGGTCTGAATATGAGAAATGTGTTGGCTCAAGTAGTTGAGTCTCCTGATTCATAACTGTTACCAGCCAGGATTGCTGCAGTAAGTAGAGCTGTATCTATATATATAAAAACGGACGTGGGTATGTATGTATGTTCCTTATACACGTCTCCGTCCCTTGACCCACGGCCACGAAACTTGGCACACACGTACCTTGCAGCCTGGAAGGAATCACTGCGGGGGTCAGACCCCCCTACAGCCCCCCGTTTTTCAGGGAGGGGGCCCGGATCGTCAGGAACCAAGGGGATTGCATTGGGCTACAGGTCTGCTGCCACCCTGTGGTCACAGATGAGTCTGCAGCAGCTCAGCTACCAGACAGAGGCAGAACAGAAAGTGAAACTAAACTGCTTGGCCTGCGTGGCCTGAGTGGGCCAGGGTGGAAAGAGCAGGATCCAGAGAGTTCCAGCAGCCAGTCAGATCAGAGAGGGGCCTATGTCCAGGGAGCTAACAGGCCACCTCTGCCTGTTTCTCATACATCAGGGCTATCCTGCCACAGGACCTGCAGACAGTAAGTGGGACCTTCATATTGCTCTCTTAGTTGATGGTGTCCCTGTTTCCTCATTCATTTCACAGTGATAGTGTGCATTGTGGGTTCCAGGTCATCAATACTGTTTTATTTCAGGGACGGGTTCTATATGTCTATATATGGATCTCACTATGTCATGCTTTTGAGGGAGGTTTGCATATTTGTGTGTATGTTCCACCATTACTCTGGAACGCCTGGAACGATGTGCACCATACGTGGTACACTCCTTCCTTACGATCTGGACAGATATACTGTGGGGGTACGGCCCCCCATACGCCCCCAGAGGTGGGGGTGCACTGCAGAACAAACTCATTCCTCCTCCTAATAGAGCCTGGGGATAATTTCTGCCCCCGGGCAACGCCGGGTCACAAAATGCTAGTACTGTATATAAGGGAACTTTTGAAGTAACCAACAGGTGTGACTGCAATAAAAGGTATCTCATTACCTGTGTTATACCTTTCATTCTTCGGGACCATCATAGTAAAACCAGCACACGCAGTGAATGTTAGTAATAGCTGTGACTTTTATAGTGGTACTATTGATAATTCAGATTTCCCAGGACCGAAATGAATGCTGATTGTTGATTTTGTGATCATTTGCCATTCATTACTATGCTATTGATCTATCTGTGAAGTATACAGAATTACCAGATGTAGCTCTGTCCCGTGAATGTACAGTATGTGCCTGTGTTTGTAACAGAAATTGTGAGCTCGACTAAAGCCAACAGTGTCATTTTGTCTATCACATACAAAATCCAAAGTGGTGCCCCATGGGTTTGTGCACAGTATTTGGGTCTGTGGAAATTTTCCATGAAACTATACAGAAATGTTTGATTTCCTGAACAACTAAGCAAAGAAGCATAATTTAGAGTGCAATCCTATACTGCGCTGGAATGGTGAGGCTGATGGGCCTGCGCCATATTCAGCGCAGTATAGGCAAGGCTGGAGCCTCCCCAGCGCAAGAGCACCAGCCTCCCCTATGTGCTCCTTGGATCTGCGCCTGCTAAACGGCAGGCTAAACTTCCCTCGCTCATCCCCTCCCTTGCCCCAACATAGCGCTTCCCATTCAGCTGGTGCAAGGGAGGTGAGGCGCGGGCACAATGGGACCGGAGCTCCCTGCAGCATCAGTCTCGTTGCCTTAGCACGATGCGGGGGTGCCACTCAGCGCCCCCACATTGGTGCTAATGATGTCACGCCGACACTATGATGTAGCATTGGCGCAACAGGCGCCTTAGGATGGTGCTGCCCAAGTGTTGCTTTAGGCTTGGTTCCTCAATCTGAGGTACTTATTGGTAGAGTAGTTTTACATATTCTTGTGTTATGACCCCTCTCTTCCCCATCACTAACCCCTGCCTTCATATAAAAGAGAAGCCATCCTTAGTGAGATCTAGGCCTTATCCTGTAGATTAGAAAATGTGATAATCCATTTATGACTTTGGGACAGGCATTGACAGCTCTCAGATCCAACTGCTATGATTTTAAAATCTCTAAAATCTCTTATAGGATCAGGAAGGATCAAATGCCTACTGCTGCATCCCCTGGGATCTGCAGCAGCCACCGGGGTATCTTTGAGGGAAGGCAATGTTCATCCCCTTCCCCCAGTGATGCCTTGCCACAGCAATGAGATTCCTTGAGTCTCTGCTGGCTATTTTGCTAGCAGTGACTCAAGAAGCCCCATGATGGACTTTCCGGCCCAAGGCAGGGGATAGGATCCAGCAGTGGAAGCCACTACTGGGTCCCACTTCCCACATGAGCCCGATCCTTCCCCCACCCAATTCTTCCCCCACCCCACCTCTCCCCCTGCCCCCAAAACGTTCACTGGGTGCTGGCTGCTGGAGTGCCAACGGCCTGTTCATTTGGTGCTGAGGCTGGGCGGCCCTAGTGCCAGCCCAGCACACATACTCCCTCTTCTCCAGGTGTCGTGAATGTGCTTTATGGCACATTTGCAACACTTTTAGCAAAACATACCACTGGCAATAAGGGCTGTTAGGATCGGGCCCTAAGTATATACTTGGTTGTACTCTGGTCATTATCACTATTCAACACCGACTCCACCTTTGCAGTCCAAGGTTGCTTTCCTGTTTCTGCATAATCTCAGGGAAATTCTAAGCCTTTACAAGCCTTCCTGAAATGAACAGTTTTGTGCATGAAAACCATCCACCACTGCTAAAACAAAGGGTTTCTGTTCAGCATTTTCCAAAGCTATTTCTTACCACACTCTTCATGTGGGATTATCATGAGCTTTTATTGCATGCTACATATTTCCAGATAGGCACGTTTCTACTTTGCTCGGATTTTATTACGCACTAAGTTCTTTTAGAATGCCATGATAACAAGGCCCTTTCGTGAGACTTTTTTCTCCCCAACACTGTCAATGTGACATCGATAACCTCACACCTTCTCAATGTCAGCATGCCTTTCAATGACAATTAAAGAACTTCAACTAAGCTGATCTCAGAGAGAGTAGTTCATGTCTCACCAAAAAGCATGATTGGATCATCATACTTGTACTTTACCCTGGAGAGGCAGTCCATTGTATCTTGGAGAGCTCCCTTTTCACAAATTTTCTTTCACAGCCAAGTCTACAAGGTGGTTTGCTGCATTCGAGGGCAGGACTGGGTAAAGTCCCTATTGTGAACATTTGTAATAATGCCGCCTTCGGTTCTGGGTATCTTTTCTTACCTAACAGGCCTTACATCTGCCTTTATCTTATTTGCTATCTTCAGCCATTTTATGTAGAAGTTCTTTGCCACCCTCTAGCTTAGCTTAAACCTTCTATCAGCCACACTAGCTTTTTAGTAAACCTTACATCTTCATGTCATTTCTCCACATAACATCTGCAGTTTATTACAAGTTTGCAAGGTTACACAAAAAGAAAGGGGGGGACCCAGAATGAATGGAATTCTTGGACTCCCAAATTTGAGATTTGTTCCTCTGTTGGACCTTCAGTTGCATGATCAACAGAAAATAAGCAGCTTTGCCATCTGCTGTCAATGTATAATAATGAAAGTTAGGGGGTGGCAACATTTGAGAAATAAAGATGCATGGACCCAAGCAGAAGAGAAACCACCTTTAGTGCAGGTTTTAAAATCTAGGTTGCTTTGCTTTGGCCATATACAAGCATGCCCCAGTATCCTCTGGTATTCCATTCCAGACACCACCATTTGTGGATACCTTAAGTTGTAGATACTGGGGACACCTTTTTAAAGATAGGGGGACATCAGTGGTTTCACTGCAACAAGATCATTCAAAAGCGCAGTATCTATATTCTCTTACCTTTGCTCCTTTGAGAAAGGCATTTACTGAACTGCGCTTTCAGGCCATGTCAACTGCTGTTTTAGATGGCAGATATCTGTCCATTCCCAGGCATTTAAGATTCTGCATTTGTGGAATAGGACAGATTGAGGACATTACTCATTATCTGCTTTTTTGCCAGCTTTATCAAAATCCTAGGGAAAAATTTCTGAAGCCTATTTTGGATACCCTACAAGGGGAGAGTTCCCTACTGAAACTGTGCTGGCTACTTTCTGGTTGGGATCCTTCAATCACTTATAGAACAGTGCTATTTGCCAAAGCAGCCAGAACTATTCGGGCTAACCATTTGGGGGAAATTGCTGTAGACTGCAAAGGAGATTCCCTAATATGAAGGGTGTTTGTGCATACCTGTGTTTGTTTTATATTATTTTATATTGTTTTATATTATTTTATATTATTTTATTTTATCTGAATTTTATTGCCCTTAGTACTTGAATCTGAACCTGGACTTTGTATTTTAATTATGATTGTTACGGCTTTTAGCTAATACAATAAACAATTTTGATTGATTGATTGAGGTAAAAAAAGAGATTTGTTTGTGAATAGGTGTTTGTAATAGGTGTCCCAATATCCCTGATATCTGTGGATACCTGAAACCATTGATAGCAAATCAGTAGATACTGGGGAACACCTATACTGCATCTGAACAAGTCCTGAATAGACAAGCAAGTATATGATGCCAAAAGTACTGGAAAAAGACCAAGAGGAAGACCAAAGCAAAGAAGGCTTAGGGTGCAATCTTAACCTGGAGTTAGGCTGGCACAGTTAGGCCATCAAAGTTTGGCTGGCACAAGGGCCACCATAAAGGGTGTTTGGACCATTCTTGGAGTCAGGGAGGATGGCGCACACACCCTTAATAACATTTTAGAGGACTTGAACTATGTAATATGTGGTTTATCAGTTGCCACACGACTTTGTCAAAATGTCACAGGATGACTTAATATCATTGAGGATGCTGCTACATTGTTTCAATGGGAACTTGTTTTATAACATGGTCGTTGACATGGTTGTTGGAGAGAGAGAGAAGGAAAGAGAAATGGCGAGAGGGAGAGTGGGAAGGAAGGGGAGGGAGAGATTACCTCCCATTGCAAGGAAGCAGCTTTATATATCCAGAAAACTAAGGTACAGAGAGGCCACAGATAATTTACATTCCTAATATGAAGGAAATGGTTGCAAACGTAAAAGTACTAGGAACATCCGACATGATTTGATAATGGGATTTTTGAATTCCAGTTCAGTCTTGTTTAAGAGGTTTTACTAAGTACGGCAGTCCAAAAGTATTGTGTTTCAGGAATGCGACTGTAGAATTTAGTAATCAAGATACACAGAGCCAGATGCTGACGCTGAAGTCGTCTGTTTTTGTTTTCCTGTTGAGCGCTGCCAGTACGAGCTGAATAAGGGTATCAGGATTTAGCTTCTATAACCCTGTAATAAGAAGAAATATTAAAAGGGCAACACGGTGGAAAAGGATTGTGATTCCCAAAAGAAAACTTAAATTAAGACTCAGCTCACTGCACAAAGTAAGGAGAATAAGCAGGCAGCAAAATATATTTGGTTGGTTCCCCACCCCCACCCCCCCAAAAAAAAAGAAAAAGAAAAAAGGAGGCCACCCATGAGATTTCACAATAGCCTGCTCGCAGGTAAAACTGAACAAGAAAATCCTAACAAAACACACAAGAAATATACATTATACATTTAACTTTATGGTGAAAAAGAAAGGGCATCTAAACATCAAAGAGAATTGGCATTTGCCAAGGAGCTATAAGGAACAATTGCACTTTTATAATCTTCTAAGGGAATAAACTATGAAGAACAATAGGACTTTTGCTTTACAAGGTTATTATCGTGGCATCATGAGAATGGGAAAGGAACCAGGTGATTGGATGTAATCTTGAACTTCAAAGAGATAAAAAAGAAATGATCTCGCTAATTACGTACTCATCAGTCTGTGTTCTCGTCTCTGCAAAATAATGGGCAAGACCCAAAGGGAATGAGCCTGAAGCATACAGTGGCTGGCAGCAGGAAATAGGAATCTGATATCAAGATAGCAGGTTTTCTCTATGGCAGGTTCTGCAGGGCCTAGATCATGTCTTATGTTTTGCTGATGTTTCTCCAGTGAAGACTCCATAATAATCAAAGCCATTGCTCAAGCACACTGGATTCTTCTTTGGTGTAACTGTAACTGAACAGCATCCTTGCTTGGATTGGTGCATTGTGATGCCGCTGCATAACCACAACATTTTGAATCTACCAGTCAGGCCTTTGGAGAGAGCAAACACTTGACTGGGAGGCAGCTTGATTCACAGCCCAATCCTAAGCAGCGCCAGCCTAGCAAAGCAGGGCTGTATCCTAAGCCCAGTAGGAAGCAGCAGCAGCACAGCGCAGGGCAAGGGGAGGTTTTCCCCTTGCACCTGGATAAGTCCTAGCCAGCTCTATGGGGCTGCTCGAATCCACACCTGCTGATTTGCAGGCACAGGTAAACGTATGCAGCAGCTGCCCAAATCGGGGCCACCTTTGCCGGGGATGGAGCTTAGGATAGGGCGCAATGGCCATCGGTTGTTGCCGCCCACTGCACTGCCCCGTTACACCCCCAGCACACCTCTGGAATGCCCTCCGCTACATCCTGCACTGACTGAGCGCCGTTGGTGCTCGACCAGTGCTCAACCAGCTCAGCCGACGGTCACAAGCGTCGCCCAAGTGCTGGCGCTGCTGCTTTCGCCAGTCCAGCTCCTGACTCGCTGGTGCAGAGGTACTTGATGGCATGTTTGTGACAGCGCTGGGTTAGTGCAAGAGCATTCTGTTCCAGTTCTGGGTCGGTTCTGTTCCGGGCCCATTTCAAGGTGCTAATTTTGACTTTTAAAGCCCTTTACAGCTCGGGTCCGGGGTATTTGAGGGACTGCCTCCTTCCATATAATCCTACCCGTATTCTTAGATCATCTGGGGGGCCCTTTTGACTGTGCCGCCACCAGGAGAAGTGAGAGGGGCGGCGGCCAGGAAGAGGGCCTTCTTGGTGGTGGCCCCCCAACTCTGGAAACCCTCCCCTTAGAATTGAGAACTGCTCCCTCATTGTTAACATTTCGGCAGGGGCTGAAGACCTTTTTATTTCAAAAAGCTTTTAACTGTTGACAGGCTGGCTGGCTGGTTTGTTACACTTTTATATTTTATACCTTATGATCCACAGGGCTTGTTTTTAAATTCTTTTGCTTTGTTTTAATTTTGTTTTATTGTATTGTTTTAATATTGTTTTTAAATTGTTTTTTAATGTTAAATTTTATATTTTATTGTTGTAATGCCGCCTTGGGTGCCTTCGGGCAAAAAGGCGGGATAGAAATCCAATAAACAACAACAACAACAACAACAACAACAACAACAACAACAACACAGGCACAACACCAGTATGGGATTGTGCTCTCAGACTCAAAGAATGCATGGCCTCATAGGCAACCTACAGACATCTGTAGTGACTTTCTCTTAGGGTAGGCTCTACATCCAGAAGACTTGACTTGTGGAACTCCCAGGGAAACCCAAGTCTGAGGTAATTGTCTTAAAATCCAAGAGGCTGCTCCAGCCAATCTGTTTTTCCCAAGTCCAGCAGATAGCCAAGGAGAGCCATCTAACACAATATGTGTGAGAAAAGCCACCCCCCCCAAAAAACACCTAAATGCATTTTATTTTTTTCTCCAAACAGGAAGGGGGATAAAAGTGATTGTGGGAGTAGTAAAGCTTTAGAGGAATACAGTACAGTACTTCCATGCCATCAGCCCTCATGACTACAATTCCTAAAAGCTCCTTCACCTCTTTTCCTGTTCAGAGAGGAAGGCAAAATGGCTCCTTTATTTTTTTTTGCTTGCTGTCTGCTGCTCCCTCAGAAGAATTACTGGTAAGTAAAATAGTTCCCCTTGTTAACCCATCCCCCCTACGCCCTGCTTCTCATTCCAATCCCTCTGCCTCCTCAAGCAGCTGCTCTTAAGAAGCTTTGTTCACCGTACTGTTCACCATGTATAAGTCAACCCATGTTTTCAGGATCGGTAAGGCATTTTTTTTAACTTATACAGAGTATATATGGTATATACAGAAGATGCAATAGGGAAAATAAAAAATATATATGGAATAGTAACTGGGCAAGCAAAGGCTCACAACAATGGCCCTTTAGCTCACTAGTTCCCATACTTTTTCCAACCAGCAACTTGACCTACTATACAGGACCATTGGCCTCTGCTCCCCATTAGGGCTACAATCCTATACATTGTATAGAGTGTCAGGTTTTTTGGGAGGATTCTGTGGCTCCCCTGGCTGTTTTCTGCAGCTCCCCAGAAAGCCACAGTTCACAATTTGGGAACCACTTCTTTAGCTTGTCCTTTCAGCTGCAGTGGACCGGCTCCAGTGGGTCAGGTTCTGTGGCAGTTTCTGCTCAGTTCCTCAGCCACCTGTGAAATCCAAAAGGGACCTTGGCATTTCTGGGCTCATGTAGATTCTAGAAACTGCCGAAGGCCTGATTCTAACACAAAATGCCTTGAAACTTCTCTCCCCCCATCTGGGCCTTGCCTTATCTAAGGAATGTGATGAGCTAACTTGGCACAGCTCCAAATAGCAGCCATGGGTCTTCCATGTCCTATAGCTAAATGAGAAGGCAGATAGGCAAAATGTGAATGCAGCAACTTGGGATCTTACTAAGGCGGCAGACAGACAGGCCAATTGGTAATCACTTTGAACTCCAGGTGTCACTGAGCAGGCCAACAGGACAAATTGTCTCACTAACGGTCCAGTCCTATCCTTTCATCCTGCTGATTTCCCCTTCCATTGGTGCAACTGTTCTGAAAAGGCATGGACTGTAACCAATGGGAGAGGGGAAAGGGAGGGTTCAGAAGGGAACCGTAAATCCTCTTCCCCTCCTGTCTCTCAGTGGGTTCCCTCAGACCTAAGTGGTAGCTCTTTAGCTGGCACAGGTGCAAGGAGATAAAAGGGGCGGGAAGGCTTCTGTCTGGAGGGGATATTATGTGGCACACACCACCTCTGCCAGATACACCTCTTCCTCCCCCTCCCTGCCCCTGTTCTGCCCTCCCAACACCCCCCATCTCCCCCGCTGGCTTCCCTGCACCTGGCTGTGCACCTTACCTGTGGCCTTCCAACCAGTGCTCTGGCAGCACACTATTCAGTGCACTGCCAGAGCATACTTTACGGGTAATTTTCAACAGCCAGCGCTGGCGAACTATTTACAGTAGTTTTCCAGTATTCAGCCACTGCAGTCACCTCAAGGGGATTACTCTAAGAAAGTTGTGGTTATGGGTGTGTCTGGGTAACAACATTATCTTTGCATCATACAGATACTTAGAGCGTAATAAGGCCGACACAGTAAGGCCGACACAGCAGGGCTGTATCCTAACGCCCATTAGGAGGCGGCAACAGCAACATCCAGGACAGGGGGAGGTTTTCCCCTTACACCCACATAAGTCCCGGTCACCCCTATGGGCCTGCTCGGATCTGCGCCTGCTGTTTTGCAGGCGCAGAGGAACGTGCACAGAAGTGTCCTGAATTGTGGCCGCCCTGGCAGGGGATGGGGTTTAGGATTTGGCACTACAGCCTTCCTGCGTCACAATCCCCATCTCCGCCCACTGTGCTGCCCAGTTACACCCCTGGAACACCTCTGGAATGCCCTTGTGGAGGCCCTGTGCCGACCGAGCGACGCTGATGCTTGACTGGCGCATGGCTGGTGCTGCCAATGGTCGCGGTGGCACCCGAGCACTGGCACTGCTGCTCATGCCGGTCCAGTGCCACAGCACCAATGCGGACACGTTTGATGGCATGTTTGCGACAGCGTTCAGCCAGCGCAAGAGCATAGCTGCGGCGCAAGGGGGGGTATAGAATTGCATTACCCGTTTCTCCAACATGGGAGAAGGTATTCATACAGCAATGGGAGAATTTAGTTCAAGTTAACAGGACATTCTGCTGTACACAAGGGACACTGTAAAGTATGTTTGGACCAGTCTCGGAGTCAGAGAGGCCAGCACACAGATGTGCACCATCCTCCAGGACTCTGAGAGTGGACAAAACACGCTTTATGGTGGCCCTTGTCCAGTGATGTCAATCAGGGGGAACGGACCAGAACGGGTGTTACGGATCCTAACGGGCTCCGTGGCTGGTTCCGGGTTCCTGACAAGTGCCAATCAAAAGTGAGTTCCTGTTCCTAAATCATTTGAATGACGCCACTGCCCTTGTGCCAGCCAAATTTTAGTGGCCTAACTCCAGGTTAGTCAGTGGTGTTCAGGAGGGGGTAATGCTATGTTTTTCAGGCTCCTGAATGCCCATGTAAAGCAGCCCCTCTCTCTCCCCTTCAGAGTCATTGGTGGCTGCTAAAGCAAAGTGGAGGAGACACCTCCATTTTGCTTTCGGAGTCACGAATGTCTCTGAAGGCAAGGGGGAGGCCAGTTTTACATAGGAATTCAGGAGTCTGAAAAACGTAAAACCATAGGATCAATGGTTCGTTATCTGTGAATTCACTACTTGCGAGGATTCCCAGGAACCAAACTTAGTGGATAATGAGGACTGACCGTATTTTAGTTTGGAGAGGCAAGCATATGGTTTGCTTTTAACTGTTGATATCAGTTTTGTGGATTATCGTTTTTTGGGAAGGACTTTGCCATAAACAAATAAACTAAACTGCATGTAGTCTTGCAGTTTAGGTAGTGTAATGCCCATGAGAGTAATTTCATCCTTCCAGAACTTCAGCTGAACCATTTGTAGGGTTAGGAAGAGAAACAACGTTGATCGTACAATCCTGTTGGGCCACCCTAGGGGAAAGGTGACATTGCAGGATCTGTGATTCACAAGAAGGGGGTTCATAAGCTAAGTGTTCCCTGAAGGTACAGAGAAAGTGAAAAAAGTGCATTCTTGAAAACAAAGAGGCTGCTAGCTTATGAAAATAGGAAACCCATTATAAAGTGCTGACTGTATCATTTATTTTGAGGCTGAAAAACACTGAGTGTAATTTTAAAAAATGTATAGAATAAGAAGCAGCTAATTTAAAAATAATTCAAAACACATGTATATGTGTGTGATAAATAATTGGGTTGTGTGAAATATGGAAAATATGTGCAATTGTAAGGAAATAACACTCATAACTCATGAGATTACAAGCAGCCAAAACAGCATTATAGAGCCAGCAAAACCACTTACAAGGGGGAATAAAGAAATTCCACCAGTAATGGTTAAATGGGGTGTTTTATTCATTTCTAATTTTTCAAAAATATTTTAAAGAAAAAAAAAACTAAATAAGGCCATCTGCATCCCGGCAAAACTCATAACGCTGACAAAGAAAGAGACAATGGAGCAAAGATGCAATAGGCTGTTTTATTTTGTTTTTTAAAATTACTTCTCTGTAATAGAACTCAGATAAGTGACAACAACCTTTCTTGCCACCCTCCCATAAAGCAGTGTTTTTTCCCCTCCATGGTATTTTGCTTTAGAAGAATGTGTTCATCTCTCAAGAGTAAGTGGCATGATGTTTTGAAGCTATCCTGAATGTCAACACATCTAAAACATTCTCTCTCTCTCTCTCTCATTCTGTGTGTGTGTGTGTGTGTGTGTGTGTGTGTGTGGTGTGTGTGTGTGGTGTGTGTGTGTTGTGTGAATTATGCAAACAGACCTTTTCTGCAGTGCTGCATATCTGTTCGGGGCAAGAATCTGAAAGGGCCAAATCCACAACCTCTGGTACTGTTGAGCAGTACATATCTCGGGGACAGAACTACAGGCTGGCTGTTCAGCATTAACTGATATTCTGTAGATATATCTAGACTGCTTAGCTTGAGCTTGGAGAATTTCAGCATCTCTCTAAAGCAGAGAGGGGTAGAAGGTTACTGGGGAACTACAATCGTTTTAGCAATGTTGCAAGCAGTCTACCAAGGGAGTCTGAAGCATTGCACTTCCCCTGCTTGAATGTTTGCACACAGAATCAAAGTGAGCACGAACATACCCACAACAGTGAGGAATGCTTCTGCACCCCAAATTTGCTTCAGCAGTGAGCTGCTGTCTACCCCATCTCTTGCCTTGAGGTATATTTATTATTACTGTTTTATCCTCCCCTGGTCTCAGGACCAAATCCCAGCCCGTTGTTTAGAGCAACAATTCCCAAATTCCTGCAAGGGAATTGGGAACCAGGTAAGTGCTTGTGTGTGGGGGGAGGGGGCGAGGAGGGGAGCCGTGATCATGGCGCCTCAGCTGCTAAGGGGCTTGTTTCTTACCTTGGGGGCAGTGCTTGCCTCCTGCAGAGTCCTGGGGGCTCTCCGCCCCCTCTGATCTCCTCCCAAGGCCTGCTTCTAGTTCCCCTGGGGGGATTGTGACCCTCCAGTTTGGGAACACTGCTGGTTTAGAGGGTTGGTGGAGTATTAAGCATCTGCACCACTGAATTTTCTGTGTGCTTAAAAACAACTTCCAAATGCAAATTATTTGTATAAGCTGCCATTTTTGCAACGTGCTTCACCTCCCAAAGCAGCCATTTTATAGTGGGCACTCCCCACAAAGTCTGGTCTGCCTACTCCTGCTGTAAAGTGTTCACAATAATATGCCACAACTTGAACAATATCTTTTCTTTGACAAGCTTGGACCTCCCAGACCTTAAGGCAGATTTCAAATGTGAATGAATTAATTCTGCTTCCTTTTTAAAACAAACTGTTATTCATACTACATTTTATAAGAATTTGTTGCCATGTCTTCATTCCTTTCCTGCCCAAACATTTCCCCTTTTCCCCGTTACGGTAATCTGCGCTTTAGACAGACTCTCAGAGCTCCCTTCTGCAAAACCCTTTCTCCCAAAAGGATTGTTAACAAATAAAAGGTCTCAGTAGTTGCAGCGAAATGGAAACAAACTTACGGGCCAATAATGACTTATTGAGAATTTAGCCGCATATAGTTCAGGTCAACAAAGCCACAGAACCTGCTAAGGAGCAGAAATCAAACGTGGCTGCGTTCTGATTAGATTGTGAGCCTAGTTAGAGAGAAATGCCTTCCTTGATTTATAATATCCAAGAGCCTGTGATTCTCCATAATCTCTTTCTTTCTGTATCTCTTGTAGAAAGAATGTCTTGGATGATTTCATTGTTCTCTGAACTCTCTCTCTCTCTCTCTCTGTCTCTCTCTGTGTGTGCGTGCGCGCTCTTGCATAAGTTTAGCTGGTACCCAGGACCCAGGAGAGAGGGAATACAGGGGGATAATTTGTGCCTGGGCCCAAGGTCAAAAAGGGGGTTCAGAAGTCAAAGGAGAGGGCCCAGAAATTTCATAGGTTTTTTTAATTTTCTTATTTCACCAGGATTTGCTGCCTTGGGGTGCTACTATGGGTGCTAGGTGACAGTTGCTGCCACAAGCTCTATACATGGGGCCAATGAATTCATACTCCTTAGCACAGTGTCACATCTGGGAGGAAAATGGCTTGCTACAGCAGTTCTTGGACTTGTGGACCTGCTTACCATAAAAGAATATACAGGAGTGCATGGATGCAACAGGCAGCGCCATCCTACCTGGCGCTTAGCGCGGACGCAACATTGTTGTGTCAGCACTAAAACTTTAGCACCAATGCGGGGGCGCCTAGCAGCCCCCCTGCGTTGGCGCTAAGGCCACAGGGCCAAAGCCGGAAGGCGCAAGGGCGGCGCGCTGATAGCGGGCCCCGGGGATTGGAGGGAGGGAGGTGGGGGACGGGACATAGGCAGGCCTCGGATTTGGCTGTAAGCCTGAATCCTAGGCCCATTCGAGAGGCCGCACAGCCCCAGTTTGGGCCACGCAGTCTCCTTGGATCTGCGCCCGCTCTTTAGTGGGCGCAGATCCGAGGAGCGCATAGGGGAGGCTGGAGCCTCCTCTACAGTAAGGGAGCGTATGCCTCCCCCAACCCAGTGTCGGATATGGTGCTGGCCGGCCAGCCTTGCCATTCCGGCGCTGGGTTTGGATTGCGCCCTGAGGGACTCCAACTGCTGCTGAAATAAGCTTTGGTACACACAGGACATTTTCCATTTTAGTATGAGCCTCAATATAATGATGCTAATTTTCTGCAGTGATTTTCTAGATTTAAAAGATTTCCTAGAATGCGTTTGGTTTTCCATATTACAGGCAGATGATCCCTTATTCAGACATCTGAAATCCAGACTATTCCAAAATCCAGACATCTTTGTCCAAGACTTTTTAAAAACTTTCTATAGAAAGACGGTGTTGTGCTCATTCCAACCTATGGGCTGTAAGTTCTATTCTTTTCTTTGTGGTGTGTGCCTATACAGACATTGTTGAAAAATGTCAAAAGCCACCAGTAGACACCCAAAGGGGTCACAGGGAAAAAAAGCAAGAGAAAGCATTTCTCATTAAGACTGCAATCCTAACCTGGAGTAAGGCTGGCACAAGGGGCACCGTAAAGTATGTTTGGAACACCCTCGGAGTCAGAGGGTGACTCTCTGACTCTGAGAGTGGTCCAAATGTGCTTTATGGTGGCCCTTGTGCCGGCCAAACTTTGCTGGCCTAACTTGTGCCGGCCTAACTCCAGGTTAGGGTTGTGCCTCGGTTGCTGATGTGTGAGGGCAGGTAGACCTGGGCTCTGCATTGGGAAACTTACCAAGCTTGGACTCCAGAGATTTTGCTGGCTGCTGCAATCCTCCCCCTGCACTGGTTTGCCCCATCCCCACCCCTGTTCTACTCATCCCAGTTGCCACTCTCCCCCTGCTCTGTTGCACCCTCCCCCTCCCCCAATGAGAAGAGCCCCCAAAGAAACTTTGTCCTCCCTGATAAAATTCCTCTTGGAAGCCCTGGAGACACAGCCTACTGATTGGCCTGCTCAGATCCCCACTGATGCCTGACAAGTCTGTGCAACGAGAACCACTTTCTTACACTTCCTACACACTTTACTAAGTCCACTGTGTCTTTCATGGCAGAGCAGAGTTTTACATTGTCAAGAGACCTGCAATAATAAGGATTCGTGTGGGCTTGTGTGTTTCTCAAGTGCCAGTGGCCATGCCCATGTTCGGAACAGTTCCTAGCCAATCTCCCTACTTTCTCCATCTGTAAATGCCTGAGGTGTGAGGATACTTTGGCAGAATAAAGCTTTGTTATGTCACAGATGTATCATAAATTTGGGACATAGTTGTCATAATTGAAGGCTTCTGCTGTGGAGCGATTCAAGCCAACCTAGCAGCAGAATTAATTATTGCCTCAGGAGAGAATCACCTGCCAGATCAAGATCAAGATCTTTAGGAAAGATAAATCCAGAGCCTTACTATATTGCTATAGTTCATTGCTGTGTTCAGAATTCCAGTCTTGTTAAGCGTTTCATTTTGCTCTGATTTGAATATCACGCTTGAGGGCTTTTCTATATCAGGGCTATGTAAATTGCCTTCTTCATGGAATTTACATGCATGTCGTATCCTTCTGTTCAGGAAATAATGTTTCCAAACAGATCCAATGGCAGAGTGCAAGTGCACAACTATGGGAGGTAAACAAGGCGTTAAGATGTATCACAAAGGTTGCCCGAGTTTACGTGACAAGGTTCACAGAAGCAGATGTGGAAAAAAAAAGATAGCTGACAAACAGAAAGGCAGGAGGTCCATTAGAAGGAAAAGGGTTAGTTCATATGTGCCTATTCTTCACTAGATTCCTCTTCACTTCATTACTCAACATCTGCACATACATGTTCACCATTCAGCTAATGTAGCGTTGAGTGGTGACTTGAATGACTTGTGAACAGGCCATAACAGATCTACAGCGACAGATCCCTTACCGTACAGTCCCTTACCGTAGAGGAGGCTCCAGTCTCCCCTATGCGCTCCTTGGATCTGCACCCGCTAAAGAGTGGGCGCAGATCCGAGGAGAGCGCACAGCCCGAATTGGGGCCACACGACCTCTTGAATGGGCATAGGATTCGGCCTTATGGCTGAATCGGTGTTCCGCCCGTGTCCCGCCCTCGTCCCACCCTCGTACCGCCCACATTCTGCCCTCCTCCCGCCAATCCCCGAGGTGCGCTGTCATGGCGTCTCCCTTGTGCCGGCCTTAGCACTGATGCGGAGATGCCAATCGGTGCCCCCGCGCCAACGCTCAACGTGCAGCGTCGGCACAATCCTGTTGTGCCAATGCTGCGCAGACGGTAGGACTGCACTGTGAGAGTGGTCCAAACGCCCTTTACAGTGTCCCTTGTGCCGGCCAAACTTTGCTGGCCTAAGTGGGCTGGCCTAACTCCAGGTTAGGATTGTGCCCCAAGTCTCCTTGACATGCACTCTTTGGCAATTTGGGGGGGGGGAGAGAGAAGAATAGGATTGGGCTATGATTGTCTTTAAGCAGCTAAATAGCTATATTTCTTTGGCCTAAATAGCTATATTTCTTTTTTCAGCATTTTGCTAAAAGTAATGGATTAAAGGGATTCTTCTAAAAATGACCATACTGGTTACAGAATACTTTCTGCCTCCCAAGGTACCACAGATGTCATCCTTCTTGTCTTCTAACGTTACTCCAGAAAAAAGGGGAAAGTTTGTTCTGTACTATCAGCAGAAGAAACATGAAAAGTAGGGGGTTTTTTAAGTGGAGTTTTTCCCTATCAAGGGGATCTTATGAGAGGTTAAGCTCATTAGGAGAGTGGAATAAAATTCAGCTGCACTTTTAAGATCATGAAGAAACTTTTAGGAAAGTGAAAAGGGGCTTAGCATTTTGAGAGACCAGGGAGAAAGCCGAAGGATGAGATCTTATGATTTCATTTGCTAACAGTTTGCACCATTCAAGCTGAGAGAGTTAAAAGCTGCCAGCAATTCCTTGTGAAACCAGGTGTATTAAAAACTGATTTCTTTTAGTCTTTTTATATTGAACATTTAACATACAGGTGCTGGCTACGTTTAACATACAAGGACTTATTGAGGATGGAAATGGTCTGAAGGATAGGAACACAGGTAACAAATCTGTCCAAATATCTTTCTCTCGTGAAACATCTGACTATGTACTGTTTATGCAATATGACTTTCCATACTATGCCTGGACTGATGACAGGTTGTGCCAGACCTTGGGGCAAGACAGGTCTGTGTGGGCTTCTCTGCCCAAGTTTACCTAGAACAGGGCAGTCTACCTTCTGTCAGCCGGGGGCTCCACACAATCCTGGCATCGCCTCCCACCCCCTGACTGCACAGACACAGAAGTAATTGGTGGTGATATGATGATACCACCACCAATTACTTCCAGGTTCTGAGCCACTGAAGTCACTTGGCAGGCTCAAGCGGCAGGAGGCGGAGGCAGCGGTAGGTGTGGAGAGGCGATCCAATCTCCTTGCTGTGCCATTCTGGCTTCTCCAAAGGAAGCCTGGCATGGCAGGGAGATTGAAAAGCCGCTGAAGCAGAGAAGATGGTGAGTCCTGGCTACAGCAGTGCTTCTGAAGGCTGCTGAAAAGGGCCTTGTGGGCCTCATGTGGCCGTGGGCTGTGTGTTTGACCACCCTGACCTAGAGGTTCCTTCTCCTCTAGTTGACAATAGAAGAGGAGGAGTTGTCTACTATTGTCTTCTATTGTTTCTGCTAGTTGTCTTCTATTGTCTACTTAGACAATAGAAGAGGAGGAGTTGTGACTGCCCTGCCTTGCTCCCCCTGGGACAATACATGGGCTGTTCCTGGAGGAAAAGCCCAACCAGTCGGTGGGGAGGAAAGAGTGCTTGAATTTTACGTGGGTATTTCCTTTTCCCCTTCTCATAGGCAAATTGAGCTTCCTCCACAGTGGTAGCAAATGTACCCATTTGTACCCATTTGTGGTAGCAAATGTACTGCAGTGGTAGCAAATGTACCCATTGCTGAGGGCCCTGGAAACTAGCAAAGTGGCTCCCATGAAAGTCAAGGCAGCATATCAAAACAGTAGTAGGGAAATAATAAAGACTTTAGCAGCAACTCTGAGCTCAATATAGCTTTTGACATCATCACAAATTGTTGCAGGTCTCCAGTGAGCGTGTGTGTCCTTGTTCACTTTTGTGAGTCGGTGTTCCTATGCTGGGTTGTTGTTGTTATTGTCAGAACTTTTGTACAGGTGTGCCCGGAGGCCCGAGAGCGCCCCATGGCAGGTGCTGAAACCATGCCCCCCCACATCACCCCGCCCCTGTGCATCACTCAGACACGCCTCCCTTACCCCGGAAACCGCGTGGAACTCTCCCGGACCACGCACAATGGCGCCCCGCCGCTGCCAGCCGCCCCATGGCTCGTGCCATGGGGCGCTACAGGTAAGATACGCGTCTGCTTTTGTAAGTGCACATGTTTGTTACCTTGGGAGCCCTTGTGCACATGTAAAGAAGTGGTACCTCTGAATAGAGTTCGGGCACAGCACTTTCTATAACTCTTGAAATTAATTGTATTGTGACAAATTGATTTGTTGCCTTAGCTAGTTTGGGAAGCCAATCTGATCTATAGCTAATCACTATAGGTGGTTTTCTGCTTTAAGAAGTCATTCTTTTGCATGCGTTCACATGGAAGTTAGGCTATAGTTCAGGAAGAGCCTCATAAGTATGGGATTCATTACTCCAAATAAATTCTCCAAGTAAGTGGTTTTGCAACTTCTTCTCAGCTGAAATTCTTGTAATCAATTCTTGTCAAACAAGCTGGTGTAGTTTGGGGTCAGTAAGATTGACAGCATTGAATGGAACCAGTTAAAGTGCAAGAGGGCTTTATGCAAGATAGTGATTAAAATATGTGTACTCATTGCTTTGCTGAAGTTCCACAGCGAAATATTGTGGAATAACAGAAGATTAACCAGTAAGTGTAATTAATTGACCAGAATGGTGGAAGCCTAGGAGATGACAGACAAATAGAAACAACCAAGTTAACCATGAGATGATGATAGAAATTAGCATAAACCACAATCTTTCATTTTTCTTCAATATTTTTATCACTTCACTTCACAGTAACAGAAAAATGTGTCACCCACAGCTTTCATTACTATGTTGAAAACTGACATTGGCCACTGTCCTCCAACAATCCCATGCACTCTCACCTGGATGTAAAGGCCACTGGAACTGACTTCTGCGTAGACATAGGATTGGGTGGTAAGAGGTGTTGCAGTATCCCTGCATCACTGTGACAAACACCTATATCCTGTATCTGGCAATAGCATTTAGAACAGAAACCACTTTAGTGTAATTGAAGTGTAATAATAGCGCCAATAAGAACCGACCTAAGAATGTACCCCTTTGGTTCACCTATCCTTATACCATGGTCCAAATTACATATAAGAATACATGTGTAGTTTAGTCTTTGCATGCGTTTTGTTTGTATCTTTGTTTTGGTTTGCGTGTAGATGTGCCAGTTAAAAACCAGAACTACTGGGGGCCCAATCTAAATCAGAACTGCAATTCAGCTTTAACCCTTTCTCTTTGCCACAGCTATGGTAGCAATCAGAGCACACTATTATGTTATTTCCCATGAGAGGGAAGTTTCTTCGGGTGTCACTCTTGCTGCCAGAGATGTCTGGAATTCCCTGGAGTTTGAAGGTACCTATTGCTACTTCTGGCTTAGTTCATAAACACCAAACTATCATAATGACACACTTATATGTGCTCAGAGTCATGTCAGGAAAGGAGTCAATATTTATGTATATCCCACATTTCATTCATCATGGAACCCAAGGCAGTGTACTTGAGGTCCCAGGTGGTCACCCAATCAGAAAGTGGCCATACCTAAGTCTGCTTAGCTTCAAGTCTGTGATGCAAACACTGGTGAATACAGATTGATATTTTGCCAAATGGTCTTTTACCATGGTGGGTGTAAGCCATGTGGGGAGCTAATTGCATATAGTAACTGTGCATGTGGTAAAGATAATTTTATCAGACAATCCACAGCCAGCTACAAATCTGTGAAGTAGGGGAATTCCCCTCATAACCATTGGCGTTCCTGGGGGTGGTGGTGGTGGTGGTGCCCTGGCGCACAGCTCCAGGGGTGCAGCCCCCACCTGGAAATGCCCCCACCCCATGCCTGCTGCCACCTCAGGAGGTGTTCCGAGTGCTGGAGAAATCGCATGCAGCCTCGCCAGCCCTCAGAAGGCCTTTTGAAGGCTGAAAACCATTACTTCTGGTTCTCAGCCTCCAGAAGGCCTTCTGAGGGCCGGGGAGGCCGCACATGGCTCCCCCTGCTCTCAGAAGACGCTCCAGGGGCTGCCCTCATCCTCTTCTGCTTTAAAAAAGCAAAGGGGGTAGGCCACAGAGTAGAGTGGTAATGGGGTGTGGCCATGGGGTGTGGTGCAACTTAGGGAGGGAGGGTGGCGATTTTGCCGCCCCTCTCACCTGGCGCCCTGGGACATTTGCCTTCCCTGACTCCCTCCTAGGTATGCCGCTGCTCATAACTTGGTAGAACTCCAGATGATGATGTATGCTCACTGTGGCAACACAACATGAGAAATGGTTGTTGACATTTATCCACACACAATTCTCTTTTCCTGGTTTTCATCACCTTTTTTTCATGAACTATGTAGGAGGATTTGATGTTCCTTTTGGTGGGAGGATGTGGGCTACATGAGAGAAAGACTGACCCAAATCTCCCTTAGTGTCTTCTTCCCAGCTCCTCAGGTACTCTGCAAAGAGCAGGGTGGGGATTTTCAAGTTCATTCATTTCCTTCTCCATTCCCAACAGCTGCTTCCCTGACCTCTCCCTCAAAGTCCTCAACATGGCTGATTATCACTCCTGCCTGAACACCAACACTTCCCTCTTCACTTTTTGAACCTGATGCAGAAATTCCCCTGAACCTCTTCCCCATGTGGGTCTTCAGCTGCTGTGAATTCTGGCTCCAATTCTCCTGCTGTCCTGACAATTTCTGGCATCTCATGATCTCTGGCAAGATTTCTGCAGGATTGATCTTGCCAGGCATAAGATGGTGGGCAGGTTTAGTATATCTGTTGTTGTTTTTTTTAGTATATCTGTTTATAATAAAGAGACAAAGACACTGCACAGTACATGGCGCAGCCTGTACAGACCCAGCTATACCAAACGCAATTTAGCAATGTAATGGAAAAGTTTAAATGCACAGTCTCCTGGGCAGTGAAACCACAAAGTGGTTTATTTTTACAGAAAGTATTTTTGGAAAATGCTGCCCCTCCCATTGACATTCCTTATGCTAATGTTCGTTAAACACCCATGGCTGGATTAAACATTATGCTAAGTAGAATGACAGTGGAGGATCTCAGCCAAATTTGGGGCCCTGCTGGTAGTAGTGCCCATTTTGAAAGTGGGGCTTTGTTTGGAAGTAACGAAAAGCCTGCAAAAATGAACCGGGTCGGGGGGAGGCAGGCAGGTGTAGGAGGAGAAACAAATGAATGAGCCAGAGACACCAGTGAGGGTGGGGATATCTCTCTGTATCAAAGGGATTACCAAACTGTGAGCTGTGGCTCCCCAGGGAGCAGCAGAAACCAGCTTGACTGAGGCAGACACCATGTGAAAAACCTTCTATTCTATACAATGTACAGGATTGTACCTCTAATGGGTAGGCATGGGCCAATGATCCAGTAGATCAAGGGAGCTGCCAGTTGAAAAAGTTTGGAAATAACTGCTTTATACCCATTTCACCACTGCTTTACACCCATCTCAGGATAACAGGTGGCCAGCTCTGTCTTCACCCACTGAGAGCGCAATCCTAACCTGGGGTTACGCCAGCACAGTTAGACCAGCAAAGTTTGGCCGGCACAAGGGACACCCTAAAGTATGTTTGGACCACTCTCGCAGTCAGCAAGGCCAGCACACAGATGTGCGCCATCCTGCCTGACTCGGGCAGTGCAATCCTACCTAGCATCGGAATGGGGAGGCCAGCTGGCCAATGCCATATCCTAAGCTGGGTCCGGGAGGCTGGAACTTCCTCACAGCAATGACACATTCATGCCCTTACCGTTGGGGAGCCTCCAGCCCCCGCAATGTGCTACTCGGATCTGCGCCTGCTAAACAGGCCCAAATTGGGGCTGCATGGCCTCCTAGATAGGCTTAGGATTCTGCCTTATGGTCGAATCTGGAGCCCGCCCACGTCCTGCCCCCAACCTCCCTCCCCCCACCAATACTGTGTTCATCTGGACACGAAGCCTCTCTTGCGTCAGCCAGCTTTGGCTGATGCAAGGGAGGCTTTGAGCGGATGCAACAGGACCAGTGCTACAGACCAGCAAGTCCCGTTGCTTGTGCGCCGATGCAGGGGTGTCGATGGGTGCCCCCGCGCCAGTGCTACATGTGTCCCGCCGACATTATGACGTAGCGTCAGTGCGACGGGCGCCTTAGGATGACACCCTGAGAGTGGTCCAAACATGGTTTACAGTGGCCCTTGTGCCAGACAAACTTTGCTGGCCTAATTGTGCCAGCCTAACTCCAGGTGAGGATTGCGCCCTTAATATCCTTCCTGCAATCTAGCAATGCTATGGAGCAAGTACAGACTGGTCCCTCATTACTGTAGAAAAGTAAAACACACGGCACCTGCGTTTGAACATGGGAATGGGGAGCTGGAATATGCTGGCTAGCCACGTCCCTATATCTTGATGTGCTGTGTTATCACTATCTCAGCTCTTCCTGCACTGTGTACTTGTCTGCAAAGGCCACATGAGGAATTTCTCCCAGTATTCTGAAATCCCAGTCAGTCAAGATTCTAGTATATGGGGGGGGGAATCTGCTCACAACTAGACCATTTCATCTTCTATAGAAACAAGCTTCTGGTGCCTTTCAAGTGAAGCTTGAAAGTATATGGGTAGCTCCATAGTCAACGGAGCTTACTTTCAAAAAAAGTGTGGATAGGATTGCAGCCTTAATTAAACAAATGCTTCAGTACCCATATAATAAAGCACATCTTCAACTTCTAGAAACAGTACTGAGGTGCCAGGTGTGTGTGTGTGTGTGTGTGTGTGTGTGTGTGTGTGTGTGTGTGTGTGTGTTCCTCTTTCCAGAATTAGCCATATTGCTACAACCATCTATTTATTTCATCACATGATTGTTTTAGTGTTATTTGAAGCGCTGTTTTGGAGCCAGACACAATCACATTATACAGTCCCCCACCTTATTAACTGGCAGAGAACCATTCCCCATTAGACAATTGATCCTGGGTAGATGAAGCCATTAAAAACAGCACTAATTAGCTGAAGAGAGGAGACAGAAATGCGGGCTCTGTGCCTTCCTTTCATGCTCTGGGAAGTTCATGTTCCAGACAAATAATAATTGATATGTAGTCTTCCTTAATTGTGGATGTTAACAGCCAGCACTATAATGACAGGCTGACAATCTCTGCCTGGCTTATTGCACATTTAGTTCTGAATCCATGAACTGCTGAGTAATTTCTGGTTAAAAAACCTTGGATTTCAGGGAATGCATTTATAATGTCATTGTAATCCAAGCTGGGGCTATAACCTTCATTGGTGAATTATGCGCTATGTGTGTCCAGGTGTTTGGTGTTTGTCTGCCTTGGAAGACTGAATGTCTCTTGCTGTTGGGGGGTGGGTTAGAATGAGAAAACAGATGGGATGAATGGAAATAGGAAAGATGTAGGCAAAGGTACTTCCAGTTGAAGCTCTTTTTAAAATAAAGCCAGCTGGTGATGGTGGTGGTGGTGGTGGTGGTGTGACCCTGGTTAGGACTGGGATGCATCAGTGGCATCTCTACAGGGAGGGCAGAGCTCTAAGTTTTGCAAGGAGCCTTACCCTGTCATGTAAATCCCTCCTCTCCCTTGCTGCTGTAGCCAGTAAGCAACGCCAAGATGTTGCTTTTCCCTGTGAGGATTGGCTAAAACGGTGCAGGAAAGGAGAGATTTCCACTGCAAGGTAAGGCTTCTTGCAAAACTTAGAGCTCTGCCCTCCCTGTAGAGACGCCACTGGATGCATGGAGAAGGAGATGCATAGAGAAGGGGAGGGTCACTCTTCTCTTTCCCTCACTGTTTTAAGGCAAAAATTATCCCCCTGAAGTATTAGTGGAGAGACAGTGTTTCAGTATTTATGTAAAGGTTGGAACCACTTTAAGGGTGCAATCCTAACCTTATTGCATCAGTGGTGCAATTCAGGAAGTGCAGTCACCGTCGCCACCGCCCCTGCAAAGACTTAGAGCACAATCCTAACTTGGATTTAGGCTGGCACAATTAGCCCAGCGAAGTTTGGTCGGCACAAGGGCCACCGCAAACCGTGTTTGGACCACTCTCAGGGCACTAGCCTAAGGTGCTCAACGTGCCGACGCTACGTCGTTGAAACAACCCCTAGCTCCTTCCTCCTTGCGATATAACCTGTTTTACTGCCTTCCATGGGGAGGGGAATTGTGTTGGTGAGCAAAAACACAAACACATTCTTGCATCTCGGGGCTCCGTTTGTTTAAGCAGTGTCTCCTAAAAATGTTGCAAGAACCTTTTGGCATTAAGAGGTAGATTTAAAATTTTAGCACTCTACACAAACTAATGCTTTAAACAGACACATTATATTATGCACAACATATTGATAAGTGAATAAATGAAAATTCATGAGTTGAGTCTTTACAGGATCACAAAAGAGTGAATCCTGCGTTTGTTTCTTCCACAGGTGTGATCCAGGAAGTGCAGTCACCATCACTACTGGTCATCCACTCCCCTTAGTCAGTGTTTCCAGTTGCCGGGGTATGTGTGTGTTGTGATTCCCAGGTTGGAAACCACTGAGATAGATGAACCAATAGTCTGACTTGATATGTGTCCATATACCGGCCCGCCCACTCCCAACCCAGAACCGCCCTTGCGCCAGCCATGTTTGGCTGGCACAAGGGTGGCTCAGCACCCTGGGGCTGACGCTAGTACAAGCGCATTATGTCGGCCCAATGGAGGGCGTAGGAGTCTCTTTGGACCTGAGTCTCTTTGGACCTATGCCAGCAATTTTGGTGGTACACGCCTGGTAACAGGAAAGGGGCAGAGGAGATCAGAACCTGGCACAAGTCACTGCCCTCCCCTGCTCCACCCACAACCTGCCTCCACCACCAATGTACTGGCACTGATCGATGCCTCAGGAGCTAGGATGCTAGGATGAGCCTCAGGATGCTGCTCGCGCCAGGGAGCCCACCATGGAGACCATTTTCAGCAGTGGTTTGGAAGCGCACAATAGTGGCCCAGCTTTCACTCTGCTGTAAAGGGCCTTGCACTACTGGTATACATCCCAATAGGATTGAGCTGAAGGCTTGCAATCTACTGTCTATAGGAGCTTTTCAGAAGAGGTGTAGGACCAACCTTTAGCACCTGGGACACAGATTTCTTGTCCTCAGTTTCTTTTTTTGGTCGCGTGTTATTAATTTTTAAAATAAGTTTCACTTTGTTTTAGGGGGCAGTTCTATGCCCTACTTAGTGTAGGAGTAGTGAAAAGGCCCCAATTTGGGCCACACGGCTTCCTCAGACCTGCACCCGCCATGTCACGGGTGCAGGTCTGAGAAACCCAGTGGGGAGGCTCCAGCCCTTGAGCCGGGGAGGCTGCTGCTGCCTCCTAAGTGGAGCTGCATACAGGCCCACTGGCCTGCCTGTTCCAGCGGTACTTAGGATCGCGCCCTCATTCATATATGGAAGCTGCCTTGAATGGAGGGTAATAAGTGATGCTAGTAAATAAATAAATAAATAAATAAAATCAAGATGTGCTGAGTGAGCAGGGCAGTATTATCCTATTAGGCTTAGGCTGAAGCCTAGGGGCCCCAAAGGCACTAGGGCCCATCAAGGTGGCATGTCGAGAAATCAGCCTAATGCATGGGACTCCAGATCTGGCCCCCGGGGACCACCCATTCAGCCCGCCAACCCTCCAGCTGGCAAGAGACTACAGCAAGTCTGACCTTGAAAAGGTGAGGCTTGCAGAGCTCTCCACGAACCACATGGCGGCAAGCCCCATCTCCAGGGATTGAGATGACCTGCATGTGGAGGCTGCATTGCTTCCATGCAAGCCTGGGTCCGTTTGTGAAGGTTTCCCCCCCCCTTGGGGCATATCTTAGAAGTGCCTGGCTTCTCCGTTTCTTGCCCCTCAGATTTCTGCCTGTGTTTCTTCTGTTTTAGGAGTGGGGGTGGGTGGGGAGCTTCTATGCAAGTCTGTGAGGGGAAGCCCACCTGTGGCTGGATTGCGTAAGGTTGGGGGTGGCTGCAAAGATGGGCTTGTGTGTGTGTTAACAAGGCAATGGAGTGGGAAAGGTGATGCATTAAATGTACTTCAAAGGCCTTATTTGTGAAGGGGGAGAAGAACCATGCCCACCCACCAGAGGCAGATCTACAGGGAGGGCAAAGCTCTAAGTGTTGCAAGAAGCCTTACCCTGTCATGTAAATCCCTCCTCTCCCTTGCTGCTGTAGCCAGTAAGCAACGCCAAGATGTTGCTTTTCCCTGTGAGGATTGGCTAAAAGGGTGCAGGAAAGGAATGATTTCCACTGCAAGGTAATCCACTTCTTGCAAAACTTAGAGCTTTGCCCTCCCTTAGATCTGCCTCTGCCACCCACCCACCCACCCACCAGAGGCTTCCATTTGGTGTAGCAGAAGCTTTCCTGAAGAGTTTTGGAGGGGGCCCAAAATATTTGAAAGCCTAGGGGCCTGGCACTGGTTAATATGGCCCTGTGAGTGAGCCAGTCAATTCCCCAAACTGTATGAAACAGATGCACCTAAATATGAAATTTAAGGAGTGAGGGGGGGAGAGGGGGAAAACTGGCGCATGTGACAGTGAGCGGATGTTTTGTGGGATAAATGGAGTGTTGTATATCTGAACTGGCATTAGGATAATTCCTCTGTTTTATTTATGCTATGTTACTTTAAAGTATTCATTATCACAGAAAACAGCACAAAACAGATACTCTGCTTGACTGATGGCACCTTTGAAGAAGCATCAGATTAATGCAACCTGCATCAGGGCCAAGGCACAAGGACATTACTATTCAAAGAAATGGGAGATAATTGGAATCTGTCCTGATGTACGTCCAAATCTGAAAACTCTGATAGCTATTAACGAAACAGGAAATTTAACGTCAACTATCAGCATCCAGCAAACTCTTCAGAACTAATGAGTTAAGCTGCTAAGATAGGAGGCTTCTCCGTCTATAAACGGGTAAGAAATGAAACCACCATTCAGTGAAACAAGAGGCAAAAGGCAAAGATGGTGCAGTGGAGATGAGTTGTCGGTTTTCATGGCCGTTGCCTTTAATGGCCATTTTGTCATGAAGGGGAAGTTTTTGACCAAGCAAAAGATATTGTATTTTAGAACAAAATACATTACCGAGAGTCCTAAGAGATTTTTCATCATTGAAGTTCAGATGAAGTTCAAGACCAGGTTCTTTTCCCATGGGGAAACAGAAGGGGATTCCAATTTTGAATTATTTGGGAACACCTAGTGCTGTGGTTGGTGCATGAATGCCTGAAAGGGAGATCACTGGTGATCCCACATAAGCCACCCTGCACTTTCTAAAGGAACAGCTGGATATAGGTACATTAAAATAAAACAATTTGAGACCTCATGATAGGTTAATGGAAAATCTCACTCTTTTAAGATGGGTTTAGACCTAGATGTTGCATCCAAAGCTTGTATAAAAACTGCACATGTGCAGAAAGATGCTTATAGTTCTCATCAGAATCCTATTTCACTATTTGGTGTGTGCACATGGATGTCATGCAAGCAGCATAACAGACTATTTTAGGGATTGGGAGAGTCCTGGGCATACTTTTCATATAGCCTACCAGCCCACCCCTTCATGGCTTGCAGGACTATATAAGGATATGAGAGATGCAGATCTCCCATTTTCCCAGCTTCCCTGGCACGTTCTATAGGGAAGAAGTGTACTCAGTATGTGGCGAGATCTTGCTTCTTAGAACAGTGGTTTTCAACCAGTATGCCGTGGCACCTTGGTGTTCTGCAAATAGTCTGCAGGTGTGCTGTAGGAGCTTGTGAGAGGGTCATTTACTAGTAGGTGATGTGATGGCGATGTGAACCCCCAGCCGGCAGTGTGGTGTGCCTTGTTAATTGTCCAAAAATTGATGGTGTGCCTGGACAAACTTTGTCAGTGTGCCTTGAGATGAAAACAATTGAAAATTGCTGCCTTAGAATGACAAGAGAAATGAGATCCTGTAAAATGAAGTCAAGAGACAGCATGCAAAAGTGGACATTCTGAAAGGAGAGAGAGGGAGAGAGAGAGAGAGAGAGAGAGAGAGAGAGAGAGAGAAGAATTCATTTTCTATTATTTTTTTTCCTCCAGTGTCCACTTTTGCATGCTGTCTCTCAGCTTCCATTTACAGGAGCTTATTTCTCTTACTTGTCATTCAAATACACCCACTAAGAGAACGAATAAATGCCATGAAAACTAGCAAGATGACATAATGAATGAGTTACTGTAAATGCCTCCAGCATAAAACAATTATGTACCTGCTATTGTCAAAAACATTCAACATTTTCTTTTGTTGAAAGGGAAGCAGCTATAAATTATTCACAGGGGCACTGAAAGTGCTTCTTTTTTTTCTTTTTGGTTGCTACCAATTAATTCTTCCCTGAACATCCCCAGATATTTAGTTAAGAACAGAAAATTTACATGCAAAGATTTGATTTTGCATGAGGTTATCTAAATGAATTTCCATGCGCGTGTGCACACACACACGCGCATGCACGCACACAAAATGACGTATACCATATGAAATACCAACTTTGCAATGGTCAACTGAGATCTTTTATATGGGGTAATTTGGGCTCTATTTGGAAACTGCAATGCAAAGCAGGCATGATATGTGTTAACTCAGTATATTTTGGTGTCTTCCTTGTCACTCATCATGCTAAAAATTAAGAAAAACTAGATAAATTAAAAGAAGCTATGTTGAGTTTGAGTTGTAGTTATATGTCTAAAAAGGTAAAGGTTTCCCCACGACCGAATGGTCTAGTCGTGACCGACTGTAGGGGGCGGTGCTCATCTCCATTTCAAAGCCTGTAGAGCCGGCGTTTTTGTCCGAGGACATGTCTGTGGTCATGTGGCCGGCATGACTCTAGGAACGCCGTTACCTTCCCACCGAAGTGGTCCCTATTTATCTACTTGCATTTTAGGTGCTTTCGAACTGCTAGGTTGGCAGGAGCTGGGACAAGCAACGGGAGCTCACTCCGTCACGCAGTCTCGAACTCCCAACCTTCCGGTCGAAAGCCCAGCAACAGCGGATTAACTTGCTGCACCACCACGTCCCCAGTTATATGTCTACTTCTCCATTAAAGGTATCCCAATTCATTGCAGTTTACATTTGAAAGGGGCGAAGAAATATGGGGAAAATGTTTGCTGAACTTCCAGATGCTTCTAGATAGTTTGTCTACCTATATTGTGAAAAAAGGTGGGAAATACATGTTATTTCTTCCAAATGGTTCTTGGTATAAGTTAAGATAGTCTGGAACAAAATGCTTCTGAAAACAATTGTTTAGATAACAGAGTTAACTATAAACTAACAACTCACATATACCATGCTTATCAGAGAGGTTTTACTCAAACCTTTTCCATCAGAACTTAGACAAATCAGCATTCCTCTTCTTGAACTTCTATAGTTGATTGTGCATGGCAAACTACACAGATGAAAAGCACTATTTGGGAGATCGGATTGGCTATTAGAAAGTGTCCAGATACACATTAGTCCTTGTCTAAACCAAGTTCTTTGCTCTCTGTGCCCACCATCTCCTAGACCTTGAGGAAGACCTGTTACTACTGCAGACTTGCTCAAGGCTTCTCAGTGGTAGCTGGTGGGTTACAGTGGAAAACAAGACGCTGGATTAGGTCCATCTTTGGCCTGATCCAGCTCAACTCTACTTATGCTAAGACATTCTTTTGGCACTGTAACTGTAGCCACAAGTATTAAAGGACTGGGGTAGAATTCAATTCGATATTTGTTACCTTTGGTTATCTTTTTATATCCTTGTGCAGTATAAGAAGATATACTAGCTCACAAATGTTGGCAACTGAGAAGCATCATTGTGCAGTGGAAAGACAACAGCCTTCCCCTGCTGTTTCCTTTTCCATTAACTAGAATTCATAGGAACACCGTTTCTGAACAAGGAGATTCAATTTACTGTCATTACTAATACAGTCATTTTTATATACGAACTCACGAATTTTATCTACGAATTCTGCGAGGGGCAGAATTGCTACTTACCTCATTATCTGTGCACTATGCAGTGACCTTCCGAAGGCTGCAGGGTCCTTCAGAATGGCACCTGCAACCAGCGTTGACCCCTTTAAAATGACCGGCTGAAGCATCAGCACGTGCCATTTTGAAGATCCCTGCAGCCTCTGGAATATCCCTGCAGCATTCAGAGATTGGCACTTCCTGCTGCACTCTGCTGGCTTCCTGGGAGTCTCTGCTGGATTCTTCTATGGCAGATAAGGTACCCCTTGCACTCAACCCCATTGATCCCAGAGGATCAATGGTTTGCTATCTGCGAATTGGCTATCTGCAAGGATTTACAGGAACCACCTAACCCTAGTGGGTCGTGAGGACTGACTGTACCTGTTGATAGGCCTATCAGCCATACATTTGTCTGATCCTTTCTTAAAGACATCTAAGCCTTCGGTCATGTGCATTGAAATATTTTACCCAATCTGAATCTACTATCAGTCCTTTTCATGGAATGACCCTGAGTCCTTGTATTATGCCAGAGGGACTGAGGTTTTGTCCATTTCTACTTCATGCATAATTATAACTCTCCTTAGTTGGCCTTTTGTTTTCCATAGGCTAAGAGCACAATCCTAACTTGGAGTTAGGCCAGCACAAATTAGGCCAGCAAAGTTTGGCAGGCACAAGGGCCACCATAAAGCATGTTTGGACAACTCTCAGAGTCAGGGAGGATGGCGTACATCTGTGTGCTGACCTCTCTGACTCCAAGAGTGGCCCTTGTGCCAGCCAAACTTTGCTGGTTTAACTTATGCTGGCCTAACTCCAGGTTAGGATTGCGCCCTGAGTTTTATATGGCTTGCAGCAACTTGTTTTTTGTTTTTATTTGTCAGAGCATTTGCTAATGTTTGACATTTTTACTCATTTTTATATACGATGTCTCAGTTTAAGCAGGGCATTGTTTCTTTGTAATTATCACAATTCTCTGTTCTTCTGAATCAGATCATTCTGATTACAAAAGATGGAAGTGAAATTTATTCATTGACAGCGCAATCCTAAACTGGAGTTAGGCCGACATAAAGTAAACCAGCCAAGTTTGGCCAGCACAAGGGCCACCATAAAGCGCATTTGGACCACTCTTGGAGTAAGGGAGGATGGGGCACATCAATGTGCTGGCCTCTCTGACTCCGAGAGTGGTCCAAACATACTTTACGGTGTTTCTTGTGCTGGGCAAACTTTGCTGGCTTAGTTTATGCCGGCCTATCTCATTTTAGGATTGCACCCTCAGTTAAATTTCATTCAGTTATTCATAAAACTGATTTTTTTGGGTCCATGAAAATGTAGAAAATTTACAATATGGCCTCATAATAAAAAGTTTGGAGTCCCCTGAGCTGCGCAGTCCCCCCCCAAAAAAAAACCAGATTAGCTTTCCTAGGTAGACAAGATGCTCCAACCCCTCTATAATTTTTGTTGACCTTTTTAGCACCAAATCTTCTGGTTCTTTTCATGACTTCCTTTTCTTTTTCTTGGATTTGCTTGCTGCCAACTTAGGACAAGGAGGAGCCTTGCCTGTATTTTTGTCTCCACGACACACGGGAGAGCTCAATTGCTTTGGAAAAGCTCAGACAAAACCCGGCCTGAGTCATAATTAGTCATTCATGCAACCGATGAACTTGGTTTATAAATTAATAACAATTTAAGCTGAAATGCTGCTTAAAAATATACTTCTGGAAATGTGCTTAATTATAAGGTACTAAAGCCAATGCCCACAGCTCTCAATATGACACCATAATGATTTCCCAGCAAACAATAGCGAGAATGAACACTTCATCAGCCAAGGCTATTTAGCAGAGTCTGTCTAATATTAGTCTATGACTATTTAGCAAAATGAAGGGAAAAAACAAACAAACTGTAAAATCCTAACAGGAGAAACCGACTTCCTTTCTGAGTCTCTCGAGAGAGGGTTGGGTTGTAATAAAGCTTTGTTGTCAATTAAGCATATTTTTCATACCCTCATTAGCACAAACTTCTTTTTAAAGGAAAGGGGTTCTTGTCAGTGCTCAGCTTTAATGTTTAGGCTTATGTTGGCTCCCAGACTCTTTGCTTTAAAAAAAAAAAAGAAATAGAAAAGAAAAGAAAAATTCTTCCTTGGGACGTGTGCGTGTGAGTCCTGTAACTGTTAAGTGTAATTAATAGCAGCACATTGGTGGAAAGTCAGACATAATAATTGATTTCTTCTTTTTACTGTGCTAAAGATCAAGGGAACATATCCTTCATCCTCCATTATGCACGCACAGCAATAGCAGAATAGTTCCTTTGGGAGAGTTTGAATATCCGGTGCTTTGCTGCCCACAAGATCCTTATTATAAAAGGTGTTGTAAGCCAGCCAAGATGGAGAAAAGCTGCTGCTGCTAGAATTACTGAAAAATGCTTAGCTCTTATTCTTCATTACACAAGGAAGGAAGTGGGGGGTGGGTGGAAACAGCACCCCAATAAATGTGGTCCTGCATACATGGGAAGAAAATCAAGCCCTTCCTTTGGACAGCCAGGGAGCAAAATGAACCTGGAAAATGCCAGCTTGTGCCTCTTTTTCAACAATGCTGTCACTTGATCGTGACACTGAATCCAAACTCTGTTTGCACAGGAGTAAATGCCATGGTTTTCCCAGTAGCAATGTATGGCTGTGAGATAAGAAAGGCAGAGCGCCAAAGAATAGATGCTTTTGAATTATGGTGTTGGAGAAGACTCTTGAGAGTCCCCTGGACTGCAAGGAGATCCAATTGGTCAATCCTACAGGAAGTCAAGCCTGACTGCTCCCTGGAAGGACAAATTCTGAAGCTGAAGCTCAAGTACTTTGGCCACCTCATGAGAAGAGAGGACTCTTTAGAAAAGACCCTCATGCTGGGAAAGATTGAAGGCAAAAGGAGAAGGGGGTGGCAGAGGATGAGATGATTAGCTAGTGTCACCGAAGTAATGAACATGAAATTGGGCGAACTCCGGAAGCTAGTGGAGGACAGGGAGGCCTGGCGTGCTGTGGTCCATGAGGTCGCGAAGAGTCGGACACGACTTAGCGACTGAACAACAACAAATGCCATTGATTTCAGTGGGACTTGCAAGTAAGTAGGCTGTCGATGGCAACCTGAGAGGGATTTCCTGGTGCTTGAAGAGATGGACCGAATGTGGGCCCCCTCACCTGGCAGTGTCCCTCCACGCCCTCCTCCTCTGTCTGGGACCCGCCGGAAGTGATGTCATGGCCTGCTTTCCTGAGAAGGCAGCAATAAGTTGGCTAATTTCTCAGTCATTTACCAATAGTAAGGTGAATCAGAAAGAAAAGAGTCTATTTACAACCTTGACACAAGCAAAACAACCATACAGCCCTCCCCCTTTCCAGCTTCCCAACTTCCCATATTTTCAATATGGCCCACCTGAAATTGGCTCCCGACCCACAGTTTGGGAACCACTGCTCTAGCCCACCACTTTCCTCTTGCTTCTCCACACTTGCCCTTCTGCTCCATCCTCCCTTTTTTCAAAACTAAGGAGGAGGGGCAATGGAGACAGGCCAATGAAGATATGTGGCCTTCAGCAAACCACTCCCTGAGGTGACCGCCTCACTCAGCCTCATGGATGGGATGACCTTATCAGGTCATCCTGATAAGGATGCCTTTCAAATGTGGAGATATTCATACCAGCAAGCAGGTTATGGCACGTATTGTTTCTGTTGTTTCCGGCTGTCGCAAACATATTACAAAGCACATTTGTGCCAGCCTAGGATGCACTGGGTCAGCGTGAGATTTGCACCAACTTAGTTTCACGGTGGATGGCAGCAGGTAAGCTGCCCCCTTGCTGGTCAAACATGGCCAGTGCAGGAGCTTTTGAGGGCGGGGGAAGGCAAGAGGGGTGGGGGAGGTGGGATGGGATGGAGGCAGCGGTGTTATGCTGCCGGAACGCTGGGCAGGACATCCGGGTGATCGACAGCCCGCCCGTTGCGTTCTGCAGCATTACGCCGTTTGCGTAACCAATTACGCCGCTTGCGTACGTAACGCAAACGGCGTAACGCTGAGGAACGCGACGGGCAGGCTGTCAATCACCCGGATGTCCCGCCCAGCGTTCCAGCAGCATAACACCGCTGGATGGAGGGAGGGTGGAGGGTGGCCCCATGGATGGGGCGGTCCAGAGAGTGGGGTAGAGCTGGGATGTGGCCATTAGGCCAGATCATAACCCCGTCCCTGGGCCGCATGGCCCTGATTTGGGCTGCTGCAGGCCATTCGGATTTGCACCTGCTATTTGCGTCCCAACCTACTGGCCTGCCTGCTCCTACCAAAGTTACAATTGGGCTATGAGTTCAATGGACCCTACTCCCAGATAAGCATATATATTATTCCAGTGCTAATCAAGTGTTGACCAATGTAAAATATGCACGTGTGTGTGTGCATGCACATGTGTGCCCATGTGCGCGCACGTGTGTGAATTAAAACAACATGGAGACCTTTTCACAATAAAGTCTACCAAACAATCTGAAAAACATGCAGGGTATATGTTATAATGGAATTTTTATGATTTCAGTACTTAATAAAGCCAATTGCTGGGTAGTGAAAAATGTAAACTTGTGTGAGTGAAAGAAGGGATACTGTAATATCTTTATTTTATAAGAGGAAGTGGTGCCATTTTCTATAAAACTCTACCTTTTGAATGCTACTGGGTTTTGTGGAGTTTGCAGTTAAAAACTAGTCCAGACAATATAGTTTTTGTCCATGCAAGGTAATCAAGAAACGTATCTACAGTATAGCACATTTGCTATTGTCAAAGCCCACTACAGCACTTTTGTTAAGATGGCCCATTACAGCACTTTTGTTAACACACAACACAATTAACTATTCCCATGCACTTTAATAACAATATACCTCTTAGTTCACTCAATATACAGGGGATGTTTCAAACTTCTACATTTTCTGAGTACCTCAACAGAGATACGTGCTGACAGAACATCATTAAGTTGTGCCATTTTCGTGGTTTTGCAGCTCCTTATGATAAATCTGACCTAACAGATAATGCAAAGCAGGATATATCTATCTGTATAGCAGATATAATGAGGCTAAACAGCTGAGCTGGTGGTTGATTGTTTCTCCCACCCCCACTTCACAATGAGTACTGGTCCTCGATATTGTGGTTACTTTCTGCGACATTTATCAAGGAAGGATATAAAATTTACCAGAAGAAGCAGTATCTAAGGATATAGTGCTACTAAACCCATTTCCTCTCCCCATTCTTCTTTGAGGCTGCGCTTAAATGGACATAGGCAAACAGATAGGTGCTTAGGACTTACTCAGATATGTGGACTTTTTTTCACGCATTTTAAAGAATATATTCCACTTCCCCCTCCCCACACAAGATGATCATATTCCAAAAAGTCATGTAGGAGATTCCAGATTCTTACAAATTCCCATGGATTCTTCTTCCTATGGTAGAAGCAAAAAAGGGATATGGGGAGAAGGTATCAGTGGCCCCCTAATCAGTGATGTCATGCACCCACTACGCACCACTACGTGAGTACTGGTTCCTAGAAGTTGAGCTGGCCCCGCCCACTCGAAGCTGGCCCCGTCGGCTGGTTGGCTCAGCAGCTGCACATGCGTACTGCACGCCCGCAGCCACTGCCTGCACTTTCTGTGAGGAGGCAGGCAGGCAGGCAGCATGGTGACGGCAGCATCATGACATCACTTCCGGCTATGACATCACTTCCTGCCACGACATCACTTCCGGCTTATGACGTCACTTCCGGTGGGTGGACCCCGACAAGTGCCAATCAAAAGTGAGTACCTGTTCCTAAATCATTTGGATAACACCACTGCCCCTAATCCTGCAATGTCCTATAAGGAAAGGGCTGATTTGAACAGTTTGTCTGAGTTGGCCCTCCTGCTGTCCAGTTACAGATAAGGTCATGTACATCCTGCCCATTTAGTTGGTGGAAAGGACCCAACGGGGATATATCCCAGAGCACAATCCTATACTGTGCTGGAATGGCCGATGGGCCTGTGCCATATCCAGCACAGTATAGTGGAGGCTGGAGCCTCCCTGGCATAAGGGCACATTCCCATAGGGGCGACGCCAGCCTCCCCTATGCGCTCATCAGGTCTGTGCCTGCTAAACAGGGTCAGCCCAAATGGGCCACGCAGGCTTAGGATTCGGCCTTATGGTCTACAGGGCTTGCCTGGGTCGCCTTGACTCCCTGCGCCAGCCCAGCACCTCTTGCTCCGTGGCAGACATGCCTTATGGCACATTTGCAACAGCCCTGGGCCGACACGAAGCAAGATGCGTCAGCCCAGTGCCCCCTCAGATATAAGTAGCTGTGAGCCTAGTTGAAACGCTGACAGATCGTGTTTTTAGGTGTACACTTAAAATGGCAGAGATGTACACACCTAATATTTGTAAGGCCTGAAATGGCTTCATTTCAGGCTGAGAATATTGGATTTCAGAAGTTATTTAAGGAGGGACAGTAAAATAGGAAATATTTGCTCATTTCTCCTGCATTTACTACATGGAGCTTGGCAGAGTGATATTGTGGATGAATTTGGCCCATTCCATCCTATCAGAGATTCTATGAGATATGAAGACTACATGGAAGAGAACAAGACATGAATAATAAGGTGGATGCCATCTGGGGTTTTTTTGTTTGTTAAAAAACAACAACCCTTGATTATTTCTCTTTAAATGCAGGGGAAAAACATGCAGGTCTATGGAGACTTTTTCTTCCAACATAGCTAAATATCCACAGGGAACTAGCTGCTAGTAGATATATAATACTGTCTCAAGTTTTACATTTTAATGCACTTCATGCATATAATACACAAAATACCAAAAACTCAAGTATTTTCTTGAGAACATAAAATGGTATTTATGATGTGTTGTCTAATGAGCCTTAACCTTCATCGTGAAGTTTGTTTGGTTGATAATGACGATGTCAAATCATATAGACCATACAAAATGTAGCTTATAATCTATTGTTGTTGTTGTTGTTGTTGTTGTTGTTGTTGTTGTTGTATCTTCAAGCCTATTCTTGGGATAAGAATTCCATCCATGGCAAGTGAACATTTTGAGTTTGTAAGCTTGGGTCACCCATCTCGTCAATACAGGTGAAGCATTGTGTCTTATCAAACGTTGGTAACTATCAATGAATTTTCCAAATATAAGAAATTAATTTGCTATCCCATTGCATCACAAACAGTAAGCTAAATAACGTAAAAATGGAAAACTTTCCAAAAACATCACACCTGATCTTTTATTTGCTAATTTATTTAAAATATTTATAGCTTGCCTCCCCTCCCATATGAGTCGGACACTCAAAGTGGCTCTTATAACATTAAAACCTTACATAAAATATCTTAACATAAAGTCTTATGACAATAAAAGCTCAGTTGAACCAATAGACATACACAAATCTAGTCCGATCCTATCCAATGCTGGCTCAGCAGGGATGCTGAGTTCATGCTGTATCCAGTGTTGGATTTGAGCAGGCTGGAAGTCTACTCAGGGTAAGGAAACATTTGTTCCTTTACCCCGTGTAGTACCCCAGCCTGCTCCATGGAACTACGCGGATCTAGCCAGCTATTTAGCCGACACAGAACCAAGCAACATTGTGTAAGACCGGCAGGTCAGGAACAAGGGTCGGGATGTGGCAGAGGCCTGCTCTGACATCCCCACTCCCTCCAGGGCTAGAACCATCCCCTCCTTGCCCTCCCCTGCCCTAACTCCTACTACCATCTAGTAGGCACAAAACAGAAAATAAGATCTTCTACATTTATTTAACGTTTACTTCTTGGGAGGAAAGCTATGGCGAACCTAGACAACTTAATAAAAAGCCGAGACATCACCCTGCCAACAAAGGTTCACAAAGTCAAAGCTATGGTTTTCCCAGTAGTAATGTATGGCTGTGAGAGCTGGACCATAAGAAAGGCAGAGCGCTGAAGAATAGATGCTTTTGAATTATGGTGTTGGAAAAGACTCTTGAGAGTTCCCTGGACTGCAAGGAGATCCAATCGGTCAATCCTCCAGGAAGTCAAGCCCGATTGCTCCCTGGAAGGACAAATCCTGAAGCTGAAGCTCAAATACTTTGGCCACCGCATGAGAAGAGAGGACTCTTTAGAAAAGACCCTCATGCTGGGAAAGATTGAAGGCCAAAGGAGAAGGGGGCGGCAGAGGATGAGATGGTTAGATAGTGTCACCGAAGCGAAAAACATGAAATTGGGCGAACTCCAGAAGCTAGTGGAGGACAGGGAGGCCTGGCGTGCTGTGGTCCATGGGGTTGCAAAGAGTCGGACATGACTTAGAGACAGAACAACAACATTTATTTAGCTGGCCAGGTGCCATTGTAGTTACATGCACAAAAGTTATTTGTTTGCTCTTCAAGAGTACTCATTTACTCATTAAAGAGTATCGCTTCCTCTTTAATGTCCACTGTTTCCTCTTGATGATACTCGTGTTGACATGCTCATTTATGGCTGTGAGTGTATGTGCATGAGTTAACCCTTTACTCTCAGTGGAACTCTCTTTGATTGCTATAAGTTAGGTGACATGATTAAGGATTCTTTATTTGGTATCTTCCTTTTTTTCACCAATTAAATCAATTGGTTTCTTCAAAACTTTCTATGTTGTTCTCTTCCAGGCACGTTATTTTGGGTGTATGTGAGAGAATAGTTGAATCTGAGTACAATCCAAACTGTGCTCTCAGCCACTTGCAGCGGTCTCCGGGGGCTGCAATAAGGTACATTTATGGCAACTCCTGAGTCTGCTGGGTTGGCGCAGGTATATGCACTGCCCCATGTAGGCTGAATTTAGCCTCTGCTCCACCCAAAGTATGTGGGGAAGTGCCGGCTGGAATGGGGCAGGGGAGGGCGGGCCCAGCGGTGTTATGCTGCTGGAATGCTGGGCAGGACATCCGGATGATAGACAGCCCACCCATCGCGTTCCTCAGCTTTACGCCATTTGCGTAACGTACGCAAGCGGCGTAATTGGTTACGCAAACGGCGTAATGCTGCAGAACGTGACGGGCTGGCTGTCGATCACCCGGATGTCCCGCCCAGTGTTCTGGCAGCATAACACCGCTGGGCGGGCCCATGGGTGGACCTGCCTGGGATGGGGAGTCGTGCCAGGATCTGGCACTTAGGCAGATCCAAACGCTAGTTCTGGGCAGCCCGGCCTTGTGCCAGGCTGCTTGGGTTTGCGCCACTGGTATTGGTGGTGCAAAACTGAATAGCTTCATTTGGGCCACTGCCGACCTACCCCGGGCAAGGGAAATTGATTCCCCTTCCCCTGGATTGTGCTGCAGCCAGCCTCAGCTCCATGCTGTATATGGCATAGGCCAGGCAGCCTGTCAATTCCAGCACGGGGTTAGGATTAGGCTGTTTCTGAGCAGCTCTGAGCCATAGCTGGTGCTGGAAACAACCATTCCCAGGGAGCATTATGATGTGCTACATGCATATGGCACTATCAGTCATGTTGTGCACTATCAGCTAGAAAAGAATTGTCAGGAAACAGTCCAGTTGTCCAAATGCTCACTAAGAAAGTTCATAAATATAAAAATGATTCCAAACTGAGGCAAGAAGAGTATAGCCATTGCTACTAAAACATTGCAAGTTTGAGCTCAGTCTATCAATTAAGAAATACATTCGAAAGTGAAGATGCAGGTATGGTTCACTACCAGGCCAATCCAACTAGGATTGGGATTCACGAAAGTGAAACAGAGTTCTATTGTTATAAAATGACTACTGGCAATATGCACAGCTGCCGGCCATTTTTCAAGTGCTGTCACAAAAAGTGGCAGCGCCAGAGGAGAGTTGGGGGATAGCCCCTTACCAGTAAGCCAGCACTGGGGTGAATGTGGGCAGAATGGGAGTAGAATGGGAGTAGAACAGAGAAATTGGGACTTCTGGGGGTGTCAGGTGGACAGAGGGCAGGCATTGGCGGTAATGTCTCCACCAATAATCTGTTCTGTTCTCAATTTTGCCCCTAATACGATTCCTTCCCTCTACACTAACATGTACCCCTAATTCTAGGGCCAGTTCCCCAATGGAGCCTATCATTGGAGGATTTTGATGGAAATTAGAGAGATCTGGGAAAGGGGAATTTTATACTTAAAGCTTGATTTTCTCTTGGCCTTTGCACAGCATAGACTAGCTACCATCTCCACATTATCCTTTCTCCATATGTAAATGTGTAAATAAACAGATGTTAAAATAGACCCCTCCCCAAATCTTCTCTTTCATCCAGCAGACACTGAACTCACAAATACCATCTTGGACATTCCATCACCCAGAGGCATAGGAAAACAGCCTGGACAGAATAGCGTAGTTGTGAAATGTCTGGTTCACCACAGTCGGAAAACAAAATCAATGTTAAGTGGACATTTGTTTTGTCCCAGCCGGCAATTTTTTTTCATGCCTATCCTTTTCCTCTTCCTTGTTCCTCTGGGTTCAGAAAAAAAAGTTCTGTGACTGTGAAAATACATCATATTTGGAATTAAAATGTGTTTTGAGAAAAACGATGCCAGTCATGTAAGCAAGAAAAAAGCCCCTGATCAAAGATAATTCCATAATATTAATTTACTGGATAACCCCTCTTAGGTCTTTTATGAATAGCTGGCTCCCAGAACATACTTTCTGTCCAACCCGATGCCTGGTATCTGATCTTTGATAATGTGTATTACCCTTTGAAATGTAGCCATTATTCTGTGTTATCATCATATTTATATGGGGGTCATGTTGTACGCTGATGTAATACAGCCTAATATACACGAACACACATTGTATGTGAGAACATATATTTTTGCTTCTGACCTTGAGCTAATAGCAGTTTGATAGCAATTATCTGATCTAAATTGCTGTTTCCATTTTAGAGGACCAGAGCGTCTGGGAAGGTTTATTTTCTTTCTTCTTTTAGTTTTTTTTTTTTTGTAAATTTCCACTAATAGTTCACAAACACAAGCATCACACTGAACACACAGCTCTGAAGAAAATGACCTACAAGAAACTGGCACAGGCATTTAAGGAGTTGCCATTTTTTTGTTGTTGTCATGGCTTTTACATATGCCCTTTTTCTTGAACAGAGGATATCATTTTACCTGCCCTACTGAAAAAAGAAAGAGAATCTAAAAAACTAGGAGGCTGTGAACATGACAAGCCTGTATGCAGGAGCATACACTGTATGCAGGAGCAACACTGGGGCAGCTAGGTCGGGCAAGGGCAAGATTTTTGGGGTGGCAAGAGGGACCAGCAAATTTCCCAGACACTCTGGTCCTCTAAAATGGAAACAGCAATTTAGATCAGATAATTGCTATCAAACTGCTATTAGTCTGGCACTTCAAAGCTTGCTATATTCATGGAGATTTTTTTTTTACATGTGTGATTTTCAGCCACATGATCTTCAACTTGTTGCCTGAAGTCGTTCTGCCCAGATACAGGCTTCACCCCCAAAGAGGAGCTGAGAATAGTGAAGATGCAGAGACCAGATTAAGTATCTGAAGCCCTCCCCGCTATTCTACCAATCAGCACAAAAAGTGCTTGCTTATGGCCACATTCTATGACACTCGTGTAGCCCAAGCCCAGCTCTGAGATTCAGGGCTCAATCCTAACCCGTAGTGAGGCTGGCACAAGTTCCTTTGGACCACTCTCATTTGTGTGCCAGCGTCTCTGACTCTGAGAGTGGTGCCAATACATTTTACGGTGCATTTGCGACACTCCTAGCCAGCACAAGGGACTTCTGCTGGCCTAACTCCAGGTTAGGATTGTACTCTAAGAGCCATTCCACCCCTCGTGCCAGATGCTATAGTAGTCCGATGTCATATTCTGGATAGTAGAACTTCAAATTGCAGGCGAGCATTTTAAATGTTTCAGTGCTCCTATGGAAACAGTCTGATCCCTACATGGATTAAGGTAGTGCCTCATGAAGCAGGGTCACCTGGGGGGCCCTGGGGCAAAACCCCATCAAGGTCCAATGGTACATGTTCACCTGCATTCACCTGCTCCCTGCTACCTTCTGTTAAGCCCTCCCATGGGCCCATGTGTCCTTGGCTGGCTTACCATGCAATAGTGGGGAGGAGTGGCGGCAAGATTTGTGAAATGGTCCTGGGGGGAAGAAGAGAATGGTTCACTGCTGGCTCTGTTGCCCACTACTTTTTCGATAGTGGTGATGCTTTTTGAAGAACCCCAGGGTGCAATCCTAAACAGCACTGGATTAGCGAGGCCGGCCGGACAGCGCAAAATCCAGCGCTGCTTAGGACAGGCTGGAGCCTCCCCATGGCGTTCCCTTACTGTAGGGGGGGCTCCAGCCTTCCCTATGTGCTCCTCAGATCTGTGCCGACTAAAGAGCGGGCACAGATCCGAGGAGAGAGCGCGGCCCGAATTGGGGCCCCGCTGCCTCGCTGATGGGTTTAGGATGTGGCTGTACAGCCATCTCCCAAGCCCGCCCAGGTCCCCCCTCCCCCCTCCCACCAATCCCCATCCTGACAGAGAATCCCTTGCACCGACTGCCTTCGATCGGTGCAAGGGAGGCTCTCTGTTGGCACTCTGAAGCCGACGCTGCAAGCAGCGTTAGCTTCAAAGTTGGAGTGCCAACGCGGGGCTGCTGCTTGGCTCCCACGCGCTGGCGCTCTGCCCCTTGCGTCAACACAATGACGTCGCGTTGATGCAAGGGGCACGCTAGGATTGTGCTGCCCGTGGGATGTTGCTGCTCCACCTTCAACCCCCACACCACATACCACTGGTAAAAATGTCTTGGAAGGAATGATGCCCTTTATTTATTCCATTTTTATTTTATTTTGATATTTTGAAGAATTTATATCCCGTCTTTCCCATGCCAAAGCAAATGCCCAAGGCGGCTTACATGGGCAGGCTCGTCTAAACCACCATTTTTCAATGGGGTTTTTACAAATATGCAATATTCTGTGATTCGCCAAATCCTCAGTTCCAGATGTAGCCTTTATAGTGTGATTCTCTCCTCTGGCCGTGTGACAGCGAGCTTCAGCCAGTGATCATAAGTCCAGCCTGGACAGGTCCTCAAGGTTGGATTCCGTTCTTTTGTCAGCTGGCCTTCACACAACATTCCCGCACTGGCGCACTTCATGCCCACTCCCTAAGTTCCTGGCCAATTCAAAATTGCCAATTCAGAAGTATCTAGGCAAGCCCTTAACCTGTGATTCTGAAGGAGTTACTTCCAAGAAAAATTCTTTTAGTATTTGTTCTTCCTATAGACCCTGTTAATAATGCAAAAAAAGGGGTGGGAAATAAGAAAACAAGAAAAAGGAGCATGTGTCATAATATATGGTATAGATCTTGATCCATATTACACAAAAATAAATGTAAGAGAAGTCAATAATTATATCTCAGATTTAAGGAATGTATAAATTGAGATTTATAGAACTAATTTAGTAAAATAAAATATGCCAGCTCTCATATAAACACCCAGAAAGACAACCTCTCTCTAGTTGGCCTTCCAGTTTCCACTTTGCTATATATAGTATGCATAATGCACATTCCTGTGGAATTTTCATGCACAAATAATTGATCAGTATACAGAGGAATAGATGCTCTTAATATCTCTGATTAAAAACAGCGAGAGAATGAAATTAAGAATGAGTACATCTAACCATTTCAGTTCATTCAAGGGTTATCGCAATTAGATTAAACCCCAGATTTATAAATCCCTACTGAACAAAATGCTGCTCTGAGCACATTGTTCCCCCGAGGAAAGGACAGGAACAAGAATGAAGTACATATATCAGATGCTTTTCATGTTCTTCAAGGGCTTGTTATTGAAAGATATTTGAAAACAACTGCAATGAGTGCCACAGAAAGATCTTCCATAAAACAGCAGCTTCTAGAAATTCAGACTAGCAGCTCAGTCCTATATATACACTTAGAAATCTCATTAATTTCAATGAACTTGACAAATAATGGTGAGTAGTGCTATGATCTAAGAAAGGTTTTTTCCCCAAAAAGCATATTTTAAAATCTGAAATGCTTCACTGGTAAATGCTGTTTATTTGGGACAGAAAATGGAAGGGGGGGGGGTAAATCAAACAGTCAATGTAAAATTTCGTTCTGTTTGCAGATGCAGGAAATGAAACAAAAGGGGCTGTTTGGGTTCTAGTTCGAGTTAATGTTTAAGGAATTCAAGCACATGGGCAGCCCAGTCCTGAGCTTCCCAGTTCCTGGAGGAAGCCAGCTCCTGGAGCGGTACCGAAATGGCTACCGCTCAGGCGCGCACCGAGGCCCGAGCGCGCCCCATGGCTGGCGCTGAAACTTCACCCCATGGACATTGCCCCGCCCCGTGTGTCGCTCAGACACGCCTCTCTTACCCCGGAAACGCTCCATTTCTGAGCACAAGGGAAGCATGGGCAGGCGGGCGGGCGGGCCAAAAACCGCGCGGTCTTGCCCGGACCGCGTGCAATGGCGCCCCACTGCTGCCCGGCGCCCCATGGCTCGCCCCATCGCTCGCGCCATCCCGCGCATCAGATAAGATATGCGCCTGCTATTGCTGCATCCTGTGGGAGCCTCGGGAGCCACAGGAGTCTCCTCGGGGGAAACCTCAGCCCCCACAATGGGGCTACTCAAGTCTCTGCCAGCTATTTTGCATCCAAGCCTGACACAGGGGTTCACCACTAGTCCCACTCCCCTCCTGGGGCTCCTCTTCCCCCCATTCTGCTCAGTTCTGCCTCCCTCCGCCTTCCCCACACCCTCCCTCCAAAGGCTGCTCCACTGGCCCGTGGTCTCACTGTAGTCAGCAGGACGGCAAGTGTCCCTTGGCACTGAGGCTCTGCGCTATGCGTGCAGGCCCCGCACCAGATTGGGGCCTTTGGCAGTGTTGCAAACATGCTTTACGGCATGTTCATGACACCAGAGCTGGCAGCAAAGCTTATTACCAGCTTCAGGATTGGGCCCTAAATTATGACATCAATATTTCAGAATTTATAGGCCATGGTGCCATGCTTAGGGCATTTTAGGCCAAAATGATGCAATAATATCATACAATAATCCCACCAGCACAGGATGTCTACACGCATCTAGCATGGCCTACAACAGCAGGGAAAACTTCAATGCTGCTAGAACATGATAGTTTTCAGAAACATAAGAACATAAGGGCATCTTCTTATGGAGCACCATTGGATAAGGCCAAAGGCCCTTCTAGTCCAGCTTCCTGTATCTCACAGCGGCCCACCAGATGCCTCAGGGAGCACGCAAGACAACAAGATGCTTGCATCCTGTTGCCACTCCCTTGCATCTGGCATTCTGAAGTAGCCTACTACTAATGTAAGGAAGTTGCACAACCCAAAATGGCCTACAGCCACGATGGACTTTTCCTCCAGAAATCTGTCCATTTGCAAGAACATCTAGAAGAAAATCTAGAAGATGTTTGCGAGATCATCTTGTATTTGCAAGAACATTTGGAAGAACATTTGCAAAAAGTTCCAGAAGTGACTCTAGATATGAGGTAGAGGTTTACCTGGGCCTGCTGAACCTTTTCTGGAATAAGAGCAGGTGGTGTCACCTATCTGTAATATTGTCTTTCCAATATATCTGGCCGTTCTTTTTGTCATTAGCTACTTAACTCTGTCCAGCAGAAATGGACCCAATGAAGATATTAGGGAATTGAGCTGCAATCCTATACACTAGAATCCCTGTGTCTGTGGATTCAGTTTCCATGGTTGTAGTTCTCCATGGTTTAATGTGGCCCGAAAATGTTAAATGGAAATTTCCAGAAATAAACAATTAATAAATTTCCAATTGCGCACCATTCTGAGTAACATGGTGAAAGCTTCCCACCCCATTGTCCTCATGACTCATTTCATTTTTTCCTCTGTACCCACATTGCCCTGCTTTACTTGCTTCCGGTTAGCTTCCAGCGTTCTCGCCATACACCTCATTGCAATGTTATCGCAGTGTTATTGTGAAAATAACTTTATCGTAGGCATATACAGTACGTAACTGAAAAACTACTTATATATAGTGTTTGTATTTGTGGTTTCAGGTATCCACGGTAGGTCTTGGTACATATCACCTGTAAATTGGGGGGACTACAGTATGCACTTTCCTGGGAAAATACCCTGTTGAACACAATGGGGTTTACTTCTGAATAGACATCCATAGGCTTATGCTGTTAGACAACAAGCAGGCCACAAACAAATTATGTATTGCAAGTACAGGGCAATATCTAACCCCCACTTGTGAACTATTTGCTAATCTTTCCAAATACCCAAATGCTAACGCTTTAAGAACATTAACTCCTTCTATGCTGTTTGATATGAAGTCATTTATATTCCTATATTGAAGGACATCCTGATACTGATATCCTGGTTTCAAGACTGAGATCTGATTGGGATCCTGTGAAAGGGACATTAAAATGAGAGAGAAGATTTCTAACTTGGATATGTGAGTCATTTCACAACACTTCTCATCATTTGCACTCTCAGCAATGCTTTGCAGGTGTTTTATATGACCCTATCATGTTTGGAAATAAAATGCAGCGACACTATGTTGATAATATTCCGAAGTCATTTGTTTCACCCTTTGCAAGATTATAAAAAGTGAAAAGATCATTCCAAGCAATTTACTTGCTCCCAACTCACACCCTCACTGCAAGTTGTAATTAAAATGATACATCAGGGTCTGGGTGGATCAAGCATTGCAAACATGATCTAAGGACTTCTTTCTCCCCCAATTGCCTTCCTCCTTGTACTGCTTGCCAGCTCAAGTCTTATCCAGGACTATTGTGTGAAAAAAGTGTGAGTTGGTTACATTCCTCATGATCCTGGATAAGGATTTATTAAAAGATCAACCCAATAGTGTAGCTGGTGGCGGGGAATGTACAGGAGCCACAATGCGCCTTGTAAGAAGCCCCTCCCTGTTGGAGCCACAGACAGCAATAGCAATGCGCAGGAAATGCTGTTTGGTTCAATGAGTGCCAGGGCATTGCTGTCACTGCCTGGAATGGCTCTGATGGTGAGTGGAAGGGGTCGCTTATATGGTGCATTGTGGCACCTGCAGTACTTAACGTTTCCCTTCTCTAGTTACATTACTGTGCACAACATACTTCATGCACCACATGGCTTCTTAGTCTTCCCCACAGCCCACGCCTGCCCCTTATTCCCACTGAAAAACAATTTTCAAAACCTAGTGGATCCTCCATTCATTGTGACTCAAGGGGATGTGGTCAGTCGGCAAAATCAGTGAATGGTCTCAATCTCCATGTGTGCATGGCAGTTTTCTGAATTTTTAGCATGTGGTGCTAAAGAGAAGGGGAAAGCTTCAAAACCTTTAGGGGTTCCAAGCCATTTCAGCTCACTGAAAGCTGGTTACATGCATGCACTGCTCCACACAGAAAGTAGCTGAAATAAAAACAAAAATTAAGTATGGGAGCAAATCTTATAATAGAAGATACCAAAACAATACCTTGACAAATATGTCCTGGTCAAATAGGTCCCAGTACTGGATATTTGTGTCTGTTCTTTTTGCATACTGGACACAAGAGATTTTACACACACACACACACACACACACACACACACACACACACACACACA
>JAJKFI010000021.1:6592884-6611747 GCA_029204185.1 Lerista edwardsae
ACACACACACACACACACACACACACACACACACACACACACACACACACAGGCCAGCAAAGTTTGGCCGGCACAAGTTACACCGTAAAGTATGTTTGGACCACTCTCACAATCAGAGAGGCCAGCACAGAGACATGTGCCATCCCCCGACTCCAGGAGTGGTCTAAATGTGCTTTACAGTGGCCTTGTGCCAGCCAAACTTTGTTAGTCTAACTGTGCGGATCTAGCTCCAGTTAGGATTGCACCCTCAGATGCAAAATAAAAATAAAAATAAACCAGACATAAGTGTCCAGAGATGCCAAAAACTGGGACGCATTGACCAGGAACAATCAGCCAGGGCACAAATGCCCTAATACCAGTACCAATTATGTCCCAATATGTTTTGAGATGGGTTGCTTTTCACTGGGGGGGTATTATTAAGACCAACTTTCAATACAGTTCTTGGATGGAGAAGGTGTAGGTTGGTTTCCTCAAAACAGAATCTTCATATATTACTAGGCAAGCTAGCCTGTATCAGGTGTTATATTTGCACCCGATTGTTCTATAATGCAGAAAGACGGTTCTGGGGCAGTGTAATGAAAGTTCTTTTCCCCATCAAACCTCAGGCTTTTTCAAGGCCTGGGGGGCAACCTCTCTCTCCAGCCCCTGACCCTCAAACCCGCCAACAAAATATGGAGATAACATAGAAATTTTAAATAATATCAATCTGGAGATCAATTTAAATTGCTCAGGAATACCCTGATAACACCTGATTCGAGGGAGTTCATAAGTGCCTTTCCTGATAGTTTGTAGTCTGTTGGCCTGTGAACTGGGGCTATGATGAGCTTGTCTTGTTTAACTAGAAACTAGACCTGGCAAAATTCAGGAGACAAAGCCATGAGGCTGCAAATGCCATGTTGTTAAAAGCAGTTGCAACAAATGTTTCAGGGTGGGCCAATATATGTGATTCCCAGCATGTAGCTTGGTACTTATTCCAGTTTATGTCTGACTGCTTTTTTTTTCCTGACACAAACACAAGTCATAACCAGAGGTGGTCTGGGCCGGGAGCGCGCCCCATGGCAAGGCCATGAAACCGCACCCCCCGGCACATTGCCCTGCTCCAAACGTCTCCCCACCACGCCTCCCTGCGCCTGGAAGAGCTCCATTTTGGAGTGTTCCAGGCGCGAGGGACGGCGGGTGGGCCAAAAGCCACCCGGACTCTTTGCAATGGCGCGTGGACTCCGCGCAATGGCGCTCCCCCGCCGCCCGGCACCCATGCGGCTTGCCATCAGTGCACCCCCCCCGGATCTGCGACTGGTCATAACTCGGTACATTTACTGTTTTTATTTAAATAAAAAGTATACTGATTAGCTTGCTGCTACCAGGTGCCCAAGGCAACCTACACAGTTAAAAATCAGTAAGAAAACTAACAGTGAAATTAGCAATGTCATAGAACAGCAGTTCCCAAAGTCCTATTTGGACGTTGGGACCGCTGTAAGTGTTGGCAGTGGTGGGTCAAAGGGGGTGCCCGACAGCAGCACAGTGATTGTGGCGCTATGGGCCTCAAGGGGGTTCTTACCGCATGGGGGCACACACAAGCCTCTGGAAACTTCTGGAAGGCCTGCAGCCCCTTTGTGAGCCTCCCCAATAAAATAAAAAAGTAAAAATCTCCACTTTTCATGCAGAAAGCACTTCCTGTTATTTATATTTCATCAGGGAGGCTTGCAAAGGGGGATGCACAAATCCCTTAGGCTGGCACAAGGAAGGCACATGACCCCTTATTCCAAGTTGCACCACAGCCGCCTCCTTACTGAGGCCAGCCAGCCTGCCTATTCCAGCCCAGGTTGGGATTGGCTTGTTAATCTGGCACCTTCTGCATGCATAACATGCAAAATGCTTCTGAGCTGCAGCCTCAGGAATTAATGCAGCCCAGAGAGTCTGTTGTAGCACAACGGGTCTACAACAGAGATTTACAACAACACCCCTGTTGCGCAGAATCCAGATGCAGTTGTCCTGGTTGAGGGATGTCTCATTTTCCCAGCCCTTGATCAGGGGTGCCGTCAGTGGTGTCATTCAAATGATTTACGAACAGGAACTCACTTTTGATTGGCACTTGTCGGGAACCCGGAACCAGCCACGGAGCCCGTTAGGATCCGGAACGCCCGTTCTGGTCCGTTCCTCCTGAATGACATCACTGGGTGCCGTTCATCAGCTGGTGGGAAGAGCCCATTGTGATTGGAGCACTCTTTAGACTATGGTTGCACAAGTAGCACAAACATCTATGTTACGAGGGAAAATGATGCCAATATCGAATTTAATTATGTTACTGGCCCCTCCGAAATGGTCTTTGTCTTCTATCATGGTCAGTGTGAGGCAAGAAGTGAGTGCAAAGAGGAGGCAGCTTCAGTGCACACAGTATCTCCTGGCTGTGACATGTGAGCACATTCACACGAACCATCAATCCTTGGCAGCAGCATCCTCTCCGTTGTTTGTCTGAACCCACCCCTCATTTCACACCCATTCATTTCAAATCATCACAAGCTCGAATGCCCTTAAAATTGAACATTTCTGTGGGAATGTGAACCCTGTGCTGTATTGTGACAGTTCTCGCAGAAACAGAAGACAAGACAGTCTGAAAAGAATTTGTTTCCTGCAGTTTGGGTATATGCAAATGATACAAGTGTGGGGATAGTCATGCGTGTCATGAGCAACAATACTTCTAACCAATGACATCAGTGCTACTTCCACCAGCTCTGCATTTGGCCCAGCACATCCACATGCATGTCACCAAAATGAGATTATATGTGTAGACGCTTGAAGAAAGGTACGGCATTCACAGTTCATCAGCTTCTGCCATTTGTGTTAGACAGTATCAATTGCTAGATTCCACCAAACCCTAAGCTCATTTCTGTAATATTTATATTGTCAATTTGTCCACAACACTGGAGCACTAGAGCAGAACTCCCAGCACTAGATGCTACTATATACTGAAAATTGCATATATATTTTTTTGTTCTGCGCTTAACTGGCAATAATATCAGACACAAAAGGAAGAACATTTTAATAAACAAGTGCTCTAAAATGCTCAGATAAAACAGAAAAAATGGACAAAATTTGTCACTGGAAAACATTCTCAATCATTATTTTGGAGAGAACTAAGATCAGCATTAAAGGCAAGGCATCATTATTTTATTATAATTTTTTTTTTAAGGACCAGCCACAAGACAGCCTTGCAATGTTGCTCAAGAAATTCAAGAAAATATTATAGGTCAAATTAGTATATTGTTTGACCTGAGGCATTAGGAAAAAGACCTATATAGTAGCAGCCTTTGCAATTTTTAATATTTAGCTCTTGTTTAGTATAGGTCATTTTTTCATTTAGCCAAAACTATACTTTACTCAAAAAATTTGTGTGATTAATGCATTGATTTAGTTTCCCAATGTGCACTGCTGCTAGGCAGATTCCAATATTATTTATTTTTATTAGTTTATAATATGTCAATTTTTCTTGCTTACCTGTCAGCTCCCACTAAACTACATAAATCAAAAATATCGCAATGTGGACACTAACAAGGCATAATTATTGTAGAGTCTGTCCCCTTTAAAGAAAAATACAATTACCGAACAGTATGTTGCTTAGATTAGGTCAAGATTTACATAATACTGACTCATATTTCCTTAACAATTTTAACATCAGACAATAGATTTTGCAAATCTATATTCCTCCAACCTGCTTTTTTTTCAAATTTTATTTTTTCAGGTTGAAATAATAAGAAGCTCAGTCAAAACAAGAACATTGTTGTGGTCTATCCCCACTGAAAAACTTTAATTATTCAATGGCGGAGTTCTGGGATTAGATCACTTTTATAAGGCTGAATCATTTTTTTTCGTTTTAAATAACAATAGCCAATTAAGTCTGCCAAACTCTTATTTATGAAAGTGAAATGTATTCAGGTTTTTTTCCCCACAGATAAATATTTAATAGAAAATAACTCGATCACTGCAGGAGATTAAAGAAGAATTTGACTCCAGTGTAACATTTAGAAAAACAGGATCTTCCCCCCGCCCCTTTAGTCTTCTTTTTGGTTCTTGGCTGCCTGACCAAATAGCAGACACTATGATGAAAACGGTGGAAAGTTTTTCACTCCAGCACAATAATCAGCATGTAAAGGCAGGAGCCTGATGAAAACCCCAAGTAGCTGAATATGTAATGAATGATCCTCCCTGAAATGAGGCAAAAACCAGGCCTGAGATCTAGGGTTAAATAACTGTGATATATTTATAGAGGGCAAGGGATCATCATAAAATAAAGCAGCAAATAGTAAAGAAGTCAATGTAAAAGAGAGGCCAGGGATTTAGGGTATAGAGATCATAAATTTTCATCGATATAAACAGTCCATGTACCTCAGGAGCTGAGGTTTAGCTATAATTTCAGGGCTGACCTATAGACTTTTGGTGTTCACAGTGCATGCACGATCAAGATGCCATCTGAGGAGGAAGAGGAGGGGGGAGAAATGTTGCAGATCTGTGTGATTTACTCATTTAATCATCTCCAAATCCACCCCAAACACAACAGTGACGGGCTGAATATCAGTACTTGAGAGGATTTTATTGTCCCAGTAAATTACATTTAATTCTTACTACAGCGTCACGTATAAACAAAAATAGTGACGGATTCCATCCCCTGAGTGCTCCTACACAGGGAAAGAGGAAGGAACGGTTACAAAGGATGCTCAGATCTGTCATGTCGCCCACCAGCTCTGCATCCTTCAGATCATCCCAATATACCCAGCCGCCTTTTAGTGAAAATGGATGGTGTGCATTTCAGCCCCCCCCCCACTGCATTCTCCACGCTCACCCCCATACACATATACATGCACAGCCTGCTTCTTCCAAATGCTGTTTTCATATTAATAATAATTAATAGCAATAATGATAATAAAGGATGATGGCATCCACAGGAACCATTGATGCTTTTAGCCGGGTCCTAATTGCCCTTAAAGAGAATTTTAAATGCTTTCCAAATGACTCCAATGATCTGGCTAAACAGCTTGCTTGCTTCTTTCTATTAGTTTGAGTTGGAAAACATTGTGTCAGCACTAAGTGAGCTTTTTGTTCTCATCTCCATCCTAATGGACAATCCGATTGTGGAAGACACCTCACCCACACACTTATCCAAAGATGGGATAGTTGATGGCCAGGGATATGGTGCATAGTGCATGTGTGTGTGTGTGTGTGAGAGAGAGAGAGAGAGAGAGAGAGATTGAGAGAGAGAGAGAGAGAGAGAGAGAGAGAGAGAGAGAGAGAGAGATGTTAGCAGCTTTGCAGAAAGCAGAGCAAGATTTTGAAGGAAAGGGTTGTATTCAGATCTTATAACAGACAAGAAGGGATAAAATACAAGGTAACCCAACTTATTTGTACGCCTCCATTGCCTGCGGCCTTTGCATGACATTCCTGCATTTAAAAACACAGTGCGGTGCTTTTTTGTTGTGGCACTGCAAGTCTTACCAGCCACAAATAGCATCACAGAACAGAGAAATGCTTGTTGAGGATTTTGAGGGCCTGGCGTTATAACCCTTGTCCAAGAGAGTAATTCTTGCTCATATTAGTCCTATTGATTTCACCAAGCCCACTCAAGTAAATAAGAACAGGCCTCCTGAGAAGAGCCTGTAGGGAAATATTTCAAGTCAGCACCCACCGGTGATAACAACCCCCCCAAGCCATGCTTAGCACGCAGGAAGCTTTGCGGAACTGCCAGTTAATGCAAAAATACACATGTGATACTCGACAAATTCCAATGAGATAATTGATTAAAGGGAGGGGGAGCCTTTGTACAGGTGCTTGTTTTCAAATGAAATATCTGGGCAACGTCGCAAACGCCAGCTGCTGCCCAGGAGTCTGTCTGAAAGGGCTTCAGTCCTGGGGCCACTAGGTTGTGCTATTGTATCGAGAACGGGCCTGCTTTTCTGGGCAGGCTGCATAAGGATGGTTTCCTGCTGTGCAGGATCTTGTAAATACTGTTTTACAGTTTTCACTAACAACAGAAGTATACGAGATCAAGAGAGAAAGACTGTCATTTGCTTTCTCCTCAAAGCCAGGTCCAGGACCTGGTTTTAGTTAGTCACTTTTGTGTTCTTTGTAAGATGCCCTGAAGACACCTACGCTGTCAAAGAGAGAGAGAGAGAGAGAGAGAGAGAGAGAGAGAGAGAGAGAGAGAGTTTTTATGTGCCTCTAAGACCAAGTGCTTCCTCTTACCAAAGTCTCACCTTAACATGTATGTTCCAAGAGGACTTTCCAAAGTTCTTATGAGCCATCAAAAGTCCATAAATTCACATTCTGCCTTCCTTTCCTGGTTTGATATTGGCCTATTCACTAGATCACTGTTTCTCAAACTGTGGATTGGACCCACTAGGTGGGTCACGAGTGAATTTCAGGTGGGTCGTGTAGCATCTAGCACAGCCATGTTGAAAATATGGGAAGATGGGATGCTGGAAAGAGGGAAGGGCTGTATGGATGTTTTGCTTGTGCCATGGTTGTAAATAAGCTTTTCTTCTTTCAGATTCACTTTGCTACTGGAAAATAGCTGAGAAATAATCCAACTTATTTCTGCATTCTCCGGAAAGCAGCAGGCTCTGCTGTCACAATGATGGCACTTCCGGACATGACATCACTTCCTGTAGGTTTGTTCGTTATTTGTTGTAAAGCCATTCAACTTTAATGTTATTATTTGCCTGTAAACCGCTTTGTGAACTTTATGTTGAAAAGTGGTATATAAATACTAGTGATTGATTGATTGATTGATTGATTGATTGATTGATTGATTGTTACATCATCACTTCCTGTAGATTGTCATTCTAAAAAGTGGGTCCTGGTGCTAAAAAGTTTGAGAACCACTGCACTAGATGTTCTAATGCGCAAAGTGCTTTACAATTCATTGATGACAATAACTCTTCCGGCAGTTCATGTCCAATGCCACTGAATGAGCTTTGCAGGTTAACATATAGTTGCATCTGGGCATCCCACCCTCTAAACCAAACCCCAAACTCCGCCACTGTACCCTGTGGGCATGCCTAACATAAAAATGTTTGTTGCGGGGACTGTTGTTATTGTTCACCCCAGCAATGGCCTTTCAACATGTGCAACAGATTTGATGCACTGACAAATGCTTTCTTTTGCTTATGTGTAAAAACTTAATTGCTTTTCGTCTTACTCATATTTTTTTTCCATTCCCACTGTCCAAAGGAAAAAAAAATTCCTTGCAAACTAATATGGTTTCAATTTGGGCTGCATGGCTTTTTAACCTATTTGACATCATGCAAACTCTTCTAACAGAGATTTCATTTGGTCTGTTTTGACTCGGTGTTTCTGGCAGAGTTCTCCTCCCAATCTAAGCTGTGTTTTATCAAGCAAATAACTTACAGGGTATCTTGTGCGTGTGCGTTTTAAAAAGGCAGAGGATTCATTTCTTTCCATATATTTACTCAGCTTTGGCGTAAATCTTTCTGTATTTTGCTCCATGGATTAACACCTTTCTCATCCTTCCTACTCCTCTCTTTAGGATGGTAAGCTGAGACAGTCATAATGAGGAGCAGAGCTAGTGGCTCTCTCCATTCCAAAGCTCTAGGAGAGAATAAGGTCATCCCCAAAGACCTGAGTCTGCAATTGGTTAGCTTAGTTGGCCTGGTACAAGCCTTACATTTGGGAACTATCAGCTTCAGGTTTTGAATCTTTCAGTAACAATTCTCTGCCTGTTAATTAATTTCTGACGGCTGCTGTGCTGTAGAAGACAAGGAACGGGGGTGTTTTTTCCCCCCAAAGGGTATACAGACAGAAACGATCACATGGATCCAACTGCATACAGTTAACCCAAAACAGAACATGGATACCAACAGAAATGCAATCAAAGAAGGAAGAAAAGAGATAAACATGAGGAAGAGCTGAGTTTTATTCCTCTGTTCCTTTAAACTTTTGAAATGGGCTTCAGTGAACCATAAACTACTGAAATCCAGTTGCTTTCTCTACTAACGTTCAGAGAGTGAAATCCCACTCTAGACACTGAAATCCCAGTTGGGGATTTTTGTACTTGAAAACATAATATGCTTACATAATACAGGCGTGCCCCGATATCCACTGATTCGGTATCAACAGTTTCAGTTATCCACAGATACCATGAACATAACATAAGAAAAGCTTTGCTGGATCAGGCCAAGGGCCCATCTAGGCCAACTTCCTGTATCTCACAGTGGCCCTACCAGTTGCCTCAGAGATAGTGGGACACCTATTAAAAAGAACAAATTTCCTTTATTTACCTTGTTGCAGCCAAACCATTGATGTTCCCCTATCTCTAAAAATGCATCCCCAGTATCCACAGCTTCAGGTATCCATGGGAGGGGGGGGGGGTTCGGAACGGATCCCCAGCGGATGCCAGGGCATGCCTGTATATAAATGGAGCAAGAACTTACCGTAAGTTCCCACCTGGGACACTAACAGCACAATCCTATGCATGTCTATTCAGAAGTAAGCCCCACAGAGTCTTATTGGACTTACTTTCTAGACCGTGTACATAGGAGTGGAGCCTTATAGCCCAATCAGTAATAACTCGGCTGGCCTGCGGGGTGCACCGTCCACTGCATCCTGCAGGGTGGCTGGAGACCAAGCCACCAGGAAGAGGTAGGTAAAGCACACTTATCTCCTCCTTCATATGTGCCACTTGGGCCTACTCAGATCTAGGAAAGCCACTGAGAACCATGGATGATGGAGGGGTCTCCATGAACTTACCAGGGGGCAATGCGATTTTGGGGATAAAGCACGTGAGTCTTTAATGTAGATCATGAAAATGTACAGTATTTTCACAGTAGAAAATACACGGTAATAGCAGTGCAGTAATGGCAGAATCAAGGATTTGGAGGGAATTACTCCAAAATGGGGTCGCGGATGGGTTAGCTAGTGAGAAGTGCCCAGAGCTGGTTGTTGATGTCCTTGACCCTTCCCAGACACTACTAGCCACTTATCACAGATTTGCCTGAAAACTGCCAGCTAACAATGTTCTGCTGTTGTCTCCTTGCACCTTCTAAGGCAGGGGTGTCAAACATAAGGCCCGGGAGCCAGATGCAGCAGACAGAAGCTCTTCATTTGGCCCTCGGGCTCTCCCAGCACCACCATCAGCTGCTCTCAGCTGCTGAGCTATGTTGACCTCAACATAATAGTCACTTTCGTCACTGCCGAAAGGCCCACATGATAATTGGGCTCTCTCATATCTTGAAAACATGATCAAGATTTGCATATGTTCTCTTCTATTTGTTCGGTTTGTATATGTTCTCTTCTATCTTCTATTTAGACTAGGTTCCCTAATAGAAACTCATTAGCTGCAGATAAAGTGCTGATTTCTGGTCATGACCTGCTTAATGATGTCATTTCCTGTTTAATTACATCACTTCTGGCCCTCAGCAGGCATCATAAATGCTATTTGGCCCGCTGTATGAAATGAGTTTGACACCCCTGCTCTAAGGCTCTGGGACTCCTTCCCCAACCAGGAATACTCCAGAGCAGATGCTGATTGTCAAATTGCTTCATAACCTATAGATAGGAATTGTTCACATAGATAGGAATTTTCTATTTTTTTCTGCCTTTTCCATGCCAAAGCAAATGCCCAAGACAGCTTACATAGGGAGCCTAGTCTAAACGACCATTTTTCTTTCTTTCTTTCTTTCTTTCTTTCTTTCTTTCTTTCTTTCTTTCTTTCTTTCTTTCTTTCTTTCTTTCTTTCTTTCTTTCTTTCTTTCTTTCTTTCTTTCTTTCTTTCTTTCTTCCTATTAAAAAAAAACAGTGTTCTGTGATTCACTGCTCCTCAGTCCCAGATGTAGTCTTCACAGTGTGGTTCTTTCCTCCTCTGCCTGCATTCCATCAGGTTTCAGCAGGGAATCATAAGTCCAGCTTGGACAGGCTGTACTCCGGTCTTTTGCCAGCCAGCCTTCTCACACACTCCCCACAACTCTCACTTGCAGTGACTAATTAGTTCATCTGTGCCTCCATCTGCCAGAACAGGTACAGCAGCTTGTCACAGCCTGACATTCTGTCTCCCATCCAAAAACAAGATCACAGATTCTTCTGCTTAGCTTCAGGCAGTACTGGTGGCTCAACCATTCCACACTGTCCACAGTGACTCTGTCCTGCCACAACAGGTACTGTACCTTGTCACTGCCTGGCATTCTGTCTCTCATCCAAAAATGGACCATAGATTCATAAATGCTTAGCTTCAAAGACCTTCCCTAAACTCTACAGGAAACACATCACATATATAATAAGTTCCAGAGCCATGTTAAGCTGAGCAGGCCTAAGAATCCCTGGTGCTTCAGTGCTCCTCACCTTCCTTTCCCAACCCAGTGAGAGGGCGGAAGAGAAACAGCAGAGCTGGGTGGGCACAAGGAAGTTGCCTGCCAAATCTGTTCTCTAAGGGGACTTCCCCAGTGAGCTTCCTGGCTGGGCCCGCTCTTGTACTCTGTCTTTTGCCACAAAAACAAAAACTCTTCTCATGCCTAAAGATGAACACTTTTATTTTAGCATTTTCTTTCAAGTCCTAGTATCCACTTCATTGGGTAGACCCATGAAAACTGCCCATGAACACTGATACAGAAACAAATGTGTCTGGCTTTAAGATATCACACACAGGCAGACAAAATGCAAATAGTGTAATATAATGTAAGCAAATATGAGCATATGCAATTATCAATACAACTAGCCTCTCATTTGTCAAAAGTCACAAATGAATGGGAAAAGTGGTTCACTCCATGTTCACCAAACATCATCCTTACTGACCTTTAAAAGCAAACGTAATACTAACAATGTCAGAGAAAAACATCCCTGCTACACACGTAATTGCTATTAGTTTGGATAACAACTAGTATGTTCAGTGCCAAATCTTTCTTTCTCCTTAAGTGTATTGGGGGGGGGAGAGAGAGAGAGAGAGAGAGAGAGAGAGAGAGAGAGAGAGAGAGAGAGAGGTATTTGTGCAAAGTGGACAACAGATAGACATAACTAATTATGGTGCAATTATCAAAAGAGATAATCTGTCTCCCAGTCTTCACCGCAGCCTTTACATAATTCCCCCCTGGCTGAAATGAGTTGGTATTGTAATAATAATGCTCACTTTCTCCATTTCTATTTAGTAGGGACAATAAGCCAACAGAAGGATGGAAAATTAGCCCAGGGAACTTTCTCTTTCAAATGCACTCACATATGTATTACTTGTTAGACAGCTCAGGAAATTTAACCTGTGACTTTGCCTCGCACACATCCTTAGACGAGCTTATTTCAGTCTTATTTTGACTCTGTGTTGCTCGTCAGATGCGGCCACCGTTTCTCATTAGGATTCAAGGAGGGACGAAACTGTGTAGAGACTGCTGTGTACATTATGCATACAAAGCCATTGTTCAAAAAAAGATTCTGACTGCCGATTCCCTTGTAACACACCTCCATACTTGAAATGTAGTGCTGTACAGTGCCTGTACCAATCAGACAATGGAGTGATCATAACCTCTTTGCTTACGCAGAAGGATTTAAAACAAAAAAACCTCAACTGTCGCATCAGTAGCCTAAAAAAGTTCCCCTTTATTGTGTAGACTCCAAATCTCAAAAAAATGAGAAACAAATACTAACAATTAGATGTGAGTTCTATATGCTTTGCAAAGCTAGAAAGGTTGTTTGAGTTTGTGTGTGTGTGTGTGTGTGTGTGTGTAGGGGGGGTCCTTTGGCAACTTGAGCTACCATGCCAGACAAATAATGGCTGGAACCAGTACATGATCAGGTTTTCATCTTTTTAAAATGCTAGGTTATACAAATGAAATCCTAATGATATACAGAAGCAACAATGCTTAGAATATATATTAAGGATACTATTATTGGCACATAGAGATAGATAGGCAAGTGATGCAGACTGATGGTTGAGCTGCTGGTACTACCTGAAGCTAAGCAGAAAAATCTGTGGTCTTGTATTGTGATGGAAGATGGAATGTCAGGCTGTGACAAGCTGCGTTACCTGTTCTGGCAGACGGAGGCACTGATGAGCTAATTTGTCACCGCAATTGATAGTTGGGAGTGTGTGAGAAGGCCAGCCAGCAAAAGATTGGAGTACGACCTTGAGGACCGGTCCATGCTTGACTTACAATTCCCTGCTGAAGCTTGATGATACATAGCCAAAAGAGAGAATCACACTGTGAAGGCTACATCTGGGACTGAGGATTCAGTGAATCACATAATACTTTATATTTGTAAACACCCCATTGAAAAAATTGTGGTTTAGACTAGCCAGCCCATGTAAGCCGCCTTGTGCATTTGCTTCAGTATGGGAAAGCCGGGGTATAAATTCTTCAAATAAATAAATAAAATAAGCAGGAAGTGATGTCATTAAGCAGCTCATGACCAGAATTAAGCACTTTTTCTCACGTAGGAACTCCTTAGCTGTAAATGAAAGAAGAAGAAACACAAATCTTGGTCGTATTTTTCAAGATATCAGGTAAAGGTTTCCCCATGACCTAATGGTCTAGTCATGACCGACTGTAGGGGGTGGTGCTCATCTCTGTTTCTAAGCCAAAGAGCCAGCGTTTCTCTGAGGACAAGCTTCCGAGGTCATGTGGCCGGCATGACTATACGCCAAGGCGCACGGAACCTTCCCACCGAAGTGGTAGCTATTTATCTACTTGCATTTTTATGTGCTTTCGAACTGCTAGGTTGGCAGGAGCTGGGACAAGTGACAGGAGCTCACTCTGTCGCGTGGTCTTGAACTGCCAACCTTCTGGTCATCAAGCTCAGTAGCAGCGGTTTAACTTGCAGCGCCACTACGTCACCTTTCAAGATACGGAAGACTCCAATTATCATGTAGGCTGACCTTTCAGCAGTGACACCTCAGCACAGCTCAGCAGCTGTTTCTTATATCGGACTTTTAGTGGATCTGTTAGTTTATTAGAATTATCTAAATTTGCTTTCTAAAATACACCTCAAGTAGTGAACACACTGTGGGAAAGGGTGCATGTGTAAACTTACTGAGAAGCTACCATACTATCTAACAAGTAAAATAGCAACTTCTTGTTTGAAGAAAAGGCCACACATTAATATTGTGTCATCATTTCTCGAATCTGGAATATAGAATATTACAGTAAGACAACAGAGCACTCAGTCTAAGTTATCTGTCATTCTTATAAGTTGAAGACAAGCTATATTGGTTTTATCACCCAAAAATCTAATGTATCTGCCAGCTTTGAATACATACTGAAAAAGCCTATTTCAGCCATTTCATCAAGTTTAGCCAAGTCGAGGAGAGTTAGATAATTTGTATGAACTGCCAGGCTTCCATCTCAATGTCAGGTTTAAATTGAATGGGAGATTTTAATAATGGCGTCACAAAATTCTCACGTTTTGATTTTCATGGTGAAAACAGTATTTTTGTTTAAATTAGGTAGTCATCCACCCAAATCATATCAATTGTGTGAATATTAACATTTTTCTATATTGTTCAGTGCAATTGTTTTGCCAGATTACTGTTTCCTCTTTGTTCCTATATTAGTCACATGGGCAATCTTATTCAATCAGAGACTATACGGTAAACATGACAATGCCAGGTTAATACAATCAATCAACCTTTGCTACATGAAGATGACACAGAATGCAATTAAGACTGTGGGAGCGCAATCCTAAACTGGAGTTAGGCCGGCATAAACTAAGCCAGCAAAGTTTGACCAGCACAAGGGTCACCATAAAGCATTTTTGGACTACTCTCTGAGTTAGGGAGGATGGCGCACATCTGTGTGCTGGCCTCTCTTGACTCCGAGCATGGTCCAAACATAGTTTACGATGTCCCTTGTGCTGACCAAACTTAGCTTATGCCAGCCTAACTCAGTTTAGGATTGCGCCCTGGGGCACTTTATATGAACAAACAAACATTGTGAAAAAACATTGTGAAAAAGAGTGACAGAAACTGCTGAAAAGGTTGGCCGTTATTTTTTTAGCAGTATCAAAAAATGTTTTTATATACTTGTGAATGGTTTGGGTTCTGTTCTAATTCTAATCTGCAGTTAGAGTTTCAGTTGATTGAGCTGAAAATGGGCAGCTCAATCCTAAAGTGCGCTGCCATCCAATTCAACTCAGGAGGCAGCTGGAGGTCTCCTTGGTAAGGTCTGGAGATAAGAGTATATATTTCTCCTTACCCTGTGATGAGCCTAAACCACCCCATGGGGTTTCTTTGATCCAGGCCAACCTCCACTAATCCCACCCCTCTTGATCCTCCCCTGTTCCATCCACCTCCACCCAGAATGCCCCTTCCACCCCTCCCAATGACTGTCACCCTTTCCCACCTCTGTGCTGCCCAATGCAACATTTGTGCTGGCCAGCACTGGGATGGGATGTAGTGCCAGCAGGCCACTGTAAACGTAGGACTGGAATTCTCTTAAGGCATATACTTGCCACACTCTGAGCCAGTACAGTGACGGATTGCACATAAAAATTTTTTAACAGCCACCTTGGTATTAGGCAAAAGACTGGGATCTGGCATTACAGTTTAGTATATTTTTTTGGTGATCAACACAGAACGCTAAATATTGATAATTTGTATTGAAAACACTACATAAAACAAAATTTAGGTCAAAATGCAAAAAAAAACCCCCACTGCTTTGGCTTATTTTTGGCAGAGGTTGACACAAATCAATTTCATAAAAATAACTTCACATTATTTTTGACGCAGTTTTCAGGAATCCATAAATTGTTTTCAGTAAGGGATCAGGAGGAGGAGTGGCCGAAACAGGAGGAATCTTGCTTAAACTTGCATGAACGTGCATGCTCATTGTTCACAGTGCACGCTGGGATGATTTTAAAGGAATGCGGATGTAGTAAGCAGCAGTTTCTTGATGCTCCAAGCAACAACCAGAGTGCAACTTAGGAACTTTTGAGCAGGTTATTTCAGGCTGGGTGTGTGTGCCAGTAATTGCTTGCCTTTGTAGGGCCATTCACCCTTATTTATTGCACTGTTTTTACAATTTGCAATAAAACACTGAATAAAACCATATAACACTGCAATTTGCTATTTTAATCAAGAAATTTTGGAAAAAAATTCACCAAGAAACCCACCCCTAAATATAGTACATAGCTTCCAGGGCAGAGTGTGTGACTTCAGGACAGATTTGAACTCTGACATATTGCAACCCTTCTAAAGATATCTACTTAGAAAAAAGTTATGCTGAAATTGGTAAAACTGGTTGCCAAATGAACATGTTCAGGATTGAGCTGTTAGAAAATAAGTGCTGGTTTTGGAGGGGAACAGTGTGAGGATATGAAAAGTATGGAAGGCCATTGTGTGAGCTTAAAAGTAAGAGAACTTGATATAGTCCTGTATTTTCACTTCCCAGTGATGATGGACACTTCTTTTATTAATAGTTACATGTGAGTTAACAGCATCCCCCTTGCAGATGCCCCTTACCCACTCTAACATTCTCTACCAATGAATATAAATGACTAATCTAATCAGTTTCCCTTAACCACCTCACCATCTCTTATCCTGAAATTGAAATGCCTCCAGCAAAATTTATTTCAGTGCTGACCCCCCTACCCATTCTGACATACCTTATTTTGAATTCTAATACCACTTCTCTCATGGCGCTTATTTATAGGCTTTTTTCCCTATTGTGCTTATCACCATAATGTCTCCGCACATCACATAACTTAATGAACTTCCTCTCAAACCCAGTAAAAGGGAGAGAAGCTCCATTTGCCTGATTTTATGGTTGGGTTTCTAAGGCACACATCAGACATGGTGAGTTGGCCAGTTTTACAGAGGAAGTCCGCGGCAAAGCCACCCAGTGGTATTCAGCACTCTATTGCATTGTCTGTGAATTAGCATGCATGTTGTCTGCCTAATATTTCAGGATCTGTTAAGATATTAGTAGAAAACCTACTGGAGGAAAATGCATGATTTCAGGTCCCAGAGATTTGGGGATCCTGTTCTGTGTAAAGGAACTTCAGTATCAGAGTGTATGGCACAATCATCTAGACCAGTGTTACTCAAACTGTGGGTCAGGACCCACTTGATGGGTATAGACCTGATGTCAGGTGGGTTGCGGAAAGCTGGGAGCAGCCATCTTGGAAATTGCACCCTTTACTCTTGTTATATTCCTTTTTGGAGTTATAACAGTTTGAAGTGCGGGCTTTTTAAATTTAATTTTTAGTTCAGTGCTTTTACATAATATTTTGTCCTCATCTTGCTTTCTGTCAGGGATGTTCCATAATTGTACAATTGCTGCTGTCCAAGTGCCAATTTGCATTTCAGGAGTGTCATTTTATTATGTTACAATATTGTCATGACATCACTTCCAAGTTAACGACATCATGTCTGGTGGGTCCCAATACGGGTGTCATTCTAATAAGTGGGTTCCAGTCTAAAAAGTTTGAATACCACTGATCTAGACCCAAGTTTCTCAAACTGTGAGTTGCAACCCACTTGATGGGTCTCAACCTGATTGTTGGTTCCGTGGGCCACGAAGCTGAAACTTACAAGCTGATTCGTGAGAAGGAAAATGCATTGAACCCTATGGAAAATGAAATTGAGCCACATCGTGCATTTACTTCTGAGTAGGCAAGTGTTCCTTTGACTGTTGGAGAGACTTAGAGCAATCCATTGCCACTAGAATGGTCCAGATTCGATAAATTCAGACCCTCACAAAAGACTTGAGAAGGCTGTCCTTCCAAACTAAAAAATGTATTGAGCCCCATGGAAAAAGAAACTAAGCTGCACAGTCACATTTACTCATGAGTAAGCAACCATGCCTTGGCTCCTGTTGAAGGTCAGACAAAGGGGAATCAGTGATGTCATGCAGGGGGAACGCGGGGGAACTCAGTTCCACTAGTTAAAATTAGGGCTGACTCCGCCCACTTCACTCTCCCTCCTCCCCTCTCCCAATTCCTCTGCAAAGAGCTTTTCTTCTTGGTTGGCCGGCACTCAGAGAGTTAAAGGCAGTGATGTCATTCAGGAGGAACGGACCAGAACGGATCCTAACAGGCTCCGTGGCTGGTTCCGGGTTCCCAACAAGTGCCAATCAAAAGTGAGTTCCTGTTCCTAAATCATTTGAATGACACCACTGAGGGGAATGAAAGGCTATTATAATGGTCCCGCTCTGATGACCGTGGAGTTCAACAAGTGCTCCAGAAGGCAGTCCCCGCGCCATAAAAAGGATCAAAACAGAGGCTTAAGGGGATAAGCTGAAACTTTTTTTCCATTCTTAGTCTTTTAAAGCTAGGTGGGTCCTGATAGTCTTAAAAAGAGGGCTCCAGTGCTACAGAACTGGGAACCACTGCTTCATTTATTTAGAAATAAAGGCTGACAGATCAGGAACCAGCCACCCACCCACTCTGAAATCAGATGGGCTGCTTAAGGGCTGGACTCAGACATTCAAAACGTACATACAGCCATACATAAAAATAACAAACCTTCATTTAGCTGATCTAAAACTCCTGTGTTGGTTATCTAGAATTAGCAGAGGCAACTACTCCATTCACTAGAACCTGAACAGCATTTCCTGGGCATGAAGTCTCTAATGAAAGGCCAGAGCTATTTTATAGGAGTTTACCACTCACCCCACCTGTGCCTCCCTGGTTGACTCCCTATGTTGCTATTACATCCAATTCACAGACCATCTTCTTAACCCTATAACTTCCTTCCAAGTTCCATTCCCAGAAATTACAGTACTTTTCAAAGGAATGCCACCTAGCTGTTACATTCCACCTTCTTTTCCTCCGTTCACTAAGGTATTTCCACTTCTATAAAATGTATTTTCACCCCAAAGCCCTACTTCCCATGACAAGCAGCCATATTGAAAATATGGGAAGATGGGATGTGGCAGCGATGGGATCTGCAAATTGAGAAGGGGAACGCTGGGCAGGATTTAGGCGGGACTTACACATGATTGGCAGCCCGTCCGCAGCGTTCCGCAGCTGCCCTGGCCTCGGGGGGGGGAGTCCTGCTCGCCGCAGAGGATGGGTGGGGGGCGCACGCGCACCAGGTGCCTGGGCGAGCAGCGGTGGGGCGCGCCAACTGGGGGCAGCCCCCCCGAGGCCAGGGCAGCCGCAGAACGCTGCGGACGGGCAGCCAATCATGTGGACGTCCCGCGTAAGTCCCGCCCAGTGTTCCCCTTCTCCATTTGCAGATCCCATCGCTGGGATGTGGGAAAGGGGGAAGACTGTGTGATTATTTTGCTTGTGTAAAGGTTGTAATTAGGCTTTTTTTCTGTCTGATTTACTTTGCTATTGGAAAATGACTGAGAAATAACCCAACTTATTGCTGCATTCTCAGGAAAGCAGCAGGTGCTGGCGTCACAGTGACTATGACATCACTTCTGGTGGTCATGACATCACATCTGGTAGGTCCCGGACAGATTTTCATTCTAAAAAGTGGGTCCTAGTGCTAAAAAGTATGAGAACCACTGATGTATCTGGCTGTATATGGTTGAGCACACACGTCTGTTAGTTATTCTGACTGTCCATGGTATATGTAACAATTTTTGCCAGCACCACAGTGATAAATATGATTAGGGTTACCAAATATGAATTGGAACACAGTGCCTATACTTTTAACCATTAGAAGAGGGGGTTTGGGCAGATGCAACTCATCATGGAGGGGTTTCAAAAGCTGCACCTGCCAAAATTCCCTCTTCTATACAATAGTTAAAGGTATAGGCACTTATGCCGGCCTAACTCCAGTTTAGGATTGCGCCCCCAGTTTGCATCTGGTAACCCTAAAAATGATCAATGCACACAACAAATTCTGTCAGGAATTGAAAGGAAATCTCTCAGTGTTTTGGTGTGTGTGTGTGTGTGTGTGTGTGTGTGTGTGTGTGTGTGTGTGTGTG
>JAJKFI010000021.1:6611757-6623373 GCA_029204185.1 Lerista edwardsae
GTGTGTGTGTGTGTGTGTGTGTGTGTGTGTGTGTGTGTGTGTGTGTGACTATTACTCATAAAACTTTTACTTTTGCACTGCTTTTGCATTGCTTTCCTGTTAATGAAAATCTCACTTCTAATGAACTGGATGACAAAAATACAAAAGAGCCACTACATAGCTTTTCAGCACTCTGCCATCTTTTCATTCACATATTCAGAACACTCCTTCAGGAAGAATGCATTTATAACATCATTGTGGTGAGGCCTTGGCAATAGCAACACCTCAATAGCCAGAATCGCTTACAAAGGATAGGGAAAGAGGTGGCTCTGGCCCTGAACACTCAATTAAGTGGAGTTTTTTTTTCTTTTCCTTAACACACTCCCCGTGGTACATTAAATTTTACTGATGTCTAATAGCTTCACCATCCCTGGCCTTGGTTTTATTAACCTAAAGGACTAAAGAACAAAAGACATATATTGCTGACAGGTTAAAAATTCCTTAACAAAGGTATCATTAATGGCTCCTCAGAATATGCAGTGAAGCGACTATAGCACTCATTCGAGCAGGCACTTATTATTTTGGATTCAGTAATTTTCCATGAAGGATGTTTTGATGGGTTTTATGCCTTTATGAGAAAAGCTTTAAGAAAGTTGCCGCTTTCATTAAAAGCTTGCTTGTTTGTTTGCTTCCTCTGAGTACGGATGAAGTCGTAGCTGATAGCGACATATATGTGAGAACCAGCAACTTTGGCCCAAATGTGTGTTGATTTTTATTTATTTACTTATCTGAAGAATTTATATCTTGCCTTTCCCATGCTGAAGCAGATTTATATCTTGCCTTTCCCATGCTAGGCAGCTTACATGGGCTGGCTAGTCTAAGCCACCATTTTCAATGGCTCTTTTAAAAACAAATATACAGTATTCTATGATTCATTGAATCCCCAGCCCCAGATGCAGCCTTCACAGTGTGATTCTCTCCTCTGGCCGTGTGACATCGAGCTTCAGCAGGCAATCGTAAGTCAAGCCTGGACACAGATGCGGAGGAATAGTATAGCCCGGGGTGGCGCGAGCCATGGGCGCTGGCAGCGGTGGGGCGCCATGGTGCGGAGTCCGTGGATGAACCTGCGCGCTGTCTGGCCCACCTGCTCTTCCTGGCGTCCGTTCCGCTCCAAAATGGAGCTATTCCAGGCACAGGGAGGCGTGGCAGGATGACGCATGGGGGTGGGGCGACATGCTGGGGGCACAGTTTCGTCGCCCTGCCGTGGGTGCGCTCGAGGCTCCGTTCGTCCCTGCCTGGACAGGTCCTCAAGGTCATACTTCGTTCTTTTGCCAGCTGGCCTTCTCACATATTCCTCTGCAACTAACACTTGGGTGTGGGTGTGAGTGTGTGCCTCTATCTTGCATCAGATCAATATTTAGCATGTGATATGAGCTGCGAAAACCACAAAGTGCATGTAATAGAATATGAACCATCATCATGAAAATGAGATCGGTCTGACTCAGAGGTGGCACAGTTGGATTATAGGTGTGGCCCAATATCCATCGATTCAGTATCCACGGTTTCAGTTATCCACGGATTCTATGGATACTGGAATACCTATTAAAAAGATAGGGGAACATTAAACAAATCTCTTTTTTTTTTTACCTTGTTGCAGCAAAACCCTATCTTTAAAAAGGTGCCCCTAGTATCCACAGTTTCAGATATCCATGTGGGGTGTGTGTGTCTGGAACATAACCCCAGCAGATACTGGCGCATGCCTGTATTCCTGGGTCATGCAACCAAACATTTACACACTTTAAGTTCACTACAAGCCCAGTAGGCTTTTTCATCCCATGACATGAGCTGGATGCATACCAATAAATCTGACGGGCGCATGTGGCTTGAGGATTCTATGTTATCCTATCCTAAAGATCCAGTGAGTTCAGGACTGCCTTTTGCTTTATTCCAGGAGGATTCATTGTAAATAAATCAATGTCGGGACACACTAATGCCTGTGATTAGTGTGGTCTTTAAACACCGACCTCTATTTAGTTCTTAGCTTGACATTCCCATCTTTAGTGAGACGTGCAAGTTAATTTTAGAATCAACTCATTAACCTGTATATTTTAATTCACTTTATCTGCTTTTACTGAACTTGATCTGACTGCAGCTAATGTTAATTTTGTCATTGATTTGTGCAAACAGGGTTGCATCCACTTTAAATATCCTGAGCACTTTCAACAGTATAATCTGTTGAAAGAGCATTTCAGCAGGGGATTGCGGCCTGCTTGCACAGCTAGTCGGTACTAGAGATGTAACTCTTGTCAAGCTCAGCAAAGGTGGCCAGGCAATGGCCTGCAGGCTGGATATGACCCCCAAAGCAAATCTATCGGAAAGGGATAAAAATTCTGCCCACTCTTTCACTCATAGAGAAAAAACCACATTGTTTCCAGTTTATGAGAGACAGAGGCATGGCACAGTATAATGTCACCTTTCCCTTTGGGTTTTGTACGAAATGCCAAGACCAGCTGCACATGCTGTGTAACTGCAGGGAAGTGTGTAGCCAAGTATACTTCTGGCCTCTTGGGAAATTTCTGAGACATTTCCACCATGAGGGGCCAATTGAGACATAGAAGTGGGTGAAAACAGTTTTATTTTTTCATGGATTTCAGTTTTTTTTTCCAAAGTTAGAAGTGCAGAAAGTAGTGCTTTTATTCCAAGGGCACACCTATAAACTATAAATCATAATTGCTTCAAAAGTTCACTAGATAGGTGGTAGATGGTATAGAGTCAGCAGGTGCAGCCACATGCATGCAGAGGTGTTAGAGCAGCCATTTTCAACCAGTGTGCTGCAAAAGGTCTGCAGGCTTGCCATGTGAGTTTGGGGGCATAGTCCTAATCCCAGAGGTGTACCAGGGCTTGTATGCATCTCAGGCACGCTGTGTGATGTCACGATGTCACACACTGTGACGGCATGACATCGCAAAGTGAGGGGAGCGCAAGGGATCCTGCAGTGGCCACCGCCTCCCCCAGATGGCATGTTCCCCTCACTCCCTGACTCGGGAAGCGAAGGGAACGCACAGGCTCCTCCTGGAACGGCTGGGGCAATTTCACCCCAGCCGGCCCTGTAGGTGCCCAGGCAGGCTGCATGTTCCCCTCACTCCCTGGCTCAGGAAGCGAAGGGAATGCACAGGTGCCTGCAGGGGCATACTGGATGCAAGGAGGGTGGGCAGGCCGGCCGAAAAGCACTCTGCTTTTTCTCACCCACTGCACCCTTTTATTGGAAAAGGCAGGAGATACCCCAAGGAGATAGGGAATGGAATCAGCATTGGCCCCTTGTCCCAGATTACCTAGGAAGTACGGGGTTAATCCCAGAGTTTCTGCAAGCCTCAGGGGCACCAGCTGCAGGCTGATGAGGGCCCTGGCTAGGAAGGGATTAGCACAGGTGCAGATGGGTGTGGCTGATGAGCTAGAGCCTGCCCAGCAATAGACACCGATTGGCCTGCCTCAGTATAAAGTGGGAGGCAGGAGCTGCATTAAGGACCCTGGGTAGGAGCTGGAGGAGAGCACCAGGTAGGGGCAGCACTGGGCAGGTGTAGCAGCAGGCAGGTGAAGGAAGGAAAGTGGCAGTGGACTGATGGATTGCTGGATGGACTGACTGACTGACTGTTAAAGGACTGGATAAGATAAGGTTATTGTGGGGAGAAACTGTGGGGAACTGTTGTATGGCTGCCATGCCCCTGGAGCCACCAAGTGGAGGAGGCAGTTGTGGCTTGGGCAGGTTGACTGCCTATTGTTTGTTGGTGGGGTTTGTTGGTGCCAGACTTAGGGTATTTGGAGCTAAGCCAGTGATGAGGGCAGTCTGGAGGAGGCTGACCAGCCAGTGATCCCAAGCAAAGCTGCTAGAAGAGAGGAGGCCCAGTGGGTGACTGAACCCCCTCCCTCTTGCCTATCTCTGAGGCTGCTCTGGAGGGAAAACTAGTTAGCCTAACGTGGGCATTGGGGCCCTTGGGGAGGCCCAGCAGGGAATTTGGCAGAACAACCCTTCCCCGCAACCGGTGCCCATTGCCTCACGGCACTCTTTATTTACCTCCTAACCCACTTTCCAGCACTGACATAGCTGTGCCAGTGGAGCATGTGCTGCACCCTGCAGTTGGGGGGCAGGCATGGAGGCCTCCTCAAGGAATGTTTGTTCCCTGACCTCAAAGCTGCATTGCCCTTACCTCTCTGCTGGAAAGTTGGTCAGGATTGGGCCCTGGGTCATTTATTAGTATGGCCATGGGGGTGTGCCAGCAGCATGGTGTGCCTTGTCAGTTGTAAAAAAAAAAAGCTGATGTGCCTTGACAATGTTAGTGCACAGCACAAATGTGCTGTGCAGAGCCATACTTGGCTCACGGTGCGCCCAGAGGCAGGGCGATATCACCATGCCCTCGGCATTCCTGCCCCACCCTTGTGCATTGTCCAGCCACACCTCCCGGAATCACTCCATTTAGGAATGATCCGGACACAAGGGAGGGTAGGGGGCTGAAAAAGGTTTTTCTGTGCTGCTGTTCCCTGCCACAGCAAGCACCCACCTCCCCCTGTGGCACCCTTCCTACACCTCTGGTGCTACGAGAAGGAGAAGATGGCGAATCGCTGTGTTAGAGAAGGGTTTTATTTTTTCACAGATTTTGGGATTTATTTTTGTCTTTTATGATGAGAAGTACAAAAAGTGGGGATCTGTTTTTATTCTGTTATCACAGAAAACCCCCCACTGCAGGGCTGCTGTTAGTATCCACACAGGTTGAGTCCCTTCTCCGAACTGCTTGGGGCAGGGAGGTGTCCGGATTTTGGATCTGTCTGGGTTTCAGAATACTTGCATGCATATAATGAGAAATGCTTCCTCTTGCTCTTTTCACGGTTATCCATTTGGGCATCTGCTGGCCTCTTTGACGTTTTTCAACAAGGGCACACACCACAGAGCAGAGCTTGCAGCTTGTACTTGGGAATGAGAACAAGACCTTCTAGTTCTTTTCTTTTCTGTTCTTTTCTTCTCTTTTCTTTTCAAGTTTTTTCTTTAAAAAAAAACTCGTGGACAAAAATGTCTGGATTTCAGAATAGTCTGGATTTTGGATGTCCGGATAAGGGATCATCCACCTGTATTTGGCTTTACTTCATTTACCATCTCCACTGGCGTCTGGAGAACAGAATGGCCTGCAAGAACACCAAGAACAGAATGGTCACCCCTGCTCTGTTGCACGGCTAAACTCAACCCTTGACTATGGCAGTCCCATGAATGAATGCAGTTGCTTTGTGCGACAGTCCCTGGTAAATCTTCAAACCTTCTTTACATTTCCTAGGGATTCTTGGCTTAGTAGCAATGCTTAGTCCCATCCTTTTTTCCCACAAGGGGAACCCCCCCCCCCAAAAAAAACACAAAAAAACAAAACCATCACACAGTTCCAGTGAGATACCACTGAAATAACATGTGTTTTAAAGAACTGTGATAGGGTGGGATGAGTATCATCATTCTGGCGCTGATCATGTGCACTGTTGTGTACGGAAGAAATGAAAGCTTGGCTCAAATGAGTGTACAGCATCAGTGATTGGTGCTGCTGGTCTTTCTCTCACTACGCACTGCAAACCTTTGCAGCACGGAGAGAATGTCAGTATGATGGTCCTTTAAACAGCACAGTGTAGTGGGCAGTGTAATGGCATCTCATCCGATGACACTACAATAATTCTCTGTAAGAGTTGGGGTGCTGGATCTCAGGTTTGCAGACTCAGTCCTGGATTTTGGAGGACCATCTTCAGCCTTCCAAGGAAGTGGTCCAAACTGCAGTCACACAACATCTCTACCTTATCTCCTCTCCACTTCCCCCATTCAGTCCAAGATGCCCCCTGCTGATGTATCACTTTACCTTCTCCAGTTGACCTAAACGGCAGCAAAAGGGAGGCAAAAGGAGAACTGAAAGTGGGGGAGTCAACCAATAGTTGGCACTGTGTTGCCTTACTTCTTGAGGTTTGCCGAGGCCTCAGCACTGGAAGTCAACAGCCAGCTTGGGCAGCAATTTTGGGGTGATAAAGTGGGCCATAAGAAACTTAAACAACTCAGTAAATAATAGTGATGTGTTTCAAGGCAAATTGAACAGAGGAGGGAAAATCCACCTGACTTGTAGGACACAGTCCTAACCTAGAGTTAGGCTGCACAGTTAGGCCAGCAAAGTTTGGCTGGCACAAGGGCCATCATTGTAAAGTGTGTTTGGACCACTCTCGGAGTCAGGGAGGATGGTGCACATCTGTGTGGTGGCCTCTTGGACTCCAAGATTGGTCCAAACATACTTTACTATGTCTCTTGTGCCTGTCAAACTTTGCTGGCCTAACTGTGCCAGCCTAACTCCAGGTTAGGATTATGTTTTTAGTTTCTTTGGCCAAACTATAATTTGGATTGCAATCGCTAATGGCCAAACTCAGTGAATTGGACTGCTGAAAGACCACAAGGATAATGCAGCATGAATTTTAATGTATACATAATGTTACATGAATTTTATATATAACCTTTCTAGGAACACGTAATAAGGCTAACATTTAACATGCTGCTAATACTGAATTGGACCATTGGACCTTCTAAACCCAGATGGTCTATTCTGGCTCTTCTTGGTCTCCAATAGACTTATTTCCCAGCCTGGTTGCCTGAACTACTGGAGCTAGAATTGCAGGGACTGAACGTGGGACCTTTTGAATGATGGTTCCTCACCACAAACTAATAGTTAGGCAATGAAGCATTTCGGCACTGAGGAATTCAATATATTGAAAGCCTAGAGAAAATACACCATGCTCCCTTTATTGTTTTAACAAAAAGTTGTAGAGAAACATGAAACCTTCTCTGTGTACCGTTCCCCAGCCATTTTACCATGAAATTATGCAATATTATGTTATGTTTGAAGGAAAGGGTCGGAGAAAAACTCTGGTTTCCTCTCTTATTGGGGAGCACTTACAAGTGCTGGGTGAAGGCTGCAGTGAAATTTGGCCTGACCTGGCAAAACAAATGCATCCTTAATGTGAACTAATAACTTTGCCCAGTGTTGACTTAAGATGATAGGGAGGCCTTGAGAAATGTGTCTTTCACCCTTCCGATCCATCACAAAGGCAAATGCAGCACGGAGCCAAATCTAATTTTCCACATTGAGTCACAGCAGGGCTTGGGTAATTTTTTTTTTTAACTTTTTAAAAATTGGTCTTAAGGTGTGCTCCTCTTGGAAAATTCATACTAGCACAACAATCTGGAGGAAACAAAAACAAAATAAAATTCTCCAGGCACCAGTCGTAGAAGAAAATTAAATTTGGCTTCATTATTGCAAAGGAAAGGTTCAGGTATTCCGCTGATTTAAAGCAGAGGGCCTGGAAACAGAATAGGTCATTAGCAAGCATACCTAGAATTGCCAGACTTCACACAAAAGGTGAATCCTTCTATGTTCAGCCTTTGATGAAGCATTGCGGCAAGTGGGGAATGTGTTCAGATTCGCCTCCCCATTTCCCCCAGAGAGGATTCTGTCAACCCAACTTGGCACTGACAATTCTTCTTCGGGACACTAAACTGTTTCTAATTGTTTTCTTTTCCTGCCACATGCCTCTTCCTGCTATTGCTCATTTCTGATATTGATACCTTGCTTCCCTTCTCCTATCTAATGATGTACATGTCAAAGCGGTCCACCTTTCAAAGCTACCCATGAATGAACTGGGGGAGGGTCCGAGCCAGCAGCAGTCAGTCTTTGAAAAATGGAAATCAAGAACTCCTGTGCAAAAGGCATAATGGCAATTGTCCAATTAACGCTGAAGCCAGGAAGAGGTGGGGGGGAGACACTCTGTGCATAGCGACAAAAAGAGCCAAAACCTCATGGTTTGAGAAACACATTCTGCCACTGTTTTAGCTTCTGCTCCTACTCTCACTTCTCCGGTAAAGGATCAGCCATTGCATCTTATGTGCATGTTTGCACCAAACCCCCCTTCAAACTGAGGCTCACAGCAGGTGAACGCCCAATAGCCGGACCTGTCATAAGACATACTTGTCCATCTACCATGTCCAAAGTGAAGAGAGCAGAATGAGCCAAACACACTTTAAAACAAGCATTTTCACTGTGCAGTAAAAAAGCTCATCACCTCAGGGATGGGGCCATAGCACACTGAGATGGTGCATACTTTGCATGCAAAAGATCCCAGCTTCAATTCCAGATAGGGCTGGGAAAGGCTCTTGTTTGAAATCCTGGAATGCTCTGCCAGGAGCGCAAGCTTAAAAAAAAATTAGCTGAATGTCCTGCCTGTCTAGGAATTGCTTCTGTTGAAATCTCTGCCTTTTGCTTGCTTATCTTTCACTTCAACTGTTCATAAGGGGCTAGAATAGCTCAGAGGGTAAAAGCAGGTAACTAAAAAGTGAATATAGACCACAAGTTCGAATGCCCCCTGGGCTAGGTACGCTACAAAAGGGGCTACAAAATCTCAAGGTGGGGACTACGAAATCTTCTTTGCACTGGGTAATAAATAGCTTAGCTGCATTAGTGGGTCTGCAGCATGATGCTCAGCACACTCCTTATGTAGTTGGTTGCATGCACACTTATTTGTGTATAAAGCACCTCTCATTGCTAGTAGTGCACAAAAGTCACAAATAATAAAGGTCCAGCCTGCAAACTAAAGATGAAGTCCTGGTACATTGTGGGGAGGGGGAAGAAAAATAAGGAGGGAGGGAGGGACTACTGTGTAAAGTGCTGCAAATGACTGCTATTGTGGATGGAAAGGCCATTATACAAGTCTGCAATCTGCAGCATTACTCTTATTTATTCCAGGATTTCTCTTCTGCTTTTCTACTCCAAAGACAGTTCGCAAGGCTGGCTCATTTGTGCACGGTGTGGATGATATGCACTGCGAGAGGGAGGACTGAGCTGCATTTTTGTCTCCTTGAAAGTGACTGTTGCCAGTTCAAAGGAGAGCCCTGATGGCCCCAGCCCCAGCTCAGCACCTTCGTCTTTCTTGGGAAAGTGCTTGCTGAAAAAGGAGGAGGTACCACCCTGCAGGTGGCACTGCCACTGACCTTTTTTAAAAAGGGGCAACTAGAATAAAAAGATGCGACTAGTGTTCCAGAAAGTGAACTCTGTCAACTTGAATTGATCAAGCCCAGTAATGGCATCTAAATGATTTAGCAACAGGTACTCACTTTTGATTGGCACTTGTGTCAGGGCCCACCCACTGGAAGTGAGGTCATAGCCAGAAACCAGGAACCGCCGCGCCTCCTCGGGAGGGAGCCCCAGGCAGCCTACCTGCTCACGCTGCTGCTGCTGTTGATCTCCCTCGCTCCACTGCCTGCCTGCCTGGCTCTGAGAATATGCAGGCAACTCAAACGTGCAGGCAATTCAAACGTTGCAGGGGGCGGAGCACCGACGGAGTCAACGAGTGGGCGGGTGAGTGGGCGGGGCCAGCCCTAATCCTAGGAATGGTACTCACATACCCCCGTGTACCCGCTACATGACATGTCTGATCAAGCCTATTTTGAGTCTGGCCTGATTGAGCCACACGGAAAGTGGGCATGCACCCCACCGCATCTGCTTCCCCAACTCTCCTGCCCAACCTTCTCCTAATAAAAAAAATCACCTTATTTTGAGAAAGGAAGACGTGAAGAGCAGGAGAGTGGGCCAGGATAGGTCTGCTGGTCCATCTTCAGTGCAGAATGAAATTACAGGTGAAGGCTTTTTATCTGTCCCCAGAACCGTCATGTACATAAAAATCCATGGGTAATTAAACCTGTGGATTTTTCCCATACCTCAGCCTCTGGGCACCTGTATGGATGCAACGTATGGATGGCTTTCTGAGGCCCACCAAAGTCACATGGCATGCATGCGGCTTTGGCGGGGTTAAAAATGGGGGCTATTTCCCACCCCGCTGTCCAGACATGACGTTTCACACAGTTCCGTCAAATCTGGAGGGCGGTGCGGGAGAATATTCCCTATTCTCCCATCCGAAGCCGTGTTTGCATACAGCTTTGGTGGGGCTGGGAATCTCTCAGCGCAATCCTAAACTGGAGTTAGGCTGGCATAAACTAAGGCAGCAAAGTTTGGCCAGCACAAGGGGCACCAAACAGCGTGTTTGGACAACTTTTGGAGTCAGGGAGGATGGCTCACGTCAGTGTGCTGGCCTCTCTGACTCCGAGAGTATTCCAAACATACTTTATGGCGGCCCTTGTGCTGGCCAAACTTTGCTGCCTTAGCTTATGCCTGCCTAACTCAGTTTAGGATTGCGACCCCATTCTCAGCCCCAGAGAAGCCACAGCTTTGATGGGGCTGAGAATGAGAGATTTTCCTCCCGCTCACCCTCCGGACACTGGTCCAGAGGGTCATGGTGGGAATAATCTCCCATTTTCAGCCCCAGAGAAGCCGCGTGCAAACATGTCTTCAGCGGGGCTGAGAATAGGAGATATTCTATTGTGTGCTCCACTATGTCTGGAGGACGGGGTGGGAGGAATATCCCCCATTCTTAGCCATATGTAGGCCACATGGCTTCAGCAGGCCTCAGAAGCACCTTTGGAGCAACTTGAGCACAGCTCCAGTTGCCTTCAAAGGCTTCAGGTCGAGCCTATTCTGGTTCAACAAGGTCCGGAGGACCCACGAAGAGTCAAATCCGTGGATCTAAAATCTGATGATAATTAGTCTCAACCTAATTTATTTTATTTATTTAATTAGGGTCAACCATTTATTTTTCCCATTTTTATACTGCCCATCCTGCGAGGAGCTCAGGGTGGTGTACATAAGTTCCTCCCCTCCTTTTGTCCTCAAAACAACCTTGTGAGGTAGGTGACACTGAGGGCGCAATCCTAACCTGGAGATTGGCTGGCATAGTTAGGCCAGCAAAGTTTGGCCAGCACAAGGGCCACCGTAAAGCATGTTTGGACCACTCTTGGAATCAGGGAGAATGATGCAAGTCTGTGTGTTGGCCTCTCTGACTCCAAGAGTGGTCCAAACATACTTTACGGCGTCCGTGTGCTGACCAAACTTTGCTGGCCTAACTTGTGCCGGTCTAAGTCCAGGTTAGGATTGCGCTTTGAGTGTTAGTGACTGGCCTAAAGTCACCCAGGAAGCTTCATGGCTGAGTGGGAATTTGATTCATTTGATGGTTCATTTTCTGCCAGGGATTGGGACAGATCATGAGTTCTGAAATCCAACATCATATGGGATCCAATATCATATGAGGGTGTTGTTTGCAGATAGCAAGCGATATCACAGGCTTTTTCCTAGTGAATTCTCCTGCATTTCACCCCCTGGTCTGCTGTTGTGCTCTTTCACCTGTTACCTTACTCATCAAAGGTAAAGATCTGTTCTCCATGAGGAAGCAAGCAGGTAGGTCCTCTCCCATCCCTGTCTGTCATATAAACTGCTTCTGCATCACCTTCCCCGCTCCATCACAATGTGATAGTAAAAAAACTATGGCACCAACAAAATCGGTCATCTGTACAGTAGCAATTGGGTTGTTGCAAACGTAGCATGAAAATTACTTCAAAGGTACAAATATGGAACTATTGATTTTATTTTTTTTCAAGGGTAAAAAAAAATTAGTAATGTCATTGTGGATTAGTTGTATAGCCAAAGTGTGTGTGTGTGTGTGTGTGTGTGTGTGTGTGTGTGTGTGTGTGTG
>JAJKFI010000021.1:6624029-6634541 GCA_029204185.1 Lerista edwardsae
CCCTTGGCTGGCATTTGTTTTTATAAAGAACAATACCACAATATAATCTTGTGAGTTGTGATGCCATTTTTGGAATAGTCACCATCTAAAACAGACAAAAAACTCTGTGAATAACACACACACTTAGCATAGCAAGGAGAAAGTTTCTGTCCCAATCAGTGGTATGCTAATTTTCTATTTACGGGAAGCTTTTCACTGTCAGGACCAGATCTTCCACCTACAGCAATATAAGCCATTAGGCCACCTCAAACATATAAAACTGTTCTGCTAGGATCTATATATGAACAGGTGATAGAAAGTACTGCCATAGGGCATCAGGCAGGGCATCCAAGATGCCATATTATCCTAATTGGCAGGTTTTGCATGAATTTTAAGAATCCCACACTGTGCCTGCTTTGCTCATTAGCTGGCCTGCATGGCAAGGTTTCGTTCAAAACCCAAATACAAACACAAAAACCAATTTCCAGCTTCTCTGGATGCCATGATATGAGCTAAAACATGCAGAACCTATTTTCTGTGATCAGCTCCACCTTTCAGCCTTTTAGCCAATGAAAGAAGGCAGAACGGGGATGGGTGCATAAGAAAGGCAGTGAAAATGTGTTTCTTTCCCTTGCACACCACTCTGCGGCATAAGTCGGGCTCACAGATTTACAAGCATCTCCATATTTTCATCTGTGCAATGAGATAAAAGTGCTCCCCAAGACTAAGCGGCATACAGTTAGAAAGACCACACGGAAATGCATGCATAAGGAGATGCCTTTTTGGTAAACTTTTTACATGGAACTGCAGCAGCGAGTTAAAGGCTAATTGCTAGACTTACAGCACAATTCCTATGCACACAAGCTTGGGAGTAGCCTCCACTGAACAGAATTATTACTTCCAAGTAAACATGCATAGGATTGTACTATGGGAGTACTTAAATTTTTTATATAGCCTTTGGCTAAATGCCTTGAGGCCATTTTATGGCAAAAGACAGGGTTGAAATGGGATAATAAATAAAAACATACACGTTATATGCCGCAGCATGCAGGAAAAGTCTGAAGGATCATTGCCTTGATGCAAAGCAGCATTTGGAAGGGGCAATTTGAAATGGAAGACTTGGCAACCTTATTCCCTATGTACAAACTAGTCCAAACATATCAGAAAACCATCTTTTTCCTGCTATGCCAAGTTTTCATTTGCAGGGAGATTTTAATGCAAGGAAGCATTCAAAACTGTAATCATTAGCCTACAGTCTGAAGTGGGACAATCCATTCTACCCCTTTAGTATGCTTCATGCATTGACCAGCCCCGACAATATGCACATTATGAATTACTGATGCATACACATTCTAGATGGAAACATCCCCTGAGCCAGTTAGTTGCTGAGGGGTCATTGAACACTCTTCATTTCAGCATTAAACCTTTGCTCTTTTGTATTTCAAAGCACTTGTATTGAACAAGGGTTGATACCCAAGTGAGGGCATGCCGTTGTAAAGGGTGTGTTGATATGTGGTTGTACATTGATTTAATTAATTGAGCTGAAAACTGTTTGGGCTAATTTGTCACAACTCTTCCACCATGCAATGTGATTTGCCCATTGCTTTTTACAGCCACAGAAAAGTAGGCACATTACCATGCTGCAGCAACAGGTGAAAGAGTCTTGTGGTCCCCTGAAGCTGTCCAAGTTCATGAGCAATGGTTACATGGATGGCACATGTGGTTTAGATGCACTCTATAACTTGGCCATTTTGCTCAGAGCATCATTTGAGCCAGGGCTCAACAAACCTTAGCCTCGTAAAATCCAAAACCACTTGTGACTTGAAATGACCGTTAGCGCCTTCCCGTGCTAACGGAGGGTTGCCCCCGCCACCCAGACGCCAGGCAATCTGGGTGGGCGGCAGCGATTGGCTGCTGAGCGCTCCGTGGGGGCGGTCCTCGCCCCGTGCACGGAGTGCTCCCCCAGCAGCCCCATTGCGGCTCCGGAAGGCGACCCACCCACCCGCCCTGCATCTAGTCTGAGACTAGCTGGTCGCCACTAGGGGGCCGGGTAGGAACTTTTTGCTCCCACCTAATTGGCTCATGGTGGGAGGGTTTTCGCCTACCCCAGACTGGTAAGGGTGTTGTTGGTGGGTGGTCATCTTAGGTAGGCAGGCTGGATGGCAGGAAAGGTGCGGGGTAGGGAAGACAGGGAAGCTCTCGGTGTCCAGCCCAGGTCAGCAAGGTGGGGGGGGATTGAGGGGCAGCCCTGATGATGCTCAACCGGCTCAAGGAGCTGCTCGTGTTGACCCCCTCACTGGTCAGCGGGGCAGAGGGGGTCGCCCTCAGCTTTGCTGGCTAGCTGCCTGGGTCCTCTTAACGGGGGGCAATGAAGACAGGTAGAACCAGGGAGGATGGGGCACGTCCAGTGGTGTCATTCAAATGATTTAGGAACAGGAACTCACTTTTGATTGGCACTTGTCGGGGTCCGCGGCTGGAGGGAGGCCCAGGCACGCAGCCTACCTACCCGTTGCTTCTTCCCTCGCCGCTGGTAAGGTAAAATTCTGCTGCTGCCGCCGCTTTCTTCACTTTCTCATGCCGCTGCCTGCTGCCTGCCGCCTGCCTGCCTGCCTGCCTGCCTGCCTCGCTCACACAAAGTGCAGGCAACGGCTGCCGCATGCAGTGCACATGTGTGGCTGAGGTGAGCCAAATTCAAATGTTGGAAAAACAAAGAACAAAACCCGGAACCAGCCACGGAGCCCGTTAGGATCTGGAACGCCCGTTCTGGTCCGTTCCCCCTGAATGACATCACCGGGCACGTCTGTGTGCTGGCCTCTCTGACTCCAAGAGTGTTCCAAACACACTTTACAGTGTCCCTTGTGTCGGCCAAACTTTGCTGGCCTAATTGTGCCGGCCTAACTCCAGGTTAGGATTGTGCTCTAAATCTTGCAGGAGCCTAAGCTCTTGTGTAATACAGCCCTTCCCCCTAGTCTCTAGAGCCATTCGCAGCTCAGAGAGTAAAGGGTCTGAGCCTGCTCTCCAAGCTGCAAATGGAGGCGAGGCGGGAGGGGATGCTTTGCACAGGAGCTCAGGCACCTGCAAGATTTAGTGTTCTCCCATCCCAAAAGGAGCACACTGTATGGGTGGATCAGGAGGCTTCAGCAGGGAAAGAAGATTTAAACCCCATGCCCCTTCATAAGCCTTCTGCTCTGCAATGGACATCCTTGGCTTGCACCAGCTCTTTCTGGTGCATGCCCAAGAAGAGAAAGGGGGCAGGGAGGCTGCAAAAAAGAAGGGATAGGATCAAGCATGTGCCACAGCTGCTGGATCCACCCACTACTACAGTCTCCACACCCTGTTCTTCCCCTCTCCCCTCCCAGTTTCCCCACTCTGGCTACTTTACCTGCTCTGGAAGCTGTAGTGAGGTCCAGGAACAGATAGGGAGCAGGAGTGCTCCTAAAATGGTCACCAATGGAGTGCTTTGTCTGCTGTTGGTGCAGACAGGGGAACAATGCGGCATTTTGCATTGGGGAACAATGTAGGAGTTTCTCATACCTGCATTTTATGAGCTTCTACTCTGATTGTAATTTCCCCAGATGATCCTGTAAGTCCAGTATTTTTCCTTTGGTGGGAGGCTGACAAAGGTAGGCCTGTGGGGGGAGGATGCTCCTTTTCTGTTGCACTCATTCCCCTCCCCATATTTTCATCACAGTCTTGTGACTGTGACATTGCAGTCTTGTGACATCAGGCACCAGCTCAGAAAGCTCTCGTTTTTAGATGCACCCAACCTGCCAGCCTTTCTTCCTGATGACCAGGAATGCTCAACAAAACCCTAAGACTGACTAGCTGAGCTGCTGGAAGACCTGGTCAAAGGCAACTACTTACGGTGCAAGCCTAACCTGGAGTTAGGCCAGCAAAGCTTGACCGACAAAAAGGCCACCGTAAAAGCGTGTTTGGACCACTCAGACAATGCAATCCTACCTGCCCTCTTGCGTAGATGCAACGTCATCAAATAGATGCAAAAGGCAGAGCGCCGATGCAGGGGCGCCACTCGCGCATCATCACTCGCACTGTCAGGCCGACGCTAGTAGCATATGAGTAGCATCGGTCCAACAGCGCCAATGGCGAGCTTCTCCTGCGTCAGCTGAAGGCGGCTGGCACAGGGGAAGCTCCTTGCCAAAGCGGCACAGGGATTGAGCAAGGGAGGGAGAAGGAGGGCGGGACATGGGCAGGCTTGGGAGGTGGCCATACAGTCACATCCTAAGCCCGTTCCAGAGGCTGCATGGCCCAGATTCGGGCCACGCAGTCTCCTTGGATCTGTGCCCACTCTTTAGCTGGCGCAAATCCGAGGAGCACATAGAGGAGGCTGGAGCATCCCCTATGGTAAGGGAGCACACACTCCAACTCCAGCCTCCCCCCACCCAGCGTCGGATATGGCACTGGCCAGCGGGCCTTGCCATTCTGGCACTGGGTAGGATTGTGCCCTCAGGGAGTCAGGGAGGATGGTGCACATCTGTGTACTGGCCTCTGACTCCGAGAGTGGTCCAAACATACTTTACAGTGTATGGTTAGCGTTGAGCCCTTAGTATATTACATAGCATTTGAGTTTTACTGGCAAGATGCAATGAGGCTGATAAATGAATGACAAGCACTAGGCTAGCCATGATGGTTAGATAATGTAATGGTAATTTTACTGTTAGGGGTGTGATTACTGTTGGGTGTGTGTGTGTCAGATACCCTACCCAATCTATGCACATTGCTCAAAGAGCTACCAGAGAGTCAGAGTTCCTCTCTGTCCAAGCCAACTACATGTACTTACCATGTGTGTCCCTTTCAAATTATAATTCCTTGTTTCTTTGTGCTGAATATGTGCAAAATGGAACAAATAGGGGAGCATGATGGACCAATCAAAATACAGTAAGTTGGAATGATGACAGACATGAAGGCATCTCATAGTTTGCTTGCTTGCTTGCTTGCTTGCTTGCTTGTAGGATTGCTGCTACTGTGATAGTTGTGCAGGACAGGAAACAAAGCGTTGAAGGACGATTTCCCTTTCTCTTGACTACCATCTATTGGGGAGAAAAAATGCAGCCTTCTTTGTGACTTCAGGCAAATACTTTTTCCCTGTGAAATTCTTAGATACATCAAACATTTATCAGCACTGTAACTAGCAGAGAGGAATATAGCAGATCATTTCTGAGTCACTTACAAAGTGAACTCCCTTCAAACTGTTGTTTTTAAAGATGTAACATATTTATAGATTCCCAAGCATACAATTTTTTGAGAGTTTAGGACTTGTTCCCTTTTCAAGACTAAGACTTAAAGATGTTTGGTTGTAAGAGGGGGGTGGTATTCCTTTCACTCACATCATAATCATATGTCTTGCATTAAACCACCTGGATACAATCAAATGGTATGTAAAGGCATACTTACGAGGGAGGCAAGAAAGCTGCTCACTGAGTAGCTTTTCAAATCTATATCTTCTCATTGATACTATTCGCAAGCATTTCATCCATTTACAATAATTTTCTGCGTCTCTCTGCTCCAAGAAGCTTCCTTTATCAACTTTATCCTGAGGACTTTAATGAGTCAATACAGATAGCTTGCACATGCATTTAGCGGCTATATTTTTTTTTCCTCAGCTTGTATGGTGTACTGCACCACACAGAGAGAGGAATGGGCAAGATGTTTTGCCACAAGTAACCATAGTAACACAGTTATGCATACAACTGTGCCAAAAATAGTGACATAGAGACATGTTACTGCCTATGCAAAACTGACCTCTGAATATGGCTTATATTTCTCACATGGCTTTTATTTTTATCCTCTAATTTGCTTTTGTACTGTGTGTTAGAAAAACCAGTGCTTCCCAAGCATTTTAACACCTTACCCCACTTCCAGTCTCCCTTCTGGTCCAAAAAGGGCTGTGCCCACCTCTCCTCTCCTCCCACCCCGCAACCTCCCCACTCCTATGCTCCATCCATCCCTGTTTCCCACCAGGGGGAAGTCCAGCTGACTATGGGCTGTCCGGCTACTCTGGCGCTGTGCTGATGAGGCAATGCCTCCCAGCCCATCCAGCACAAGGGGTTGCAAGCAGTGGCGCCCCTACAGGGGGGCAGAGCTCGATGTTTTGCAAGGAGCCTTACCCTCCCATGTAAATCGCTCCTCTCCCTTGCTGCTGCAGCCAGTAAGCAACGCCAAGATGTTGCTGTTCCCCCTGAGGACTGGCTAAAGTGGCACAGGAAAGGAGTGATTTCCACGGCAAGGTAAGGCTCCTTGCAAAACATAGAGCTCCGCCCCCCTGTAAGAACGCCATTGGTTGCAAGCAGCTTAGCACAGCCAGCCCAGGTGCCAGTCAGCCAGTTAGCACCCCACGGGTCCTTGTGCTGAGCCTGCCGACGCCTGGCCTACTTGAGCTTCTTCCAAAGCAGGCACAGTGCCAGGCCCAGATGCCTGCGTGGGGCTTCAGCCCACTAAATTCTCCTCTGGGTTTACAACTCATCAAAAATAAGCTCACAGCCCACTGGTGGGTTGTGACCTACAGTATGGGAACTGCTGAATAAAACAATCCACTCTCTCTAGAATCCATCACAGGTTATGAGGCCGTGGGCGCCTCCGCAGGGCAAGAGGACATTGTCCCCTTACCCCGGGGTAAGTGCCAGCCACCCTATGAGGCTGCACTGACCTGTGCCTGCTGTTTAGCAAGCGCAAGTCCAAGCAGGCTGCAGGAGCCTGAATTGGGGCTGCATGGCCCAGGGATAAGGGTTTGGATCGGGGCTGGATCGGGGCTACTCCCCTCCCCGGGCTGCCCTGCTCGCGGGACCACCCTCCCTCTGCCCTCCCCTGCCCCGTTGTGTCCCTCCCATCTTCCCCTCACCCAGGAAAGCCCCTGTGCCAGCCGGCATGGGGTGCATCTTACCTGTACCCATCTTCTCTACTGCAGGACTGACACTGCTGCCAGCAGTGCCTTTCAACATTGTATTACCGTTTATTTATTTGAAGAATTTATACCCCGCCTTTCCCATGCCAAAGCAAATGGGAAGCGCAAGGCGGCTTACATGGGCTGGCTAGTCTAAACCACCATTTTTCCAGTGGGGTTTTTACAAGTATACTGTCTTCTGTGATTCACCGAATCCTCAGTCTCAGATGTAGCCTTCACAGTGTGGTTCTCTGCTCTGGCTGCTTGCCACTTTACGAAGGCTTCACTTCACTTTCACGACCGTGTTGGGTTGACGCAGTGCACATGCTTTGGCCCTGCAGGCCTCTTGGGATTGTGCTGTCAGAAAGTGCTGACTCTTCACATCGGTGAAGCAAGTAGTTTCTCTTCGAGCCGAGGCACGCATTCCCACCCACATTCATTTGGACAATAGACACTGTTTGTGCGGGTGGGCAGACGAGTGTGTGTGTGTGTCCAGCACAGTGAATAGAAACACCCCAAAAGTATCTTCTGAGGCCTTAGTTTTGGCAGAATAATAGCAGCACCAGCCACATCAGTGGTGTTATGCGCCAGAAAGGAACCCTCCACCCCCTTTTCAGTGCTTGCATCTTGCAAACACCCACTCCAGTTTCAAAGGGAACCAGCCTCGTAGCTGCTATCTAGTTATTAGTGAGCCTTATTTTCCCCCTGCACTCTAAAAGCAAACAATAAAGGGAAGCTGTATGGGGACCCTGAAAATGAAACTCTGTGATATAGGGAGGCAAAAGTAAAGCCCTGTACTTATTAGGCATGTTCCCTATGGATTTCTTTTTTAAAAAAATGTCTTTGTTGTCACAAGTGGAAATCAACTACTTGAACATTTTATCTAAGAATTTTAAAATACATATCTAGATATCTTTAAGTAGGTTACCTGTGAACTAAAATCAAAAAAATACATTATCAATAGAACTGTGACATTAAAAATATGGACTAGAGTTCAGATCTCGCAGGTCTGAGCTGCAGTCTTGTTATGAGTGCTGGGGAAAAAAAGGACCACGGATGAAAGAAATTGAGCCATGATTAAGAGAATGCCGGGATCCTAAAAGTGTCGTATTTTGAAAAGTAAAAAAGGTGCTCATTTGATCAAAGAGGTTAGGCTAGGCAAATGAAACTATCTCAAAGATTACATTTTGACATTAAAACTCGGTAACCTCTAGAAGCAGAAAATAATGAGGACTTGCCGTTCAGAGTATCAGAAGTGGAATCTGCAAACATTTGTTTAAAGAGAAAGAGAGAAAGAGAAAGAGAGAGATTGATAGGATATGACATTCATTTGGATTACAATGTTCAGCATTATCTAGTTTGTAGAAAAATAGATTTTGAAAAGTTTCTTGATGGAGCAACTTTGGATTGGAGGGGAATGGCCTTTTTGACTTGCAGGATTCTGTTTGAATGCAATTAAAATCTCTGCTCACGACTGCCTGGTGGATCTCTGTCAGCTCTCCAGATATCGTTCTGACAGTTCCGATATCTCTTTATGGTCACACTGCATGAAAGATCATCAAAAAAACAATTATTTTGTATCCATGGTTGGGCACAAGAAATCATGGCAAATAAAATGTCGCAGATAGGAATGCTTTGCTGGCGGTGCCATCATAATTTACCCCTTGATGCGTATCTTGAATCCACCCGTCCCCATGAAATGATCTGTTAAATAGAAGATATTCCAGGGGTCATCAAAACGGCAAGGTAAACTTAGGCTGTGTTTGAAATGAGAACCCCAAAAAATGTAACTGGATTGTCAAAAGTCTGATATGCCGTGCAGAAGCCATTTCAAAGCTGGTGTCATCTGGTTTGGTGGTTGGGATGGGGTTAGATAGGTTGTGTTACCTTACCTGCTCTCACCAAATTAGCCATCCTTTTGCCAATGATTCCTGTAAAAAAAAGAAATGGGCTGCTTTTCAAATGTCATAAAATTACAGATAATGAATTTGTGATGGTCTGGGTTTTTTTTCCTAATTACCTCCAGTAGACTTTAAGATCAAACAAAGGTATTCTCTTCTCCAGGGGTCTCAAAACTCTTTAGCTGGGGTCTCAAAACTCAAATACATGGCAGGGTGTCAAGGGCCGGAAAAATAAGTTTAAATATAAAATTTAAATAAATACAATAGAGACAGAACTTGGAAGGATGGATGGATGGATGGATGGATGGATGGATGGATGGATGGATGGACTCAAAGTTCCAAGATTCCTGCCAGCTCCAACACCCAGCACAAATATATAGCATGCATTTTAGTGGACTCCCATTCTCTCACCCCACAAGCAGCTTACTTAAATGTGCTGGAGTAAATATCTCAGAACCAGCAGATCACAGGAAAGGAAGCACCCAGAGCCTTCCAAAGGCATTCTGTGTACTGGATGCTTGCAGTCTTCCTAGCTCTCAGAATACCCTCCACCCAAAGCACAGCTTGGCTGGTGCAGCTCATGCCAGCAAGTTCAGGGAGGCTAGAGGCTCATAGGGGACCAGAGATTGCCACGGGCCAGATGGAGTCTCTCTGAGGGCTGCTTCTGGCCCCTGGGCCAGGGTTTGGAGACCCCTGCTTTTTACGGAAGCCAGCAGAATGAAGGCATAGGCATAAATTACAGGAGACAGAAGGCCCAGTTCACATGAACATCAATCAACAAGTGGGGCAGTCAAAATGTGGTATAGGACTGGATATAGAGTGGGGAGGTCTTTTCAAGGAATGCCCACATTTCACCCTGCCTCTACCAGGCCACCTCCTGAAAAACATATGTGGCCATGTGGTGAAACATGAGGGGGGTGTCGAAGAAAAAAAGCAAAAACATAAAAAAAAATACCAAATAAATCTTTCTTCAACCAGATATCAGTACTGGCATAATTCTGTGCTCCGTCAGCACCAGCGTGTGCTCCACATCACTAGCCGTCGCAAAAGTACTCTGTGCCGGCATGTGTGTCTGCAGCACTGATGGGAAGGCCAGAGCTATGTCTGACGCAGCAGGTAAGGTCTGCGCTGTACAGTGCAGGGGTGGAAGAAGGGTGGGAGAGGGCAGGGAGGGGTGGATCAGGATGGGGTAGGGTGGGGATGCAGGTGGGAAGTGGGCAGATTGGGTCTGGATCGGCTGGATTGGCAATGCTGGCACACTCTGTATTCTGTCTTCCCTTACCCCAAGGGGACTTTCCACCCGCTAAACTTCCCAGCGGGATGAAGCATAGCCCATGTTGGTGCTGCTGCACTGGCGCGGGGACGTTCACGTGGAATTGGCTGCCCCAAACCCTCAAGTTGGCCTGGAAGGCAACAAGCCTCCATCACAATTGGCATTCATAGGTGTGCTGCCTCTGAAGAGAGAGGTCCATATCGCCATCCTGGCTACTATAGAGCAACCCTGCGTGAATCCGTGCACTCCATAAATCCGCCTGTATTTAAAGCCATCTGATCTAGTTACCACCTCCACATCTTATGACAACAAACTTATGACAACAAACTTATGACACCATATGTTGAGTGAAGAAATGCTTTAGTTTGTCTGTCCTGATCTATGGTCAATCACTGGATGTGATTATCTATCTATCTATCTATCTATCTATCTATCTATCTATCTATCTATCTATCTATCTA
>JAJKFI010000021.1:6634551-6647589 GCA_029204185.1 Lerista edwardsae
CTATCTATCTATCTATCTATCTATCTATCTATCTATCTATCTATCTAGCTAGCTAGCTAGCTAGCTAGATAGGAAGGAAGGAAGGAAGGAAGGAAGGAAGGAAGGAAGGAAGGAAGGAAGGAAGGAAGGAAGGAAGGACATGGTGTTAGGATCCTGAAGGCTGGCCGGCAGTCAGATGGAAGGGCTAAGGGCTAATCATAGTCCGACTGAGGTCAAGATCCAGGGCAGTGAACAGAGATGAAAGAAGCCAGAGGCAAGGACATCACCCAGGCCATGTGGATGATCGGGTCCCAAAAGGTGGGGAGGCTTCATCTGCATAGCGACTTTGGAAAGAAGTAGGTCTGATTGAGGACCTATACCTAAAGCTACATTTATATAGGAACTGCCAAGCCTATATTGGTTCCCCACATTGCTTGTATCGATTGGGCAGAGGAGCTGCAGGGCCCTTTCTGAGTGACAGGGAAGTCCAGGAAAGATCAGGTTAATAGTTTCTTGGCCTGAGAACTGCCCTGGTGGTCAAGGGAGTAAAACATTTGGGTCCTGCTATCAGTTTTCCTGATTTGCTCCCCCTGGCACCTTTTACTGGGCCCTAGCATGCTGGTAGCCCCCTACTTCAGTACTAGAGAGTGGACAAAATGACTTCCATGAGTCATGAAGTTCTTTGATGGTTGCCCTCCATTTCAGAATAGAAAAAAATTAAATGCTGGGCTGCGTTACAGACTCCAACACGAATGCATGTGGAGCCCCACTGCACCCACAGCTTTCAATGCAGAGGTGCATCAGCTGAATCCAGAGTTGGCCCGTCTATGAGGCCAACTGGAGTGGTTGCCTTACAGAGCAGAGTGGTGGAGGAGAACCTATCCCTGCCTAGTTGGCTACACTGCTGCTCCTTCTCCTTCCATTCTCTGGATTGGCAAAAAAGAGAGGGACAGAGAGGAAGAGGAAATGTGTAGGGGGGAGAGTGTTGAATGAGAACACTAGAGAGTGGGAGCAGTGATGTCATGCAGGGGGTACACGGGGTACGCGAGTACCGGTTTCTAGGATTACAGCTGGCCTCGCCCATTCGCCCGCCCACTCGTCGACTCCGCCCTCTGCAACATTTGAATTTCCTGCATGTTTGAGTTGCCTGCGTGTTCTCAGAGCCAGGCAGGCAGGCAGCGAGCGGAGCCTTTCCTTTCCTTGCCACTGAAAAATGAGTTGCTCTAGGGTTTTAACATGATGCCAGGCCTCCTTAACATGTTCTGGGGGTGCTGTGGAATACTGTTGCAACTGTTGGGTCAGTTTAAAATCATCTGAGGGCAAAATCAAAAAGGGCTTTTTTCATGTCACTTCCTGCCATGACATCACTTCTGGCTTATGACGTCACTTCCGGTGGGTGGGTCCCGACATGTGCCAATCAAAAGTGAGTACCTGTTCTTAAATCATTTAGATGATACCACTGAGTGGGAGTACCAGAGGCTGGCACATTGTTGGGAAAGGGGGGCAGCATTGGGCATGCTGTCTCAGGTGTCAGGTGTCTTCAGCCAGCTGACTCAGGTGGTCCCTGAGACACCTGAGATGGTCCTCGGCCAGTCCTGGCAGAATCATAATATGATACTGTTCACTTTGGTTGTGCTCCCATCAGAGCGCAGATAAAGCACCCATCATGTATGTGAAAATGAAAATGTCATGGCTTTTAGTTTCTCCCCAATAGCACTTCACACTGATATGGCAACTGTAATGTGGAGGCCATTAGAATGCAAACATCCCAAGGCTTAGTTTCATGTGTTCATTCTTCTCTTAAATAAAGATTTTTCAGGGGGGAAAAAAAGTAAATGAAGGAAAGTGCTCCTGCATCAAGGGGAAGAATAGACCATAAAATTAGAATTTAGAAATGATCAAGAGCAAGGATTAAATTTCTTTCACTCCTCCTCCCCCCCCTTCTCTTTTGCTGTAATCTTTGTCACTGAAATACAAATGTCATGAATGTGAGAATAAAGCATCTCGGGCATTAGGCTTCAATGATAGCTCATTCACATGACAATGGCTGTGCTGAGAACAGAACATTTCACAGAATGGAGCTATTCTTGTGGCAAAGATTATAATGACAGGGAGAAACGGTGCAAAATTAACCAATTCTTGCATCTTCAGAGAGTAATCTTACAAGCCTCCTTGTGTGCCATATAATGAGGAGAGATGGAATACGGCACGCCTTCTGTAAGAATGAGTGTTAGCGGCTTAGCCAAGCCCTGGGATGCTTGTGGTTGATGGAACTGCCACCGGTAGGGGCCGCTGTCATCAACTGAAGATGCTCAAGGGGCCTTCGGGGAGAGAGAGTCACGCTGTAATAATGGAACAGAAATTAAGAAAAGGAGAAATGTTCTTATACACCATTTCAAGTACGTGTTTTTTTTTACATTGGACGTATCACATATCCACATCATTGGACAGATTCAGAAGCTTGTTTCCCCACCCAGAGCTGGAATAAGAGCCTTGGGAAGAAGACTGTGTTGAGCTATACCATATTTTTGATGTCTGCTGATGCTTTGAGGGGCACAACCCCAATGGCAACTTCAGTCACCATGCCTTGTCAGTTACATAACGTGGGACCCTTGGAGAACTAGGCAGGGAGCCATTATCCTCTGAAGTGAGAGGCTACAATCCAATGGAAAGGTAAATGCACATGGCTCCGTTGATCTCAGTTGGCTGGAACTGCACGTTCTGTACTGGGTTGTAGCTAAAGGGTAAGATGTTGGCAAAGGCAGGTCAGTTCACAAATGTGTCAATTCCCAAAGCAGTGAATAGCTGATGTGAGTTTCTGCAGCACAATGGTTAGAAAGAGTATTGTTCTTTCAAAAATCACCGTGAGGGTGCAATCCTAACCTGGAGTTAGGTCAGCACAAGTTAGGCCAGGAATGTTTGGCTGGCACAAGGGCCACTGTAAAGGGCCGTTGTTGGTCAGACTATGTCGATATTGCATATTCTGACTTGCAACAGCTTTCAAAGACCTTAGGCAGGAGTCTTTCCTTGACCTGAGACTCTTTTACTTGGGCACGTAAGGGCACGTAAGCCTTGGGCTTTCCTCACAGAAAGCATGTGCTCTATCATTGCCTATGGCTCCTCTGAAAACAAACAAACCAACAAAAACAGTAACATATCAGGACTCATCATATAGAACTTATTATTACTCTGGTAGTATAGTTCCTTACTATGAGGAGTGAGATATATACAGATCATCTCCCTTCATGCTCCTATAGGAAATCAATAAATGTACTTCCTTGTGTAAACAAAGTCATTAAGGGTGCAATCCAGCGATGGGATTAACAAATGACCTTGGGGAACGCTGGGCGGGACGTACGCGGAACTCCCGTGCGATTGGCTGCCCGTCAGTTCTGCCCCACCGCCTTCCCCGCTGCCACGCGGGCCGCCCAGGCCTCGGAGAGGGTGCCTGCTCGACTGGGGGGGCCCCCGTGGGCCCGGATGCGCAGCGGTGGGGCATGCTAACCGGGGGCAGCGGGCCCAGCCCCGTGCGGCCGGCGGGGACAGCAGCGGAGCGGAACAGACGGGCTGCCAATCGCGTGGGCTGCCAATCACGGGCTTCCAATTACGAGTACGTCCCGCCCAGCGTTCCCCCAGGTGCAATCCTAACAGGTGCAACCCCCAGGTTCGCTGGTGCAATCCTAACCTGGAGTTAGGTCAGCACAGTTAGGCCAGCAAAGTTTGACAGGCACAAGGGCCACCATAAAGTATGTTTGGACCACTCTTGGAGTCAGAGGCCAGCACACAGTGATGTCATGCAGGGGGTACGCGGGGGTACGCGAGTACCGGTTTCTAGGATTACAGCTGGCCCCGCCCATTCACCCGCCCACTCGTTGACTCCGCCCTCTGCAACGTTTGAATTTCCTGCATGTTTGAGTTGCCTGCATGTTCTCAGAGCCAGGCAGGCAGGCAGGCAGCAAGCGGAGCCTTTCCTTTCCTTGCTCCTGAAAAATGAGTTGCTCTGGGGTTTTAACATGATGCCAGGCCTCCTTAACATGTTCTGGGGGTGCTGTGGAATACTGTTGCAACTGTTGGATCAGTTTAAAATCATCTGAGGCCTCAAAAAGGGCTTTTTTCATGTCACTGCCTGCCACAACATCACTTCTGGCTTATGACGTCACTTCCGGTGGGCGGGTCCCGACACGTGCCAATCAAAAGTGAGTACCTGTTATTAAATCATTTAGATGACACCACTGCCAGCACACGGTCATGCACCATCTTCCCTGACTCTGAGAGTGATCCAAACTCGCTTTATGGTGACCCTTGTGCTGGCCAAACTTTGCTGGCCTAATGGTGCCAGACTAACTGCAGGTTAGGATTGTACTCCAAAAAGTACATTTACATGTACAGCCTTCTTTTCAAATCTAGCGCACAGCTCTTTTCCAAAGTGTACGGCTGAGTTAATAGATATGTGGCCGGATTGTTTTCCAAGCATAAACCTGAAAAAGATGATACTGCTTTTGATTGTCTTTTAGCTGGGGATGTGGTGGCGCAGCGGGTTAATCCGCTGCTGCTGGGCTTTCTGACCAGAAGGTTGGGAGTTCAAGACTGCGCAATGGAGTGAACTCCGTTGCTTGTCCCAGCTCCTGCCAACCTAGCAATTTGAAAGCACATAAAAATGCAAGGAGATAAATAGGTGCCATTTCGGTGGGAAGGTAACAGCATTCCGTGCACTACGGCGTATAGTCATGTCGGCCACATGACCATGGAAGCCACATGACCAGGACAAACGCCAGCTCTTTGGCTTAGAAACAAAGATGAGCACTGCCCCCTACAGTCAGTCACGACTAGACTACTCAGTCGGGGGAAACCTTTATCTTTTTATTTATCATCATGTAGCCTTGCATTAAAAGTTGCCAATCCAACGGAAACCTTGATTCCTGGGAAGAACACACTAGGGCTTTCTTGTTTCTCATCTGTCTTTTCAGAACAATGCACATATAAATACTGTTCTGCTGTGTTTTCCACGGAGGCAGCTTAAATATGTCATGTCTACCTTCTCAGGTTAGTTTTGCTATTTCTGGCTGTTAATGGCATGTGTGTTCAGACAACAGTTAATTCTCTTCTAATAGGACAAATTCTTCTGCACCGTCAGAATGTGCAAAATTGTGCCATGCATCTTCTAGGCATAGTTGTGCTTGATCATTACGTTTCCCTGAACTCCTATTAGTTCTCCATAACATGTCATATTGATTTTTAAATATACCACTTCGACGGTTAGTGCTGTCCACCGCTTGGCCTCCAGTGACTTTGCATCTACTGATGACTTCTATCCCTTTTCAGTTGCTTCCTACCAGACAAAGAAACTTTTTTTGGAAACTACATAACAGTTAATCAAAAGAACACAACTGTCCAAGGGGGTGGAGGTGTTGATGACTGCAATTTTGTATTTGTTGTCGATAGGTTTTGTTGTCCGATGGTAAAAATGCTGGGCAGGGCATATTTCAAAAGCCTTTGTGTACATATGAAGCTGGGGCTGAGCTAGCTTTGAACACACAAAAAGGTGGGGAACAAAAGGAGAGTTGGGGAAGGCCTCAGATGACCCCCCCCCTTGCTTACATCCGGGAGCTGTTGTTGGCTTGTCATAACTGCTTCTTCCTCCACTTTGAAAAACACAGACGATGTGGCAAAATCCTTGATTTTCCTCATATTGCTTATTTCTCCAGTGTTTTGTTAAACCTTTCAAGCTCCCACTCAGGGCGCAATCCTATATTGGCCAGTCGGCCTGCGCCATATCCTACCACAGTATATGTGAGGCTGGAGCCTTCTCACGACAACGGCACATATGCGTTCCTCTGATCTGCGCCTGCTAAACGCCTGCCGGTCTGCCCACGTCCCACCCAGAACCACCCTCCCCCCTCCCCATTCCAAGATGGCACCTCCCTTGAGCCAGATGGCTTCAGCCAACGCAAAGCATGCACAGCGCAGGTGCAACAGGACCGGCACTGCAGACAGCGCTGGTCCCGTTGCCTTAGCGCTGATATTAATTGTTGCGTCAATGCAACGATGTTGTGTCGATGTTACAGCACATACCAAATTGGGCTGCCAGAAATTTCTGTAATGTCTCAGCACCCTCCAGCATGGGGGGGGGGGGCAACCCAGAGGTGTTTGTGCTGTTGTGAGGGGAGGCAGGCACAGTGGGCATCGTTTGAGGCGTGGCACAACATGGGGAGAAAGGTGACACCCTTTTCAGCCCACCAACCCACCCTCTCTCATGTCCAGAACGCTCCTATATGGAACAAATCCGGGTGCTGGGGGTGGTGGTGGTTGGGTGGCTGAGGGGGCAGGGCAGTAGCGCTAGGGGTGTAGTGACATCACCCCCATCATGCTTTGAGCTGATTCTGGGCCAACCTGCATCATGCCGTGTGCCTCTTTTTATGTACATAAAGAATGTTGAAAGTGTCACTCCACCTTCATGTCCTTTTTAGCAATTACCGCGCTAGCTAAATAGAACCTGCAAGTTCAAGGGCAGTATTTCTCAGAGCCAGAAGGTACAGAGCAAGAAGCCATGTGGGAGTGCTGTTGCCTACTGTATATGTGGCTTTCCAAAGACACTTGGCTGACTGCTGATGAGGCCAGAAAAAGGGCCTGGATGGGCCTTTACTCCAGTCTTGAAGGATGCGTTCTGAAGCCCATATAACTAGAGGAAAGCAAGTAGGTATGGCCGCCCTGAGTGTGCCCACTGCAGCATCAGAAACTGGAGGATGTGCTGTGCAAGGATTAGCAAAGAATTCAAGCAACCTGTAAACTACTGTAGTGCTATCTTTGTTATTATTTCATTTCATTTCAATAATATATGGCAACTTTGCACATGCCACTCAGAAAGAGGCACACATGCCATGCATTGGCCACCCCTGTTCTAGCTCTAGGTTTGACTTGATTGTGTTGTTTTTTCAATGCAGCCACCTTGCAGAAGGATCACATGGCATCACAGACAAGTCTTATGTGCAGTGACGGGATCTACAAACGACCTGGGGGAACACTGGGCGGGACGTAGGCGGGACATCCGGGTGATTGGCAGCCCGTCCGCAGCAATCCACAGCTGCCCTGGCCTCGGGGGGGGGGGCTCCTGCTCGCTGCAGAGGATGGATGAGGGTCGTGCCGGGTGCCTGGGTGAGCAGCGGTGGGGCGCGCTAACCGGGGGCAGCCCCCCCAGGCCAGGACAGCTGCAGAACGCTGCAGACGGGCAGCCAATCACGCAGAAACCCTGCGTAAGTCCCGCCCAGCGTTCCCCCAGGTCGTTTGCAGATCCCGTCGCTGCTTACGTGCATTCCTTTTCTTCAAGTCTAAGTTTCTCAGAGACAAAGGACACTGAGGCCGCAATCCTATCCTCACTTACATGAGAATAAGACCCACTGACTATAATGGGATTTACTTCTGAGTAGACATGCATGGGACTGGGCTCTGATTATCCCTCCTGCTGAGATTGGCATGTATGCACTGATTGGTTAATGAAGCCCACCTGGGAAGGCAAAGTGTTGGGATCAATGCCCCACTCTGCCAATCAAATGCCCCTATGACATCAGCAAACCCAGGGTTTTCTTTTAAAGTTCCACCACAGAGATGCAAAGAGTTTTTATGGCGTATCATTGAAAACTCCCTGTTGCATCATGCATGCAAGGTCTGGATATCTGGAAGCGTGCTAGTAGAATGAGTAGGGCAAACAACGTCAATATGTTACTTTTTTGGCTAGTCTTTAACCTCTGTGCCGAGTCTCTTGGAGTAGCCACCCCCTTCCCCATCTTTCATTTCATGAGTGCTGTTTGAACTGCACCTGTTGTGCATTTTTTTCCCTATTGCTTTTTACCATTGTTCCATTCCTGCAGTTGTTTTAATAAATTCCTTTGATGCTTGCTCAGTTCCTCTGCAGCTGGTTGGCCAGACATACCAGTTTCTTGAGCCCTTGCTTCTGTTTGGTTTTAAGTAGGGTCTCCCTAGGCTCAGGGACCCCTTTTTCAAAACTGGATGAGCAGTGGCATTCCTATGGGGGGGAAACACTAAGTGTTGCTGGAGCCTGAGCTCCTGTGTAATGCGGTCCCTCTGCCTAGTTTTCAGAGTCATTCGTGGCCAGGTGAAGCAGCTTGGAGGCTTTGCTCTTTGAGCATGAATGGCTATGGAGGCGAGGGGGAGGGACTGTGTTACACAGGAGCTCAGGCTCCTGCAACACTTAGCATCCCCCCTCCACACCGCTGAGGGTGAGAGGTTTCCCCAAGGTGGCCCCTTCCTGTCTGGGTTAATCACTCAGCCTGGTAGTGGCAGCAAAAGGTATTTTTTTCCCAGTGGCTCCTGGTTGAACCAGAAGGGGAAGATAAAGCCACCACTAACCACTAGGAACTGCTCCTGTTTGGTATTTTTTATTCATTCTTTCATCACACATAACATAATGGGGTTCTAGGGCAAGAACTGGTACTATTTCTCCCAAAAAGTAGATAAATAGCCAACACATGTCTTGACTGTACCACTTAGTCTGCAAGTGGAACATTCATCTAAATGAATGCAGCCATTTAAAAAAGTTCCTTGCACATAGAGACTTTCCTGACAGAGAGACGAATTCTGTTCGGTCTTCTCCCTGGTAACCATTTTTCTATGTGAGAGTCTGTTTAGAAAAAAAAAAGACAAAAAACAACCGGAGAGCCCTCATTTGCTGTCTGAAATGGTCAAATCCACATGTAGGCTTGTTACCTCATTGGCTGTTTGGGAGAACTAGGCCCAAGTCAACCATTCTAAATACACTTGCTAATAAAACCATGGCTCTACAGTTAGATTTATGTTCCAGATAGGCAACCATATTAAGGATCAGGCTGCAAAGCTTATCTGAGACCAATTAAAGAGGCCTACTTTTTAACAAGCAGACCTCACAGTCAGGATCCACGTAATAGCAGTTCTATACCTGATCTTTGGAGGTCTATATCAGTGGTGTTATTCAGGGGGTTCTCCCAGGTTCTATAGAACCGGTTGTTAAACGGCCGGGCCCTGCCCACTTGCTTACCTCAGCTGGCTTTGCGGGTTTTTTTGCTCCGGCTATGACGTCATAGAACCGGTTGTTAATTTATTTGAATACCACCACTGGTCTATATCAATGTTATTCAGGGTCAGGACCCACTTGGTGCGTTGCAACCTAATGTCAGGTGGTGGATCGCGGAAAGCTGGGAGCAGCCATCTTGGAAACTGCACACCTTACTCTTGTTATATTCCTTTTGTGACTGTTTAAATTTTCAAGTGAGGGTTGTGGTTTTTTTTTTAATATTTTTAGTTCAGTGCTTTTACATCATATTTTGTCCTCATCTTGCTTTCTGTTAGGGATGTTTCATGGTTGTGCAACTGCTACAGTCCAAGAATGCCAATTTGCATTTCAGGAGTGTCATTTTAGTATGTTGCAATGATAGCACTTCCTGCTTGAGGATGTCACTTCCTGCCACAACATCACTTCCAGGTTAATGATATCACTTCCAGTGGGTCCCAATACAAGTGCCATTCTAAAAAGTGGGTCCTAGTCTAAAAAGTTTGAATACCATTGGTCTATATGATTTAGGAGGATGCATGGGTTAAATCTGGAAGCAAGTTGTGTGTGTGGTTTTTTTCCCCCTGGCACAGTACCATTGTTCTGTCATTGCCTGTCTATAAATAAAAACAGTAGAGAAACTTGGTGATAACAGTTCTGAGTTGAAAATGTAATGCTGGCATCACTTGAAATAAGAACAGACTCTGGAAGTAAATACTCTGACATTGCAAATGTTGAAATTAATTCCCACTTCAAACAGAGCTCTTTAATTGGGAAGCAGCTCAAGCACAAAGACTTTACATCCCAACTAACACAACTATGATGTTAATTGCCATGGTCCCCTTACAAGTCTTGGGCGGATCTGAAGTCAGTAGTTTGTTATTCTGGCCTCCTTTTCCAACCACACTCATTTTGCTAAATTGCATTTCTTTAAGTGAGTGGGTTGATATGCTGTGAGTGTTACTAATTCCATTGAATTTCTTTTTCCCCCCTCCTTTGAAACAGAAGATCAAAACCTCAAGCCACTTTTTATTTTTAAATGATGTATTTCCATAAACAAAACGAGACATTTGAAATAACCACTGTATTAAGATTAGGTGTCCCTGAAAGGGAGTCCTGTTTTTCTACCAACCGCAATACAAAATTATATGCAAATCTTTGAAGTATGTTTTTTTAAAGGCGACATGTGAGCTTGAAACAGGACAATTCAGAGCATGTCTGAACTATAAAGCTTTTGCTGGTGCTTCCCCTCCCCCACCTACATTTTACCAATATTGCAATTCTTGAACTGCCTGGTGAAAAGTGAATGGGACTGTTTTGGAGCAAGTGGAGAGTGAGCCTGGATGTTACACTGTAAGTAAAGTAAGAGAATTATTCAGTTATATCAAGGACACTTTGAGCACATGGATAGCTTCCCAATATGAAGGTTACCAACAAGATGAAGGAGATGCTATTCTGCTGTACTTTTAAATTAGATTAAGGGAACAGTTTTTTTTAATGAGGCTATAAATTGCTACTGCACTGAAACCATATGGGAACTAACATCACAGTTCTTTGAAATTTAGATGTACAAAGCTAAAGAAAAGACATCAACAATACTCTAAATTTTCTGCATGAATATGTTTTGACTTCTTAGCATCTACTTTCACCTGGGCCAACCCAGCCCATCTAACTATCTAATCTACACCTGCCTGCCTATCTCCAAATGTTTTGTTCTCCTTAGAGTTCTCAATACAAGTCTACTGTACTGACCTCTGAAATCAGCACTGGTAACAATACCAGGATAAGTCCATACACACTTGATGCAGCGATGTGAATGTAGTGTCAGTGGTCCTCAAAGTCCTATTTGAATGCTGTAAGTGCTAGCGGAGGGTGGGATTGGGGCTGGGGCAGTGACGTCATGCAGGGGGTACGCGGGGGTACGTGAGTACCGGTTTCTAGGATTACAGCTGGCCCCGCCCATTCGCCCACCCACTCGTCGACTCTGCCCCCTGCAACATTTGAATTTCCTGCATGTTTGAGTTGCCTGCATGTTCTCAGAGCCAGGCAGGCAGCGAGCGGAGCCTTTCCTTTCCTTGCCACTGAAAAATGAGTTGTTCTGGGGTTTTAACATGATGCCAGGCCTCCTTAACATGTTCTGGGGGTACTGTGGAATACTGTTCCAACTGTTGGGTCAGTTTAAAATCATCTGAGGCCTCAAAAAGGGCTTTTTTCATGTCACTTCCTACCACGACATCACTTATGACGTCACTTCTGGTGGGCGGGTCCTGACACATGCCAATCAAAAATGAGTACCTGTTCTTATATCATTTAGATGACACCACTGGGCTGGGGAGGGTGCCTGGTGGTACCGCAGCACAGCGCTGCAGGCACCCAGAGGCTTTTGCCCTTATGTGGGAGCTTGCACTGGCCCCCAGGAGAAACTTTTGCAGGAAAACCGAAAATGGGCTCTGATTGAAAACTGAGCTATTTTACGCATCGGGAAGGCTATTTTACATAGAGGGGGTTGTGGGCCTCCCTGACTGTCGTAGAGGCCAGTGTGACCCCCGCCCCAGATAGGCAAAAGCCCTTGAGAGCGCAATCCTACCCAGCGCTGGAATGGCAAGGCTGGCCAGCCAGCACCATATCTAAATCTGGGCTGGGGGAGGCTGGAGCCTCCCTACCCGTGGTAAGGAAGCATACACTTCCTTACTGTAGGGGAGGCTCCAGCCTCCCCTATGCACTCCTTGGATGTGCGCCCGCTAAACAGCGAGCACAGATCCGAGGAGACCGCGTGGCCCAAATCTGGGCTGCGCAGCCTCTGGAATGGGCCTAGGATTCCGCTTTACGGCTGAATCTGAGGCCCGCCCATGTCCCACCCAAGTCCCACCCCACCTCCCCCCATTGTGCCGGTGCTGTGCGGGAGACAGGATTGCGCTGTGAGTGTCCGTGGCAGCGCAATTGCTGTGGCACCTATTTCTGGGCCACTACCCTTAAGGCAGGAAAGGGGCTGGGGAATGGGGTGGGGCAGGGCTGGGATGTAGTGAAGTTTATGGGAAACCCACCCCAGGTTGGGCAAGCCCCCAATGGCTCCTCACAGCTACACCAGCAACAGAGTGGCTGATAATGTGGTGCAATATCATTTTGGAATGTGTATGACAAGGAAACATCCATACATGGTAAACCAAGACAGTCTTCCCATCAAACTAAAATAAAATTAGGCTATTTCAGGATTAGAGTCATGAGAAAAAAGCAGTCATTTATTTAACAAGTGGCCCAAAACATGTATGTGTAAATCTAAAAGAGTGCCCCAGTTATATTATACTTCGGCCAGGGACAGAACAGTTCCAAATAAAGTTGACGAGTTCTGAAGACATTTGGTTAGAGCTCAGAAATATTGTACGTATTGATGAAAGCAAAGGTCTTCAACTGGTGGAGTGCTGGGATCCACCTCAACCTTCAAGAGGTGAAGGAATGGAGAAGTGATGTCTCAGCTCCTCTTTGTTTTCTAAAATAATAATAAATAATACTTGGATTTATATACCACCTTTCTTAGGTCACCAGATTTCTCTAATGCCTATAACTCAAGGCGGTTTACATAGGCAGACTTTATTCAGAAACCCGAAGGTTTTTACAATTTATACAGAAATGTTCTATCTTTCAAGAACTACACACATACAAATGGATCTTTCTGGATTTAGTCCTTCTTTCTGGCCACCCGTTTGTCTTCTTGTTGTTGTTGTTGTTCAGTCGCTAAGTCGTGTCCGACTCTTCGCGACCCCATGGACCACAGCACGCCAGGCCTCCCTGTCCTCCACTAGCTTCCGGAGTTCACCCAATTTCATGTTCATCGCTTCGGTGACACTATCTAACCATCTCATCCTCTGCCGCCCCCTTCTCCTTTTGCCTTCAATCTTTCCCAGCATGAGGGTCTTTTCTAAAGAGTCCTCTCTTCTCATCAGGTGGCCAAAGTATTGGAGCTTCAGCTTCAGCATTTGTCCTTCCAGGGAGCAATCAGGCTTGACTTCCTGTAGGATGGA
>JAJKFI010000021.1:6652589-6672546 GCA_029204185.1 Lerista edwardsae
GCTACTCAAGCCCCTTCGCCACGACAAGGCAGTGATCCATGAAAGGGTCATGTCTTCTTGCTGGCTGATAAATGGCTTCCCTGCTCCCACCAGAGAAGCGGCTGAACTTCGGCACAACTCCCCCTCACACAAGGCAGCCGAAGCTCAGCTGTTAATCAGCCGCAATTAACGAGGTCTACCGCTCACAGAGACTTCCGGCTGTCCTGAACTGGCGACCTTCAGATCTTCAGCTCTTATCTTCAGGCAAACGGAGGCATTAACCCTCTCGACTAAATCTTCTACTTAGAGACAGCCAAACAGTTTGTGCTGCCGCTGTGTCACTCTGCCCCCTTCTTTCCTTCCACATCCACTGGGCGGAAAGGAATCACCATGAGTACCGTGGCAACAGTGTCCACTTAATTTTTGAAAGGCAAAAGGAGGAAGCGGGTGAAGCAAGGCAGTGAGGGCCGAGAGAGGGCCCTAATAGGTGACAGCAGGCAGGTGGGTAGATGACTGACGGGGTCCACTGAAGGAGGCAAAGCTAAAGCCAAGTGAGATTTACCTTCTTTCTGGTCCAGACCCTTTTGTTGAAGAATTCTGAATGTTTAACTAACCTAGTCTGTACTCTGGCTGTGTTCAGAGTGTATTCGGAGGCCTGGGAGACATAAAAATGTCACCTCCGATTTCCCCCTGAAAAACAGGAAGTTACTATTTTCTGCCATTAGAAGGCATTTTGAGGCCTCCTTGGGCCTCAGAAGAACCTCCAGAGGTGACCAGAGCACAGCTCTAATGTGCAGATTTTCTTATCCGCAGGTCTTAGCATCCACGGGGATTCTGGGAATGGAACTCCTGAGGATGCCGAGACAGGACCTGTATTGTTGTTTGTTTTTATTTCATTATAGTTACATCCCACTATTCTTCTATGGTGGGAGACAAGGTGGTTTCCGTGGTTGTCGTGGTTCCCAGATTATCTCCCATCCAGGCCTTGACTAGACCCAAACACGCTCAGTTTCAGCACTGCTGCGAGGAATATCGTGGTGAAGAAGTGACACGCCGAGAAATCTCAGAATGGTTAAGTACAATGTGGGAGTTTAAGAACTGGTGTAAACTAACCTATTATGTCAATTGGGGAGAAGGTGGAATACAGAGTAGATCTTTTCTCGACAAATGGAAACGTTGTATTGAATTTTAGAATGCATGTTGCATCGATTGCGCTCTGGAAGGAAATATTTTGTCATTATTTTGAATTTCCTATTTGCAACTGCCGTTGTTACTGTTATGGATTTTCTGATATTTGTGATAAAATAAAGCTTTTACAAGATTTTAGAGTACAGATGAAGTCAGGGTCGACGCAACCTCAAATGCTGGTGGATGCTGCCTCAAGTCCGCTGCCCTTTGCCTAAAAATAACCAAGAACACTTACTGCACTCCTCACGCACTTCCTTGCACAAGATTTGTGTTCAAATGCATGAGTCTCCTTCACACGCATTCCAGTCCAAAGCAAAACATCATTGGATGGGCAGTCCAATCCCAAGCAGCGCTTGCATCAGTGATGTCATTCAGGGGGAACGGACCAGAACGGGCATTCTGGATCCTAACGGGCTCCGTGGCTGGTTCTGGGTTCCCGACAAGTGCCAATCAAAAGTGAGTTCCTGTTCCTAAATCATTTGAATGACACCACTGGCCGGCATAGCAAGGCTGTCTTAGCAGGGCTACATCCTAAGGCCATTGGGAGGCAGCCACAGAACAGCGCAGGGCAAGGGGAGGTTTTCCCCTTGCACCCAGGTAAGCCCCAGCCAGCCCTATGGGGCTGCTCGGATCTGCACCTGCTGATTTGCAGGCGCAGGTCAACATGCGCAGCAGCAGCCCAAGTCGGGGCCACCCTGGCTGGGGATGGAGCTTAGGATTTGGCACAATGGCCGTTGTCCATTGCCGCCCTGTTATGCCCCCGGCATGCCTCTGGAACAGTGATGTCCTGCTCCGACAGAGTGCCATTGGCACTCGCCAGTGCTCGAGCGGCGCAGCAGACGGGCGTGGCACTGGGGTCAGCACTGCTGCTTGCACCGGTCCAGCGCCTGATGGCACGTTGGAGACAACACTGCGCCAGCGCAAGCGAGCAGCGCTGGCACAGCACAAGTATAGGATTGCTGTCCGAGGGAGGGAGATGTTGGGGGTGGTGGTAGTGGCAGCACCCCGAATCTGCCATCCCCTCGGACCCCTCAGAATCTGTCCTTCGATGCAGCGCCTTCTAGTCACTGCATGAACAGAACAGCCCTGGATGACATCAGGAAGGATTCTAAAACGTGGGTCCTGCTGCTAAAAAGTTCAAGAGCCACTGTTTTAGAGCATATGCAGCATGCTCCTATGTATGGTTTCTCAGCCATGCGTCCCACCAACAGAACATCTCCCAAATAGTTACATATCGGATTGCAGCCTCAGAGAAGCTATTCTAATGTTCATGGTTTGCAATGCCATTCCTCTCTGCAGTAGTATATAATGAAAAGGTGGTATATAACGACGTTTTAATTAGATGCAGAGGCAGGTTCTTCTCTTTCTGCCCAGTGTTTCCGCCTACGGGAGGCCATAATGAACAGTGAGACTGGTCTTTGTGTGTGAAGGAGCAGTTCCTAAAATGGGATTGCACACACTACAGTTTCCATAGCGGTGAGGGGCAGCAGTAGCGCACATTTCATTTTCAGCATGTCACATCCACTTACACAACCAAACAATGTGCATTCCAGGCTTGTATGCCCCTGACTGATACACTTTTGGTCCAATCAATAACACACGCACAACAAAAAGTTCTGCACACATTGAAGCGATTATGTGATCACTCAAGGGCATTGTAGCTGCTGAACAATACAGTCTGCTGTGATCATATACTTGCACCCTCAGAAAAGTACAAATCTGCTGAACTGAGCAGAGCAAAAAAGACTTCTTTATCATCTATTTTTGAGAGATCCTCTTCTCACTAACGAAGCTGGTGCTGGTTGATCCCAGGGCTCTCGTAATAAACATCAGAGTGTAATGAAGAAGTTCCATCATAATCTGCTCCCATATTCTTTGCTTTTCTTATGCTGTTTCGTGGTTCATATTTACATCAACAGACTTATCAATAATAAAAGTGTATATTTTTTGAATATTCCACTTATTCAGGAAAATGATGTTTAAGGATGCTTGAGAGTTGGAAACTATAGGATTTCCTTCAGTAAATTCCACCTTACACCTTGTAGTCAATGAGATTTCAGTCATTGCTAGGGGTGGGGGTTTTTGGTGATATTTTTTTCCTAAATTTCTTGATTAAAATGGCAAATTGTGGTGTTAGATGTTTTTATCCAAATTTTTATTTCACATTGTACAAACAGCACAATAAACAAGGGTGAATGGCCATACGAAAGCAAGCAATCACCGGCACACACACAGCAGCCCGAAATAACCTGCTCAAAAATTCCCAAGCTGCACTCTGCTTGCTGCTTAGAGCATCAAAAACTGCTACTTACTACTTCCACATTCAATTAATGTCACCCCAGCGTGCACTGTGAACTATGAACACAGTTTAAGCAAACTTCCTCCTGTTTCTGCTCCCTCTTCCTCCTGATCCCTTACTGAAAACTATTTGTGGATTCCTCAAAACTGTGTCAAAAACAAATAAAAGTGGTGGGGTTTTTTTGTGAAATTGATCTGAATTTGTGTCAAACTCTCAAAAATAAGCAAAAGTGGTGTTGTTTTGTGTTTTGACCTAACTTTCGTTTTATGTAGCATTTTCAGTAAAAATTCTTGTTATTTAGCATTCTGTGTTGATCACCATAAAAACCATCCCTACTTATTGCTCATTACTTAAAGCATTTATCACTCCCTTTTTTGCCATATAGTCTCCAAAGCAACTATCTTCCAGACTATGCCTATACAACTTGTGGCCTACAAAGCCCACCACAGCCCTGACATGTATTGTGGCCTGCTAAGAGTTGGACAACCCCCTGCTTTTGCAGTTGGGCCAAACCATAAAAATAGAAGATTTAGCAAGCCCTTAGTCGGCCAAAACATAGCATGCTATGCATGCACTGTCTCGCCCTCTCCATGCACTATCTGGCCTCCCTCACTGAGGGTGCAATCCTAACCTGGAGTTAGGCCAGCACAACATCGTAAAGTATGTTTGGACCACTCTTGGAATCAGAGAGTTCGGCACACAAATGTGCGCCATCCTCCTTGACTCTGAGAGTGGTGCAAACATGATTTATGGTGGCCCTTGTGCCAGCCAAACTTTGCTGGCCTAACTGCACTGGCCTAACTCCAGGTTAGGTTTGCACCCTGACTAACCTAGGTGAGCGGCTGCTCTGTCTCCTGCTGTCATGCACAGGGCTGCTCCAGCCTCACCTGTGCACCCTGCAATGCATCTTACTTTTCTTCTCTTGCTAGCAAGGCTGCACTGTGCGCACTGCAGCACAGTCCTCTTCTCCAGGTTGCTGGACTAATGGCAGTAACAGAGCTTAGGGAGACGGGTGATCCTCAGGCTGACCTCAGGCCATTTGGTTGAGATTGTCCTTCAACATGACTGCCTCTCCAGATGTGTCCTCCAGTTTGCTCACCATCAATCACAATTGGGGGGGGGAGGTCAGGAGGCAATGGCAGGTCACTATTGTCCTCAAGCACATTGACCTCACCAATGGCAGGTCATGGGCCTCAAGCATGCACACCCCCCACATGTACACACACAGTTTACATTTGACGACATAAGAAGCATTTCAAAAGGAAAGGGAGATGAGAGCAGGGAAAACTAGGCTTCCATCCTCTTTCTGGAACAGGGGGAGGCCTGCCAAACCATCCACATTTGTTGATTTCCGGGCAGTTGGCCAACCTACGCATTATGCCGGCATCTCTAGAGCTGGGTCTTCAAACCCCGGCCCGAGGGCCAAATCGGCCCTCTGGAAGATTGTTATTTGGCCCTTGGCTGGTTGTGAGGCCGGCCCATAGCAACTTGGTGGGGGGGGGATAAATACAATGTAACATGGGTATCCACTGAGGTTCTGTTAAAGAGCCCCCCACAGATACTGGGGACACCATTTAAATGCCCTTATATATTGATGCAGCCCTCATGTTGAGTTGAAAAGTTTGGAGACCCCTGCTGTCGAGAAAGAGGACATTGCTCATTATTTCCATCTCACCACCTGACCTCTTACATTTCCTCTTAGAATGCAGCCGATTTTATGAGGGGTGTTGCTGAAGGGTTCCCTTTGTGGCAGAAAGCTTTCGTTGCCCTTTCAGTTTGAGCCGATTGCTTCAGAAAGGGGTGGTTTCTTTTTGACGGCACTCCTCAGAGTTCAGGAAGTCTTCCGCCAAGCGAGTCACGCAACACCTAAATTTTGTGGTGATTGTGGTGAGCTGGATAATACCTTTCAAAAACATTTGCTGAGTTCTTCCGAATTACTCATATTTCAGGAAGCTGTCTTCTCATGTTGTTGTTTTTTTGCTTTTTCATCTTGTGTAATGAGAAAAAAAAAAAGTTCGATCAGACTTCCCTGCCCTGGTTTTCTTCGACGAAAGGACCAGGCCACAGCTCAAAGTGATCCAGGCTGCATCAGCTGCAGACAGAAACCTTGAAATGCTTTATGCTGAATGTCCGTGTCATGTATTTAGCCCCTGCTGTTTGCAAAATATGTTCTTATGGTTCCTTGTTTAGAAGGGTAAGCAGGACAACAAAGACTATGTTTATATGTGAATTTGCCTCGGCACCTTTGCCCTTGGAGGTTGTGAGACAGCTCTTGTTTCTGGAGGCAAACTGTGGGTTTTCTTTGGGTTTGTTGCCGACAGCTTTCATGTTTTCAATGGAGCTATGCAGTGTTTGTTTTCATTGCCTCTGTAGTTTTCAGTGTAGCCATGAGCCAGAGCCGTACAGCGTGCATGAGGTTAACCGAGACAAGTGGGATGGGAATGCCGGCAGAAGGCAGCAGCAGAAACAGGTTTGTGGAGCTTATCAATAACAGGCCTACAGATGATCAAGGCTTCGGTTTTTCCAAAGTGTACAGAGTGCACTAGCACCACAAAAAGCAAGTTGCAGTTTACAAGGTTGAGCTACATCAGGCTGATGTTCAAGTGCTGTGAGATGAAGGTGGGTGGTCAGACCTCCTTGCTCCTAACACCAAAGGCTGACCCCACAATCTTGTGATGTGGCGGCTTCTGGTCCTTCTGCTCCCTATATTGGCAAAAGAAGGAAGGGAGTGTTGGAGCCACTGTGGCCAACCAGTCCCCTCCAGTAGTGGCAAAATGCAGAAGCCTGAGCTCCTGTGTGATGCAGCCCCTCCCCTCACCTTCAGAGCCATTCTTGGCTCAGATAGCCACAAATGGCTCTGAAGACAAGAGGAAGGAGCTGTGTTACACAGGAACTCAGACTCCTACAAAACCTTGCTCCCTATAGGCCACTGTCCTCCAGATTTCCTCTTTCTGCTCAGTCCTGCCGGAAGAGGAGAAACAGTGGAGGCGAGTGGGAAGAGTAGATGAGATAAAAATATTTTGCTTACCTGTCTATCACAGCCTGATCCCTGGCTAGCCCAAATAATGCAGCAGGGTTTTGGTACAGTGGAGAGAGTATTGGGCTGTGATCCTTGTCTCTACCAGTTTGTAATATTGCCTTTGTTATCAACCATTTCTTTACTTTACTATGTAAACCACCTTGGGTTGTTGTGGTTGTTGAAAAGCAGCATATAAATACTCTTCTGCATTGTTATCATCATCATCATCATCATCATCATCATCATCATCATCAGATATGCACGCTATCATCATTAGGGTTTGGAAGTTAGTCTAAGAACAGGTTCAAATCCTGATCAGTCATGAAGCTTCCTTGGTGACGCTGGGCCAGTCACTATCTCTTAGCCTCACCTTGGTTATTGTTGTTAAAGGGAAGAACTATGTACGTTCACCCTGAGCTCCTTGGAAGAAAGGTGGTATAAAAAATGTGAAACAGATAAAATGCATTTCATCTTCACTGAAGTTAGCAAACAAACCTGCTGGCAACAAAGTTGTCTCAGAGCTGGCACAGGCTCTGCAGAGCATTTGGCAACATGTGCATTTGAGTATATGGCACATTCATCTCAAGTTCAGTTCTGAGATCTCTGAGACAGAATGGGGGCACAATCCTAGACTGGAGTTGGGCCAGCACAGTTAGGTCAGCAAAGTTTGGCTGGCAAAAGGGACATCATAAAGTATGTTTGGACCACTCTCAGAGTCAGAGAGGCCAGCACACAGACACACACCATCCTACTCCGAGAGTGGTCCAAACATGATTTACAGTGGCCCTTATGCCAACCAAACTTTGCTGGCTTAACTGTGCCGGCCTAACTCCAGGTTAGGATTGTGCTCTGGGTCTGCTCAGATATGCACATTCGTTCATAGAGGAAGGGGGCTTGGATCGTATTTATTTAAGCCAACAAGAAGGATTTAAAGTGAACTTCCCGTTTTCAGGACCTGACTCCTCGCAAAAAAAAAGCGCTTTCAGATTTCCTAGGGAGACTTGGTTTACGTCATGCCCCAAGACACACTATTGGCATATGGCAGACAGTGCTCTGCCTAAAATGGAATGAAACGAGTCAAAAGCATGGCAGTATCTGCACACATCTCTTGCTGCTTGCTGCTCTAGGAATGTGGTCGAAGGGGAGGCACATGTAGTTTACAGGAACCGAATGTATTCCAGATGTTAGCCATGCAACCAAGATTTGTATATAGAGAAAGTGTTTTCCCATTGCCTATATTTAATTTCCACATGAAAATGGGGGCTTTCTAAAAGCATTCCCACATGTGTCAGCACACATCAGATGTTTTTCATCAAGAATCACATGGCTAGAAAATGAGCTCCACCCACATATGCTTGCATTCATCCCTAAATGTTTATTTGTTAAGGTGGAAGGCAGCAACGAGGACTGTGTGAGCTCGGGTAGTTCCTCCACCTTCAGCTCAGGCTGACTCATGAGATGGAAACAATATGTATGCGTCGGCAGGGTGGCAATTAATGCATTTGCTTTCTGTTCGGTCAGTACCCTAACCCTCCCTCATGATGCTACTGGCTAGTCCTACAGTTTGGTCACTTCCACTTTGGGAAGATCTGTAGCTCAGTGGGAGAGTACATGTTCTGCATGCAGAAGTCCCTGGTTCCAGTGGTGTCATTCAAATGATTTAGGAACAGGAACTCAGTTTTGATTGGCACTTGTCGGGAACCCGGAACCAGCCATGGAGCCCGTAAGGATCCGGAACGCCCGTTCTGGTCCATTCCCCCTGAATGACATCACTGCCTGGTTCTATCCCTGACACCTCTCTCACAGGCTTGTGAAAGACCATATCTGAAACCCAGGAGACCTGCTGCCAGCCAGTGTAGACAATATGGACCTATAGTTGACTTGGAATATGGCAGTTTCCTTGGTTTGAAGAGGTAATTAAATGAGGATGCTCCCTTCAGGGGCATAGGTAAAGAAGTGCAGAGGGTGCAATTGCACCGGGCAACAAGTTTTAGGGGTGGAACAAGCTGAGTGTGACGCTAGTGGCCAAAATTGTGAAAACCTTGGTATGTATGAATAGAAAGGTATTTATGTATTATGAAAGGTATTTCATAATAGAAAGGTAATTTCACGCACAATTTCATGCAGGTAATAACTTTATCAAAGATTTTGGCCAAATCCCCAGAAAACAAAAATAACAACTGTCATGTAAAAATTGTGGTTTGCCAAAATTGCAGTTTCGATGCGGAATTTCATGCAGAATGCAATGAAACAAACTGGAGTGTAATATCTTCATTCTATCAAAGGTTATGGCAAAAAATACACCCTGAAATCAAAATATACAACTGTCATGTATATATCGCTGACTTAGATAACCTTTAAAACGGACAAAAGAACGGGAGGAACCATGCACACCACACTGAGCTCCTTGGAAGAAGGGTAGTAGAAACATGTGAAAAATGTGAGAATGAATGAATGAATGAATGAATGATTTTGTCATATAGGGAGGATGCTAAATATTTATAGACCCAGAATGTCAGATGACCGAGTTACACCACTGTAGGGGGTGTGTGACTGCGAGCTTGGAGGCAGCAGGAGGGGGCATATTGCTGGGGGGGGGAGGATGCGGGTTCCCCCCATTTTTTCACCTTTTTAAAAAACCCAGGCATGCTGTCACTTCCGGAAATGATATCACTTCTGGGGCATCATCCCTCAGCACCGGGCTACCCTTTCATTAGCGATGCCACTTGCTTGCCTAGTCTCCTGCTAGACTGGAGAAGAACTGGAGGCACAGTGAGTTGTGAGTTCCCTCCACTCTCCTTGAAGTGACTGCCTCCTTGAGACTACAGGATAGCTTTGGAAGCAACTTGGGAACAATGCCAACAATGGTCAAGCAAGTCTCTTTCCTGCGTACTACCTCCGGCATTCAGGTGGCTGTTTGAAAGTACATTTAAAAAAAATCTGAGCAATCGCCTGTTCCAAGTATGGTCTGCAAGCCCAACAGCATTTCCATCAAAGCTGAACAAGCAAAGACTTTTTAACAAGAGAGAGAAGACAAGAGTTTGAAGCATGTTTTCAAACAGAAAGAAGGAAAATAGGAATTGTAGGCCTTTCTGATCCTTTTCTAGCAAGAAAGTCCCAGCTAAGGAGGCAAGAAGGTTAAAAACAACAACAACAACCTGGGCACCAAAGGCTTTCACTTTAAAAGCAGGAGTTGACTGGGAGACCAACAGGGTAGGACCTGGGGGAATAACTAAACAAACAGTGAGAGAGGAGGTCCCTGTGTTAAGCAGGCTCTCTAACTGAAGCATGGCTTTGAAGGTCAGCAATGCAATTTCATATGTAATACTAGATTTAATAGGTATCCAGGGCCGAAACCAAAGTGTGGGAGTGATGTGGCCAGAAAACCAAATGCGGCTGTGATTGAGAGCCCTGTTATATACACTCTGCACTGCAACTGATACCCAAACCTGTCTGAGAAGCCACTCCACCAAATTAGATTCTGTGGAGTAATAATATCCTGTTGGTAAATGCAGACTAGCAATGGCAGTTTTTGGAGGCCAGGAGCATTTCAAAATGAACAGGACCTTTTTAGTAATGACAGCGTCTACACTGACTTACTCTATAGGTGTAGAGATCTTACTCTACCTATGCATCTTACTCTCTATGCGGCTGCATCAGATAACTAACTAGTCTTTAGTTAGACTAGTCTAACTAGTCTCCTGGTTTCCAGTTAAAAAAAGAGAGCTAGGGGCTAGTTTTTCACATTTTTAGCATCTGAAATAGGAACAGGTTTTCAGATGTGCTCCATTCCACAATATGCACATTTAGAACACTGTCTCATCAAACACAGCCAGTGAGTTGAATTTGTGACCTTCTGAGCTTTGCAATAATTATTCGTTCAAAGACAAATGTCTTTGTTATTTCTATTATTCTTTTTAAACACCAGGAAACTGACCTGCATTTGGAAACCATCATGTCTTCCATAGACTGTGCATAAAACATCTGACCCAATTTAACAGTGACGAAGTCCTCGTTTTGTCCTCTCTGAATAACCGTGGTAGTTAAAACCAGAATTACTATCTGTTCGTATCCCAAAGGGTTTCTTTCCTATGTCAGCTTTTTTCCGTTCTGATGAGCTTATTTTGTGTCGAGATATAAATAAATACATCTGCTTGAGATCCCATCTTTCCTTTCATTAACATCACTGATAATAATGTATTTGTCCTTCAAAGCCATGCAAATAGGATCATCCAGATATTAAATGCTGGCTACTCTGATTATTTTCTTTCAATCATAAGTGAAATTACTCCCAGTCCTTTCCATCTTCACACCCTTTGTGAAATTCCTGGCAGTGAAAGAGATGATAGATTAAGAGATACTTGAATCACTCTCATACACTGTAATTAGCACATGCAGCAAAGAACTTACGGAAAACAGTAATTCCTTGGTCATTTGTCTTTGCTTTCAAGCCAACATAGTTTCCTTATGATTTCATTAGCTGTCTCTCTGTAAATGAGCTTGGGGCTTGTCAGAACCAGGTTCAAGTATTTGAGCAAATTACTTATTCTCTGATTTGTTACAGTTTCTTAAAACAAAGGGCTCTTTTGTTGAAAAAAGAAACCTCTCACTTTTAATGGAAAACCCTTCCTAGCTCATTCACATGAGTTTGTGGGTTAGATTATTTATGGGAGATTACAGGGGTAGGAATTATCTTCTCAATTGCAAAGTATCTCACTTTGCATGGCTTTCCTACCCCATCTCGGGTTCAAGACCACTGGGCATTCAAGCCTAAATTTGACCTGATTGGAAGAAACTTCTATCCATACAAGAGAGGTAGGGAGTTTTTTCTCTGTTGGCAACCTTCACGCCATAAGCCATCTTTTTCTAAGGGCACAGTCCTAACCAACTTTCCAGCACTTGGGTAAGGGCAATGCAGCTCCAAGGTAAGGGAACAAACATTCCCTTACCTTGAGGAGGTTCTCTGTGACTACTTTTCCACTGCAGGATGCAGCATATGCCCCATTGGCAGAGCTATGTCAGTGCTGGAAAGTTGGTTAGGATTCTGCCCTTAAGGGGGCTTCCACCCTTTAAAAGTGAATTTTCCTGGAATCAGGTGGAACTATTGTAGGGAAGAGAAGGTGGGAACATGTAAATCGGGTAACTTCCTTCTGTAGGTGATGGGGTTATGACACCAGTCATTGATTTCAAAAGGCATGGAAGTATCTGATTCCACATAGGGTTGGGCTGTCTGTCCCCTTTCTATGCCCATGAAAGTGATGCTCTACAAAGTTCATACATTGTATTTCTTTATCACATTGGCATCCCACCTTTCCTACAAGGAGCTCAAGGAAGTTCATTTGGGGTTATCCTGTTTTATCCTTCCAAAGATTGATTTTGGGTAACAGTAGCTTCCCCAAAAGAATTGGAACATCTCAAAACATTCTCTCCATTACACCATGCTCATATTTAATACATTTATACATATTTAGGATTCATTAAACAATCTGGATTGAGTGTACACGAGATGTGATTATTCAGGGACACTGCAATCTAAGGCCAGTTTACTAGTTCTACATGCTGAGTTGCTAGTGCCATAAACAAGTAATGAACCCATGCACTAAGTGCACATTCATTTGCTGAGAGTGTTGGACTAGACTCAGGGAGACCCAGGTACTATTTCCCCACTCAGCCATGAATTCTCAACTTGGATGACCATCAATCCAAGCGTGACCATCAAAAAAGAATTTAATGAATTTTGAATTCCCTTACTAAAAACATAAGAAAGTTCAGGCCAAAGGCCCATCTAATCCAGCTTCCTATATCTCACAGTGGCCCACCAGATGCCTCAGGGAGTGCACAAGACAGCAAGATGCCTGCATCCTGTTGCCACTCCCTTGCACCTGGCATTCTGAGGTAGTCTACATCTAAAATAAGGAGGTTGCACCATTCATCACTATCCATCATGGCCTGTAGCCTGCGAAGGATGTTTTTCTCCAGAAATCTGTCCAATCCTCTTTTAAAGGCACTTAGGCCACATGCCATCACCACTTCCTGTGGCAAGGGGTTCCACAGGCTAATTACATGTTGGGTAAAGATATGCTTTCTTTTGTCTGTTCTAACTCTCCCAACACTCAATTTTAGTGGATGTACCCTGATTCTAGTGTTGTGTGAGAATGAAAATAACATCCCTCTGTCCATGCATAATTTTGTATGCCTCAGTCATGTCATTCCCCCCGAAGCATCTTTTTTCCTAGACTTTAGATTCTAGACTGATGAGGCAAAACACTGTATCCTTTCCTCATAAGGCAGGTTCCCCAGCCTAGTAATCATTTTGGTTGTTCCCTTCTGTACCTGACAAAAGAAATATTGGCATCTGAATAGAAGCTTGCTAATCAGACTTATGCAGCAATGACTTAAATGAACCTATTAAAACCCATTATCCAGAAAGTAAAAGTAAGGAATTTCTACAGTTTTGTTTCTGTAAGCATTCTCATACATTAAAATTTTCCTTGTGTAGAAAATACAAAATCAAGGAAGGCAAAGGTTTAAAGCGTAAATGTTTCAAGGACCATATTTTGGAAAATTTAGGGCGCAATCCTAACCTGGAGTTAGGCCGGCACAAATCCTTTGTGCACAAATCCTTCAGAGTGTCACAAATGCGCCATAAAGTGTGTTTGCACCACTCTTATTCGTGCGCCATCCTCCCTGACTCCGAGAGTGGTTCAAAGATGCTTTATAGTGCATTTGTGACATTCCTAGGCTGGCACAAGGGACTTGTGCTGGCCTGACTCCAGGTTAGGATTGCACATGAAGGAACTACTGTATCTTCATGTATTGTGAATAGGATCCAGGGGTGTAGGTAGACTGTGGCACTGACATTGACATAACAATGTTTTGGGTTCTTTGACATTTCTGGTTTCACAATTTGGAGCTCATGAACAATAAAAATTCACATTAGGCTGATATGTGTGTGTTATACCCATGACTGAGCGTAGGTGTAAGTGTGACCATCAATAAAGAACTTAATGAATGCTTGTTATTTTTAAATATAATTGAGTACAAGAAAACAATTTGGAATGACCATAAAATAATAATTGGCCCATTACCTGGAAACCTATCAATCTTTTTCAATTATCAGGGATTAATTGGGGAATGGCAAGAATGGCTGAGAATACAGCCCAGTATACAAAAGAATGCTGAGTGCAATTATATCCTCCGTATTTGTGTTCATGCTTTAACAGTAATAAGGTTTCAGAGTGGCTAAAACAGAGAAAGACTCTAATGAATTGTCTCAGAGGCAGACAAGCTATAAAAAAGAAAAATGATGGACAAGTGACACAAGAAGACGCTGGTTGCAATGGGATGATTTCAAATTGTGAGATTGGTAGCTTTAAAGAATTGAATGCACAGAGGGGAAAAAAGAATAAAACAACATACATGGTACCATTGGTATTTTATTCCAGTTTATTTCTGAGGTATTTCTGACTAGCGTCTGTTATTGGCACTTCTTGAAAAAAATAAGGCAAAGTTCCTCAGATGTAATGGGAAGACCTTTGCAGAACGTCAAGTAGCTTCACACAACATTTTTTATCAGACCCTTATCTCTAAAGTTTTTACCATTTCCTAGAAGACTGATGAAGAGGATTGTTTCACAGAGAGCTGCCTGGTTTGTACTTCGTCAGACTTGGCCTCCTCCCAAGGTTACAGCATTCGATGAAAAAGATTTCATAAACCTCTGTGGTGTGGAAACAAATTCCATTGTTGGTCCATTGATTCTATCTCAGTTTTCTATCTCAGTTTTCATTTAGAGGGGAAAAATGTAGAGCATACTGAAAACTGTTTAAAGTTTTAAGAAACAGGTTACAGAGACAGTAACCTCAACCCGCCAGTAGATGATGGAGACCAGGAGTTGTGGTTATCTATCCTCACCTCAGTGTTCCTCATGAGGTCATTTGAAAGGACTTAACCCCTTTCTCCTTAACATTGGGCTGTTTTGTATATCATACAACTTGTCATACATAGTTGTATGGTGTGGTAATACACTGTAGCATGCATGCCCATGTACACTGTCATTTGAAAATTGCATGAATGTCCTATATTTGAAAGCTTAGGGGATTAATAGGATTCAGATACAAGTGGCAAAACAGATGCTATGCTCATTATACTTACAAGTGTTAATGGTTTACACCAGTGTGTTCTCAAATTTTTTAGCACCAGGACCCACTTTTTAGAATGACAATCTGTCCAGGACCCACCAGAAGTGATGTCATGACCAGAAGTGCCATCATTGTGTCGCCAGAACCTACTGCTTTCCTGAGAACGCAGCAATCAATGTTGGGTTATTTCTCAGCCATTTTCCAGTAGCCAAGTGAATCAGAAAGGGGGGAAAAAAGGTCTATTTACAACCTTGAGAGAAACACAACAACCACACATTTGTCCCCCTTTCCAGGATCCCATCTTCCCATATTTTCAATATGGCTGCTCCAGGTACTTTGTGACCCACCTGAAATTGGCTTGCGATCCACTGGTGGGGTCCTGACCCACAGTTTGGGAACCACTGGTTTACACCCATGTTTGCCTTACATAGGGCCAGTAACTCACTGGCAAACAATTTCTTGTCATACAGAAGGTCTTAGAATGAATCCCTGGTATTTCCTGATAGGTTCAGAAAAGGTTTGGAATCTCGAGATATGGAGAGCCATTGCCAGTCAATTTTAAACACTGCTGCGTTAGAAGGGCCAATGGTCTGACTTGATATACACCAACTTCTTCTGTATCCTATAAGTAAAAACAATATTCCGGGTGGTTTTAAATGATAGATGGGGTGATTTAATTCTAAAATTATATTATTGTGGCTGTGCATATGTAACCTGATCTTGTGAATGGTTTCAACTTGCATTTGATTGGCTATGGCCAAGTATTCAATTCCATCTTAAGATAACTAATGTTTCTGAATGCATAGTGGTGGAATATCCAAATGTATATGGGAGCTATTTACATGCCGACATTCACTTGCACCTCCACTATGATGTAATTTTAAAAATGTATTGGATAGTGGAACAACCAGTTTCTGCTTGCACACTGCTCATTCTCGAGGATACAACAACTGGAGAAGAGAGCAGAAGAAAAATCTGGGGAGCAAAATGGAATGACCAATGTTCAGCCTTGACCAGTGCTCTTCAACATTTGTGTGTGTGACAACCCCACTACTTATATAAAGAAAGTATGAGATTGGGGACCTCCCTGTCAATCCTTTCCCTTCCCTAGCTGTCCACCGCCACTCCGGTCACTGCCCACTCCCTGCATTGTTCAGTGTAACTATATATTCTCATTAGAGAGAACAGAGAAAGCTACCATGAAGCCTGGCACTAGTGAGAGCGATTTTAGCACAATTTCTAGGAACCTGAGCAGGTCTGGGACATCATCCCTGGTTGCTGAAGGGGTACCCCAGATGCCTCCTGGAGGTGCTCTAGTCTAGTGGTCTTCAATCCCTTTCATTCCTGTAAGTTGCCATGACCCCACAACTGAGGTTTCATGACCCCATTGGGGTCCCGACCCCAAGGTTGAAAAACACTGATCTAGACCACTACTCTGGTCTGGTAAGAAGAAGTACGTACCATTTTCCCCCCTCTAGCTATGCTACTGGGGTTACCACAGCATCCTGTTGCAGCGTTTTAGCTGAGAACTAACAGGAGTCTGGTCAAGGACATAAGAGATGGACCACATATTTTCTCTATTGGAAAGAAAGGGATGTGGGCTTACCAAGAAGATGGGAGTTTCTTCCTTGCTTCAACTTGGAATTCCTGACTTGGTGCAGTGAGCATCTGTTATAGGCAACCTTCCCAGTCTTACCAAAGTCCTGAAATGCACCATGGATTGCTGCGAAGCTGTTTGATCTCTTTATCCCTATCATCCCTAAGTCCATATATGTATGTATGTATGTATGTATGTATGTATGTATGTACATCTACCTGTCCTAATACTTGTATTTACATTTGTTTTAAAAAGGGCAGTTTGTCAACTGCAGTTGTCTGACGGATGGCTCAGATTGTTGCCATGCAGGTAAACGCGGCTGTGAGTGACACTGACTTTGTCACAATGTGTAGCATCAGTTGGAGAATTTGAAAAGACAGGTTCATGAAAAAAATATGAATGTTGTCAGACACCCCTGCATTTTTTATTATTAAAAAATCTTGAGTGAATTTAATGCTTATGAAAGTGAAGGACAGCTCCTCCACACATCTCTTTCAATATGTCTCAGATCTGACCCGCAGAGCCTCTTTTCTGTCGGTTATGGGTGTTCAGACACCCCATTTTAAATGGGGGTAGCATTGAAAAATGGACATCTGACAGCTAACGTAAGACAGAAAAACTCATTTTTCAGTGGTGCCCAAGATGCAATTTAATCGCAGGTCCTTGGAGACAATACCTTTGCTCCAATATCATGCTGGAAAGGTCAGGGAATTTTGCCTAGCTTGTGATTCAAGGTAAATCCTACAGTTTCATCTCTCACGAATGGCCCCTCAAAAAGCATTGGAAGAAAATGTGGTCCATTCTCAGGTTGGGGTAACTGTAGCATGCATGGAATGTCCAACAGTGAACAGTCAGTGTGCAAGCAATACGCTGCAAAATTGTTCTCCAAACATGACCTGAATGCAGGGAGAGAATGTTGGATGGAAGGTGCCCCCTATTTCAACTCACCCTAGGTAAACGAATGGCCCAATTTTAACTAGACTTTGCCGCAGCATAACGGCATGTTTCACAGCAAACATGCTTTTATGATGTTGCAAACTGTGTGACACCAGCCATCATTTTGGAGCTGCAGCCCCAAAGACGGTACCCTGATACTGCAGCAGGTGGGAATGAAACAGGGGAGAAGGGGTGAATGGGATAGTTTCTGGGTGAGGAGGGGAGAGGCAGAGGCAGATCGAAGGGAGGGCAAAGCTCTAAGTGTTGCAAGAAGCCTTACCCTGTCATGTAAATCCTTCCTCTCCCTTGCTGCTGTAGCCAGTAAGCAACACCAAGATGTTGCTTTTCCCTGTGAGGATTGGCTAGAACCGTGCAGGAGAGGAGTGTTTTCCACTGCAAGGTAAGGCTTCTTGCAAAACTTAGAGATTTGCCCTCCCTTAGATCTGCCTCTGGGGAGAGGACTGTGGGAGAAAAGGGGAAGGGGTGGTGGTTCCTAACCCTGTTCATTCACCTTTTCCCTCTGTCTTACTTTCTTTTAACTGATGCCAAATGTGTAGCATAGGTATGAGGAGACTCACTGGGGTAGCAGAGATATGGGAGCAGATGTTTCTCCCCATCCCTATCAGGATGCAGCTTGTACTCCACTGGCACAGCTATATCAGTATGAATAGGTTAGTTAGGATTGGGCTGTAATCTTTCCCTCTCCATTCACTGAGCCCAATGCAATGGTGCGGCTGTGACAATTGCCGATCTTGGGGGAGGTTTCACCTGGAGATGGGCAAACTCTTCAAGATTGACCTTAGAGAAGTTCACCAGCTTTTCTCCCCTATTTCCCACCATTGTCCCCATAAGCCACCAACCTTTTACTTACCCGTCTCATGGGTGGTGATGGGAAAAGCAGCCATTCTGACAAATGAGGAAGGGGAAGACTTTTTTTTCATTTTCCTTGTCACCCTGAATCATTCTGGAGCAGCTAACCAGGAGGAAGGTTGTGCTGCAAAGGTATGTTTGTTCACTGCTTCACTGCTTGTTCACTGCATTCCTGTGCAGTGGCATTCCTAGAAGGAGGCAAAATGCTACGTTTTGCAGGAAGATGAGATCCTGGGTAAAGTACCCCCTTGCCTTAAGAGCCATCTGGGGTTCAGAGGCTTTGCTCTCTAAACTGAAAATGGCTGTGATGGCAAAGGGTATGGGCCACTTTACCCAGAAGCTCAGGCACCTGCAAAATGTAGCATTTTGCCCCCCTCTAGGAACGCCACTGCTCCCATGGTCAATTTTTCTAGTACCATCTCCAACAATACCCATAAAATGGCTAGCAGCCCAATCTAGCACATATTCGGATCCAGCTAATTCCAGTCCTGCCTTAGCTGGCTTACGCATGGGTAGTGCTGCAGGCATAAAAAGTACTTTGACGAAAAATGCTGTCATGGGCTGGGACCAGTGGACACTCATTATGGACTCTCCAGTGACTTCCAATATGACACTACCACCACCAGCTATATGCACAATGCTGTTAGCAGGCAGGAGACACAGATTAGGATTATATTACGTTAAATCACACTGACTATCCAAGACTATCATGAAAATGTCTTGTACTGCTGGATAAGACAACACGATCAATTGTAGACTTTCTACTGATTTTATGAAACTACTAAATATGGATGCATTTTCATCCTGCCACCGTCTGTAAGACATGATGTAAGGTACATCATGAAAGCCTTGTTGCCCAGCCATTACGAGAAGAGTGTGCGCGATGCTTTTAAATGAAAGAAACCAATTGTCCTTGTAAGTCTCCCATTGCTTGGCCGGAGTCCACCACTTGCAGGAGGTGCTGCTCTTAGCACCTGATTTATTATTAGTTTGAGTGGAGCTGCGCTGCTTTGCAATTCTGATACCTCCATTAGAAAATTGGGATGCGGCATTAAAATTTTATTGGGAAATGCTCTGTTTGCATTTTGTCCCACTTAGCATCAAATCGCCTTGCACCGAGAAAGAAAGTTGATTAAATTTTCATTAAAACACTTTCAGGACAGTTAACATTCAGAAAATTAGAAGATGGAGAAGGCCAACAATACGGAATAATCAATTGGTTAAAACAAAGCACAGCTTGGGGTGCCTGTTACTTTGAGTAAACCGCGCCATTTAATGTGGACCACACCAGGCCCTTCTTCCCCCACCTTGCCTCTTTCTGCTTGTTAAGGCTGATCCCTACACAGAAGCCCTAAAAGTCCAATTTTGTGTGATTTTGTAAGTAATCAAATTCTAAAAAAAAACCCCAAAACCCACCCACAATTCCTATAAATGGTCACTTATGCCTTGCTATTGACCGTTTTTTGTACATTCATTATGTTGTTTTCCAGTCTGTCAAAACGGCTAGGGAAGATTAGCCTTTTTTTATTTGATTTTTTTGGCCTCCCCAATACTGCCTGGAATATGCAGTACAGCAATATCCATTTTTCCACTCAGACTGTATGTGTTCAAATGTGGTATCTGTGGGGGATGGGGTGGGAGTGGGAATAGAGAATTTATCTATTCTCATAAATTCATAAAAGAGGATGCAAAACAAGCATCTTTTTACAAAATGATAGTAAAGGATTAAACACACACACACACACACACACACACACACACACACACACACTGCGGAATTTTTTTTTTCCTATGGGGGGTTGAGCAGACTGACTTTGAAACTTGCTTTTTTTGTTCAGTGAAAACCCTGAGGACAAAATAAACACTATTATTCTACATCTAAACACACACACACACACACACACACACACACACACACACACACACACACA
>JAJKFI010000021.1:6672556-6689300 GCA_029204185.1 Lerista edwardsae
ACACACACACACACACACACACACACACACACACACACACACACACAGAGGGAGGCGATAAAATTATAATGCGAGAAGAAAGCTGTGCATATCAACGAGGTGTGTGCTAGTATGTTTTTATTTTGTCTGGCCACACTAAAATGCATGTTTAAATGATTGCATTTGACAAAGGAAAGACAAGGAAAAATGGTGCCGCATCTTTAATTTATTAGTTTACATGAGATGCAGGCAATTGCCTGTGGGTGCCAGATTGTGATTTTTCTACTCAAGTAGATTCTCATGTTTTACTGATGAGCTGTATGCCAGACCCTTGTGTTCTTTATAGGAAGAGTTTCATGGAACATCTGCTTCAATTGCTCTACCCCTCATTTTTGTTTTGTCACTAAACTCACTTATACCACAGAGGCGTTGACTATGAAAGCAGCTGCTTTAATTCAATCCACTATCAAGGAGGCGCTTCCGCTAATACTTGTAATACAGCTGTTTATGTGTAATGCATTCCGTAGCACACAAAGCGGTTTGACAATTGACACAGCAGTCTGTCATACTTCATGGGAGACACAGCTTGCTAAGAGAGGGCTCTAACGTTCCTATCCCTATAACGAAAGATCTATGGGCACCCATGTGCACGCAGGTAGGATGAGCACAGAAATGCTTCCCTTGCCTAGAAATATGAATGCAATACAGTGGGTTCAAGCCTTTTATATTAGCACTAGGACCCGTCTAGAAAGAAAGTTGCACTTTACCAGCTGCTCAAGCCTCTATGGTTATAATCGTGATTGGGCAGCAGTGCTCTCCCCAAATAGCAGGCTTTTTAACCCTTTGTGCACAGTGTTTAATATACCTTGTCGATTTCATGAACCACTAAAAATTGGATCGTGACCCGGGGAGGGCCATGGACCCACAATGTACTGATTGAGTAGCTATAGTGACTACAAAGGGCACTCCAATTGGCTATAGGCAGTTCAATTATTCTGTACCATTTCAGGTGCCATTATTATTCAGGTGCCATTAGTATTCCACTTTTTCTAAGGGGGAGCAATAAAATCAATGATAGATCTGATCAGGCAAGACCCATGACCAAATGGGTGGAAGGCTACATTTTGTAAGGTAAAGGTTAAGGTGTCCCCACGACCAAATGGTCTAGTCATGACCGACTGTAGGGGTGCTCATCTCCGTTTCAAAGCCTGTAGAGCTGGCGTTTTGTCCGAGGACAAGCTTCCGTGGTCATTTGGCCGGCATGACTATACGCCGTAGCGCACGGAACACCGTTACCTTCCCACCGAAGTGGTCCCTATTTATCCACTTGCATTTAGGTGCTTCTGAACTGCTAGGTTGGCAGGAGCTGGGACAAGCAACAGGAGCTCACTCCGTCACACAGTCTTGAACTCCCAACCTTCTGGTCAGAAAGCGCCACCATGTCCCTACATTTTGTACCCTACCTTTAATGCTGTGTGGTAGATAAAAAATGTATAAGGATGTAAATTCTTTGCTCTTGGCAGAGTTGTTCTTGGCTCACAGTGTGCCTTGGGTGAGACGATGGCACCGCGCCCCCTCAGTGTAGCTGCCCTGCCCCATGCGTTGCCTGGCCCCACACCCCACTCCTGGAATGGCTCCATTTTGTAGTGATCCAATTGCAAAGGAGGGGAGGCTGAAAAGTGTGCAGGTTTTTCCGTGCTGCTGTGCCCTGGGGTCTGGCCTATCATGGTCTCACATGCCAATTTACACTTCTTACAGTTCCATCTAGATTCCAAATTAGGGAACATCATGTGCACATAGAAACACGTTGGCCAGGACTTCCCCTGGTCTGTGGAATTTGCTTCTGCTACAGGTTTGCCACAGTTCAAACACCTTTCAGAAGAATTATCTGGTCCAAACTAGGCAGTGAAACAAAGTCCCAGGGTGGTTTCCTTTCTAGATTTTATCATCTTGGACTCCATCTAAAAGTTATATCTACCTTTGGGTGTTTTATGTAATGCTGTGACGGAACATTCCAGAAAAGATGACTACCAATCCAACTTGCGAGGGGAACTTTTGAGAAACACTGTTCTTCAATCTATTTACTCCCCAACCAATGGTCTCGTACTGTTTCATGTGCTCTGTAAATGTGAAGTCCTTACTGCTGATTGAATTCATGGGCTCTGCCAGGGACGGGGAAACAACGGAGGGGGCAGACTGCCTCCTCCTCCTCTGTCTCTGGGCCGCCCATTGGCTGGGTCCACAACTGCTGGCAGCAACTTCCTTATGACAGTTGTAAAAATCACTCCACCAGTGTGCAGAGTAGTGTGCTGCAGGAGAGAGGGGGCAGGAAGGCCAGAGGGTTGCTGGCTATATATATGGTCAAGACAGGTAGGATGGTGAGGAGGCAGGATGGGGTTGAGGAAGGCAGAATGGGGCAGGGTGGAATGGGGCAGTCAAAAGGTCTGGGAAGGGAATAGGTTCGGTGGCAGCAACAGTTGCAAAATCCTAGCCCTGGACCTGTTCCCATAGTGACTACTGTAGCTGCCCCCGACCCTGGGAGAATGCAGCAGCTGCAGTGGGTAAGAAAATGAAGAGGATACCCCCCATACACAACTGCTATACTCTAGTTGCCTTCACCAAGATTGCTGTTAGAGCCTTCATATGGGGAGCCCCTCCTGGCTAGGTGGAGAATAGGGGTCCGCCTAGAGGGTGGATGGGGTGAGGAGTTGGCACCAATTTCCCCACTTGCCAGGGAAGCCTCCTGCCCTGGGGAGAGCTAGAGTCTGTTCTCCCTGCTTGTTCCTTTCTTCCTGCCCCATCCATCTTACTGTCTTACTACCCAGTCCTGGGTGTGTGTTCTCTTCCCTGCTGCTCAGTTCTCCATTTTCCCAGTTCCTTCGAAGTACTTCTTCTCTCCCTGCTTCTTGTTTGTTCTGCATCCTGGACACCTTGCTCCAGCCCGCTGTCCTTCTCCTTGCCCTCTCTACTTCACTCAACCTCCCTCCTTTTTCTGTGCCTCCCTGCTGCTTTTAATGACCCAGCCTCTCAAAGCTCCACCTCTCCCACATAGCTTCCCCAACCAGCTGCTTCCGCTGCCTGTGATTGGGTTTGAGAATCCTGGGCTGGTGTCATCCCTGGGTGTCCCAGAGTCACCCAGTCAGCCTGGCCACACCCACACAGACCGTGTAGCCCCACCAGCAGTGCCAGAACCCTCAGCCCTCTATGTTTCAGAAACAGAAGGTGCCAAGGGAAAGCGGGATGTTAATGCATGGCATGCGTTTGACCCCTAAGCTGCAATTCAACTCTCTGGCAAGATTTTTTGGTGTGCATAAAGTTGGACTCCATCACGTCTTTTTAATGACTAGGCTCTGACTTTTCCTTATTTTAATTTCATCCGCACTGACACATGCCCAGAGGGGAAAAAGAGAATTGCTGTTGGGAACAAAGAAGCTCAACCGAGTCTGAAATCCTCTTTAGTTGGAGTGTCATTATCATTGGGAGATTTAAAAACAAGAGAAATATGGTTTATCATTATATGAGAATTGCCATTGACAAGACTGGTAATTAGCCTCATATTATTTTCAGCATAGTTTACTTCTACACATCACAAGACAGAGAACGGGTGACTTAGACAAACAGAATCCTTGTAGAAGATCATTAAGAATCCCACTGTGACATGCCACGAGCAACCTCATTGATACAACTGAAGTCATGTGCATGATTGTGTGCTTCAGAGACTGTAGGAGGTAGCAACTTATTTCACAAAACCACAATGGTTTATACATTGATGATTGCAGTAAAATCTAACAATGCTTGCTTTGTTAATGTCAAGGAAGACAGTTTAATATATGCTTGTCACTGAGGTGGCCCCCCTTGTTACATCCTCTCGGGGGAGTGCGTGGGGATGTGGGAAGAAGAATGCTGAGGATGCTCTGCTTTGAAGTGAGATGCCCTTTCTATACGATCCAGGTTGTACTGAAGCAGAAATATCCTTCCTGTGAGATCCCGATTGGATCTCGGTGTGAAAACCAACAATTTAGACACCAGTATGAGGATTGGTGCTGCGCGTTAAACCGCTGAGCTGAGCTTGTTGACCAGAACGTTGGCAGAACGGGAGTGAGCTCCCGTCACTTGTCCCAGCTCCTGCCAACCTAGCAGTTCGAAAGCACATAAAAATGCGAGTCGATAAATAGGTACCACTTCGGTGGGAAGGTAACAGCGTTCTGGATGCTACGGCGTATAGTCATGCCGGCCACATGACCACAGAAACTTGTCCTTGGACAAACGCCGGCTCTTCAGCTTAGAAACGGAGATGAGCACCGCCCCCTACAGTCGGTCACGACTAGACCATTCGGTCGTGGGGAAACCTTTACCTATGGGGAGTTACTGCCAATGTACCCACATCATAGAATACCTGTGGCACTGCTATTGCTGCCAGGAATACTACATTGTGCATGAGCCACTGCAAAGGACTCTGGAGATGTGCAGGAGGGGCCGTTTTTCATAGGAGCTCAGGCTGCTGTGTAGTTCCCCCCCCCATAGGAATGCCACTGATTGCTGTCACTGCCCCTTTCACGGCCTTGAACTGCCCCCTCCCTGCTACAAGGTGCAATCCTAACCATCTTTCCAGCACTGACATAGCTGTGCCAATGGGGCATGTGCTGCATCCTGCAGTGGAGTAGTAGTCACGGAGACAAGGTAAGGGAATGTTCCCTTTCCTCAGAGCTGCATTGCCCTTACCCCAGTGCTGAAAAGTTGGTTAGGATTGTGCCCTGAGTCTCTGCCCCATTCCTTCACCCTCCCCACCTTGTTCCACCTACCATTCACCTCCATTCTGCCCCAGTTTTGACCTACTGGTGCTGGGGCTCATTGGCTGGCACATGGCGCATCTGAGGCATTTGGAAGCCTCCTGTTGTCTCTGCAATTGAATGAGTGCGCGCGCGCACACACACACACACACACACACACACACATGAGAGAGAGAGAGAGAGAGAGAGAGAGCCAGCTGGCACAGGGCAGGCGCCATTTCGGCACAAGGGAGGGAGTGGGCAGAGGGAGGGTGGTTCTGGGTGGGTTGTGGGCGTGCCAGCAGGCCTGCTGGCCTGCTCAGGAAACTACGCGGCCCCAATTCGGGCCACATGGTCTCCTCTGATCTGCGCCCTTGTGCTGGGAAGGCACCAGCCTCTACTATACTGCACTGTATATGGTGCAGGCCTGTCAGTTTGTGCTATGGAAGGGCACTGGGGTCAGAATTCCACAAGGACCTCCAACACCTTGCATTGACACTTTCTGCAGAGGTGGCAAGGCTAGAGGTCTCTCTTTTTGAGAGAGGGGGGGGGAGGGAGAGATGCTTCTTCTCCTTTTTTCCCTGCCCATCTCCTGCCTGGCACTTGTAAGCTGTTGCTGCTGCACCAGTGTTTTAGGGAATCTGACAAAAGGAGGGAGGAATTCTTCTCTGGCTCAGATTACAATCCTTTCAAACATGTGTCAAATTAATATTCCAATGTTGCAATTGGATAATTGCAAGGTTTGGTGATATCACTATTTGGGATTAGAAATCTCAACCTAGTTAACAGTACATAGTAAAAAAGCCTGAACAGAGTGAACAAAATGGCACCCAGAATAACAGCCAATCAGCTTTGATCAGGCCTGAAATAGGATGAACATTTGAAGAGGCGAGAGGGGTTTGGAGGGAGGCAGGAGGGGTTTGGAGAGAAATCCAGTCCCACGAAACAAACAAATCTTTCACACCAGAATATTGGCATGTGAATATTGGATAATTCCAAAGTTTGGTGATATCACTATTTGGAATTAGAAATTTCAACCTAGTTACAGTCCACAATGAAAAAGCCTAACCGAGTGGACAAAATGGCACCCAGAGTAACAGCCAAACAACTTTGATGGACTGCAAGGAGATCCAATCGGTCAATCCTCCAGGAAGTCAAGCCTGATTGCTCCCTGGAAGGACAAATCCTGAAGCCAGGGGACTCTCAAGAGTCTTCTCCAACACCATAATTCAAAAGCACCTATTCTTCGGCGCTCTGCTTTTCTTATGGTCCAGCTCTCACAGCCATACATTGCTACTGGGAAAACCATCGCTTTGACTATGCGAACCTTTGTTGGCAGGGTGATGTCTCGGCTTTTGATTAAGTTGTCTAGGTTCGCCATAGCTTTCCTCCCAAGAAGTAAACGTCTTTTAATTTCATGGCTACAGTCACCATCTGTGGTGATCTTGGAGCCCAGGAAAGTAAAGTCTGTCACTGCTTCCATTTCTTCCCCTTCTATTTGCCAGGACGTGATGGGAGTGGTTGCCATGATCTTAGTTTTTTTAATGTTGAGCTTCAAGCCCATTTTGGCACTTTCCTCTTTCACCCTCATCAGAAGGTTCTTTAGGTCTTCCTCACTTTCTGCCAGTAGAGTGGTATCGTCTGCATATCAGAGGTTGTTGATATTTCTCCCAGCAATCCTGATTCCAGCTTGTGAACCATCCAGCGCAGCCTTTCTCATGATGTAACTTAGGCCATACAAAATGGCATTCCTTCAGGGGGTGGGCAAAATGTGAAGCTTTGCAGGCGCCTGAGCTCCTGTTTAACGTGGCCCCTCCCCTTCACCTTTAGAGCCATTTGCAGCTTGGAGAGCAATGCCTCTGAGCCAGCTCTCCAAGCCGCGCATTGCTCTGGAGACAAGGTGGAGGGGCCACATTACACAAGCGTTTTGCCCCCTCCCAGTAGGAATGCCAGTGGCCAGACGCCATCACTGCTTCCTGTGGCAAGGAGTTCCACAGATTATCTGTTGGGTGAAAAAGTATTATCTGTTCTACCTTTCCGAACACTCAATTTTAGTGGACGTCACCTTGTTCTGGTGTTGTGGGAGAAGGAAAAGAACATCCCTCTATCTTTTCTAGCCATCCCTTGCATAATGTTGTATGTCTCAATCATGTCCCCCCCACCTCACCCCCATTTTTAGACTGAAAAAATACAGCACTGGATGAAACGGCAAGGTGTTCGGGAGACACTTTACTTTCTGTTTCCGCAAAGCTTCTTTTAATTGAACTTTTTCCGTTTATCTGTTACAGATAACACTTAGCAGAAGGATATCATTAAAATAAACAGGAATAAGCATTCCAAGCAAGCGAGAACACAATTACATCTCGTTTATGTTTCAATCTGAGTGAATACGGGATTGCATTTCAGAGATTCTATCCCCTGTCTCGTCCCATCTTCCCACTCACTCTGGTCCGTCACCTGATCTCATAAGGTTTGCAACAATCTTTTCCAACAATCTTTGTGTTGTTCATAAAGCACAGTGAATTTTTCGCTCCTATTCTCCCCCATATTGGCAAACAGCTTCTTACCATGTATTGCTCCTGTATGTATACATTCACGAATGCACGAGTAAGTTCCCAACATTCAGCCACACTTGGTCACTTGAGTGTGACCAACTAACAGGATCCAGGCTAAGGCTATGCAGATGAAGGCGGCACAGGGTTGATTCTCATGCTGGGGGTCCTTTGATCATCAGGAACCGACTTCAGCTTGCAGGTTTCATCCTCAACTTCAGTGGTGCCCTCAGCTATGTATCCATTCCATTTAGCTCATAAAAGTGAATAGTTTTCAGAAGATTTGAAACTTGCAGAAGATTTAGCCGAGAGGGTTAATGCCTCCGTTTGCCTGAAGATAACAGCTGAAGATCTGAAGGTCGTGAGCTTGGGACTACCGAAAGTCTCTGTGAGCGGCAGACCTTGCAAACTGCGGCTGATTAAAAGCTGAGTTCCAGCTGCCTCGTGGGAGGAGGAGTGTGCTGAAGTCAGCTGCGTCTCTGGTGGGAGCAGGGAAGCCTCTTATCAGCCAGCAGAAGATAGACCGGTGGCTAAGAAAGAAGGCTAAATCCAGAAAGAAAGATCTGTATGAGTTCTTGTTCTTGAAAGATAGAACATTTCTGTAAATTGTAAAAACCTTCGGGTTTGTGAATAAAAGTCTGCCTATGTAAACCGCCTTGAGTTACAGTCATTAGAGAAATCCAGTGATCTTAAGAAAGGCGGTATATAAATACATGTATTATTATTTTTATTTTAGTTTCCATTCACTCGCCAAACATTATTTCTATTTTCTCCTACCTTTAATAATGGCTCTCAGCTTTGCAAGGTCTTGTTCTACCTTGTCTTTTTAAGAAAATGGGGACAGGTTCTACCTTTCTGTCAGTCAGATACTAATTAGACTTATGCTGCAGTCCTATATTCACCTTCCTGGGAGTAAATTCATTACAGACAACGAGAGCGCAATCCTAACCTGGAATTAGGCCAGCACAGTTAGGCCATCAAAGTATGACGGCACAAGGGACACCATAAAATGCGTTTGGACCATTCTCGGAGTCAAGAAGGATGGAGCACGCCTGTGTGCTGGTTTCTCTGACTCCAAGAGTGATCCAAACATTCATTATAGTGGCCCTGTGCTGCCTGAAGTTTGCTGGCCAAACTGTGCTGGCCTAAGTCCAGGTTAGGATTGTGCTCTGAGACCTATTTCTGAGCAGATATGGATAGGACTGCACTGTTAGTATTACAGCCTGGTCACTGTTACTGGCAATGTTAAAGACAGTTTTTATTCTTAGTTCAAGATTCTGGTTGTTTTAATTGGCTTTAGCATGTACACATTTGTGTGTGCGTGTGTGCAATATCAATTTTTTTGAATATCGGTATTGTTATACCAATAAAATCAAACAGAAAGAAGATATAAGTATGTCTCGTTATTTAACAACTGTTGTCTTACAAACACTTATGGCTTTAGGTTGTCTGTTCCCTTTGTAATTTCCTTTTATTTGTAGTACAAATGAATTTGGTATTTTGCCATAGGTGATACTTAAAAGCAAAGAATATGTGTATGGATTTTCTGTGGATAGATTCTTTTTACTTACAACATGCACATGAAATATAAGTGGACTCCAGACACTTATATCCAGACAATGGAAACTTGTTCCACCATGCACATTTCCAGTACAGACCAACAAAAGCTTAGCGGGGGGGGGGGAGGTAGGCCCCGCTAGGGGTGAAGGCTGGAGGTGGTGTCACTCGTATTGACTGTGACCAACCGGGGTACTTGTATTGTGACTGAACAAGGCCCTGATGAATGTGAAATCTAGTACCAGATTAAGCCGGCTGTGCAAATCCCCCTTGTGCTTCCCATGTGTCTCACAACACCCTATGAGACCCCGCACCCAGAGAACTTTGGATAACTCTCTGCCCACCTCTGCACAGGTGCTACCGGCATGGCAATGGACATCACAGTCTGACAAATCCCCTTTAAAGACATCTAGGCCAGGAGTCATTACAAAGTTTTGTGGCAAGGAGTTCCACAGACTATTTATCTACTGGGTAAAGAAATGTTTCTTTCTGTTTGTTCTGAATCTTGCGCCAGACAATTTTAATGGGTGTCCCCTGGTTCTGGAGACAGAAAAGACATGTTGCCAAACCACTCAAAGTGGTCCTTTCACTCACTCACGGTCAATTGGCTGGAAGAGGGCTTATCGCTGATACTGGCTTTAATTTTGACTGCAGTCTTGTTTTACAGTGTATAGTTAGCATCACAGATAATCCAGTCCTTACTAGAGCACCATGGTCTTTCCCACTTTTCGCCTGCACATGTCCAGGAAACAATGCAAAGTCTTTGTGTTTTATCACACCCTAGGTCAGCACCTGTGGAACTTCAATGTCTGTGACTGATCATGTGCAGAACTGTAGCATTTAATCAGAAAGGAAAGAGAAAAACCAAATCCTACTAAAACTGAACATTTTTATGTGTGCAGATCATCTAGTCAGAAACAAGACGCTTTGTGTGTGTATGTGTTTTAAGAGTATTTATGGACTCTTCCAAGGACAACCACACTGTAAAGGGAATGGTGTCTCCATATAATAAACACAAATCAATGTGCTTAAGGCACTAACTAGCAATTTTGATTATGGGCATTAACAATTCCGCAAAGGAAATATAATTACAAGGAAAGTAACATTTTTAATGCTTACTTTGCACTTTTTGACCTCGGTTCAGTGTAGGCAGGATCCAGGAAATTTTGATCAGCATATATATCAGTGTGTGTGTGTGTGTGTGTGTGTGTGTGTGTGTGTGTGTGTGATGTTTCTGGAAAGCAAGCAACAGTAGTTACATAGAAAATTCACCAGCTCTGTGTTCCACATGATACTAATTACTAGTTGGTAAAGTCAGTGGAGAAGAAGTAAATTCAAAGAGAATGTTTTTTTTTTCTTGACTTCACATAATATGAGTCCTTATGATTATGCAGTTATGCACAGCTCACCGGTTGTGTGCATAATTTATCCAAATGGCCTGGATGACATCTAGAGTATCCAAATCATTAGACAGTCTTTATAAAATGGGAGAATTGTTGACTTACGAAGGTGTTTCGGGGACAGAGGACAAACAGTGGATTTAGACCTTTGCCTCTGATTCTACTCCAGTATTTTCAAGGTAAGATGGTTATCTTCTCAGGGATAGGATACCAGAGGTCCTCCTCCTAATGCTAAGTTTAACATACTCCTGCCACCACTGATAATAAGGTGGACATGGAGGCGGTCATCACAGAGAGAAATAAATAAACTGACCATGCTGTGTAGCACTGTCCCCATCTTACATGCTTGAACAAACAGAGGCAAAGTTGGGAGAGGAGATCTGGCCAATATAATGAAATTGGGTCTGAAGAGGATTAAAAGTGAGTTTCTCAACTTCAAAAAAGGTCAATTGTATTGAGTGTGGAGGAAAAAAAAAGACTGATTATGAGATGGAAGAACCAGGAACGAAGGAGCTCGGCCCTCTCTTGAAATGAAATGCAAGGGACAGATCATTAAGAAGGAGTGGTGTTGATTATGTTCACAAATAAAAAAAACTTGTAATAAGAATGTTCACTTCTTGTAATACTCCATTTTACTCCATTTTATGACAAATTGGGCTCCTTCCCTGCCTGGCAAGGCTCAATTTGCCTTTAGTTCCCTTACCCAGAGGCGACCTTTGCAACAGCCCCCACAGGATGCAGTGCAAGCCATTTTGGTGTGGCTGTATCAACTGGAAGAAGGATAAGATTGTGCCCCACGTCAGTTAGGGCGCAATCCTAACCCTGGACTGGAATAGGCAGACCGACACGCCTGCCTTGTATCCAGCCCAGGCCTCAGAGGTGCTGCCGTGCTACCTGGAGAAAGGAGGAAAAAAGAGTCCTCTTCCTGCAGGTAATGCACAGCAACCTGGGTGGGGCTATTTGAAGCTGCGCCGCAGAAATTAGCAGCACAACTTTGAGCGTCTGAACTGGGGTCACTTGGCCAGGGATGGGGGGATAGGATCCAGGCCGAAGGCTGGTTCTTGGCTCCTCTCTGGACCAGGCCGCCTATGGGCCCATCTGTTCCCTGCCTCCCCCAACTCCATTATACCGCCTGCCGCCCTCCCAAACCCCTGTGCCAGCCTAGCAAGGCTGGCCTTACCTTCGGGCCTCTAGGCCCAGGTGATGGGGCAACGAGGCCAGCACACATCCATGTGTTGGCCTAATTCCTCTTCCGATGGCGCAAACACACTTTATGGCACGTTTACGGCCTGCCTTGGCTGGCACAAGGGACTAGTGCTGGCTCAGGTAAGAGGTTAAGATCGCACTGTTAATGGATGCAGAAAGCAGAGATAAAGACATGATGAGAATACGAAAAAGTTTTCCTCAGACTGAAGATGAATGAAACTGTTACAAGCTGCCTCAGAAAAATAAAAAGAAAACGGATGGCTGAACTTCCAAACATAGCAGTAAAGGGAAATAGAACCTGTCGAGAATTTTATTCTTGACATGCTTAAAAAAGATTCATGTAATTCATGGCTTTCAAGACACACAACCTATACTGTACAATCAGGGGCGCCAACTTGCCCCGAACATTGGGGGAGGGCTGAGTGGCCACGCCCCCTGACATAGCCACGCCGGATGTGGCCATGTCCCCATGTTTGGCGCTGGACCAGGAGCGCTCCAGCCCAGTGCCAAACATGGAAGTGTCCCGATGACAGGCAGCCCCTTCCGAGCCCGGACCGTGGCGAGTAAGCAAACTTCGCTCGCCGCGATCGGGGCTCGGAAGGGGCTGCCTGTCATCGCGGCACTCCCATGTTCGGGCGCACGTGGTTTCCCTCCGCCGCTCGGGCAAAACTGCCTGATCTGCGGCGGGGGGAACATACGCGCCTTCCTGCTCCGGGAGCCAGAGAAGCGCGTGGTTTCCCCCCGCTGCAGATTGGGCAAAACTGCAGCAACATGAGCATGCACAGTGGTCGTGACGCGAGGCAACCACTACGCATGCTCGGGCTCTCAGGGATCGACCACTGTGCATGCTCACGATCCCCAAGAGCCCAAGCATGTGCAGTGGTTGCCTCACATCGCAACCACTGCACATGCTCACATCACCGCTGTTTGCAAGGGGGCCAGATTATTGGGGTGGCACAGCCATACCCCAGGAATATTGGGAGGGCCACTGGCCCCCGAGCCATACCCAGCTCGGCGCTACTGTGTACAATGATGGCATCAATAGGTCTCAGGGCACAATCCTAACCAACATTCCAGCACCGGCAATGCAGCAAAGGCAATGCAGTTCCAAGGTAAGGAAACAAACATTCCCTTACCTTGAGGAGGCCTCCGTGACTACTATTCCACTGCAGGATGCAGCACATGCCCCATTGGCACAGCTATGTCAGTGCTGGAAAGTTGGTTAGGATTATGCCCTTAAAAACATAGTGGTCCGGTTTTGTTTTTTATATGGAAAAATTCCTACTTAGAAAGGATATGTGTGTTTTTTAAACTTCCCTAGAGTCTATCCTTTGCAGATCTTAAAGTTCATCATCAAGCCTATGATATTGCTCCTTTCCACTGATACGCCAGGCAAAACAATGCCTGTTTTTTTTTGTTATTGTTGTAATTTGACTTTATTTTGTCTTAATTTGTCTTAATTCCACTTGGGAATGTTTGATCCATTTATTCCTTGACTTTGGGAGGGTCATTATGATCAGGATCTGAACATTCTTAAGCATAAGCCTAGAATCAGGAGCCCTTTTCAACCCAGCAGAAGTTAGAATGAAGAACTAAATCCTACACAAATATAAATTATTAGAATGGCAGCACAGAATATTTCATAACATGAAGTCGTAATGCACTACCCTGAAAACGTTGTGTGATTTTAATACTACATGACAGATCTTCTAATTTATTAACCAGTACATTAAAAAAACCCTCCTTTATTCCCCTTCCCACTGTTTTATATTAAAATTTACTCATTTGATCCTTATCTTTTATTTCTTAACAATATTGACATTTCCCTCCCCCTTTTTATTACTCCCACTATTCTGTCTTTCCTTTTTCTTATCAGTCCCAAGGTGAATGGTTCCACCGAAAATCATATTAATTAATACCAAATGTTCTCTTCCTCTTTCTTTTGTGTCTATGTGGTACTCTAGAAGAGTGGAGACTTGCAAAAATTCACAGATGTGTTTTTTATTTGCAGATTGTTCCATTCCTTGTCCCCTCTTACACGCACATGGAAACACCTGATCACGTTAGTCACATGATGCCTCATTCATACACATGCCCATTCACATTGCCTTTTGAGTACTGATAGAGCAACCTCTTTCTTTCTTTGCTCCTCTGAGAGCTTGGGTTTACATTACCATTTTTTTTCAACCTCAGCACCTTAGTCCTAAGCATATCCACTTAGAATTAAGTCCTATGTACTTCCAAATAAGTATGCTTATGATTGCGGCATCAAGACATGTCTGAAATCACACGATGATGAACACTGATGCCCCTCCAAATCCGATGTGCCACATGCATTCAACAAACCAGCCCTCCCTTGTATTGTTTCTCTATTGTCTGCACCATCTATGAAACATGACCTATAGCAATGATTCTCGAACGTTTTAGCACTGGGACCCACGTTTTAGAATACAGTGCAATCCTCTGCATATCGATCAGAAATAAGTTCCATTGTATTCAATGGAGCTTACTCCCAGGAGAACGTGTCTCGGATTGTGGCCATAATTAGCTAACTGAGGCCAATCAGGTCCTCACTGGGTAATCAAAGAGGACTGGGTTCATCAGTGATCCTATCCCATAGTACGGTAAAGGAACAGATGATTCCGGAATCCTAGGCAATCAAGTGGAAACATTCTGCTGACAAAATGCAATGTGACTGAGGTTGGCGACTGCTGATTAGGTCTCTGCTTGGAGGAGAGCAGGACAGGCCAGCCCTGTCATTCCCACCACCACCACATGTCTGGCTAGCAATACAGACAGTTCCACAGCTGCTCGTAGGGCTTCCAGCCAAAGGGGAAATGATCGCGCTGTCAAGAGCTCCAGATGCTGCCACCGCTGTGGAAGAGAGCTGTGCCAGAGGTTGTCATGCGGGTACTGCAGTTGCCAAACCCAAGTGCTTTGGGCCACAGCTGTTGCCTTTGCTGCAGGAAAAGCATGGAGCGCAAGATGCACAATAACCGTGCCAGCATGGTGGGAGGTAGTTCCCAAGTTAACACTCGGGTGGTATGGAGGGCAGCGCTTGATTAACTGTGTCGCTGTCACGCTCAATTAGAAGAAGCAGTGGCACCAATAAAACTTAAATTTGCAACCGTGTCACTCTCAAAGACGCAGACACAACCCGGTCGCCGGGCTGTTCTTAGAGGAGCGGGGACTGGGTGCCTTCAGCTCCGTTTCAGAGCAGCCAATGCAAGAAGAACAAATGCAACGCTCATCAAGTTCCTTCGCTTTTTTGTTTGAAAGAACAAAAGGCTGGCTACATCCAGTAAAGGGAATCTATCCTTTCACTATAACAAAGCCCATCAGAAGGAACAAAGCCAAGCAAAATATTCCTCTCTACGAGGAATACCGGCCAATTAACTGTTTTCCCCATTCTGTTGAAATATGCTGTACCAAGGCATGAGCTGTAGAACCAAATCAGGAGCAAGTGTACCATCTCTGATTTTGTGGAGGAGACAAAATTGGAATTTTGTCATTGGAATTAACTTTTCTCATTGGAATTATCTTTGCCTTTCTTCAGCCACACTTCCCAGCTTTTCATTCCAACCTTGTCTTTCATTTCTTTCATGTACATTTTATTTATTTATTTATTTGATTTGTACCCCGCCTTTCCGCCACAAAGGCCCTGCTTCCTTATATCATGAGGACAGGTAATGAACATATCCAGACATGACATGTAGCGGATACACGGGGGTACGCGAGTACCCATTCCTAGGATTAGGGCTGGCCCCGCCCATTTGCCCGCTCACTCGTCGACTCCATCGGTGCTCTGCTTCGCCCCCTGCAACGTTTGAATTGCCTGCACGTTTGAGTTGCCTGCACATTCTCAGAGCCAGGCAGGTAGGCGGGCAGTGGAGTGAGGGAGACCGACGGCAGCAGCAGCGTGAACAGGTAGGCTGCTTAGGGCTCCCTCCCGAGGAGGCGTGGCAGTTCCTGGGGGGGGGGAATTGGTAGCCCGCGCGGCGGCCCCGGGGAAGGCCTTCTCCCGGGCTGCCGTGTGGCCTACCGAGGAGGCGTGGTGGTTCCTGGGGGTGGTTCCTGGGTTCTGGCTATGACCTCACTTCCGGTGGGCGGGCCCCAACACAAGTGCCAATCAAAAGTGAGTACCTGTTGCTAAATCATTTAGATGCCATTACTGAACATATCCATATCCTCTGGCTACTGAGCATGCAGGCTGCCATGGAGCATGCCCTTTTCTCTTCACTTACGCCCTATACCCAATGGGAAAAGACTGATTTGCACATGGATATGCATGGCTCAACATTCCATCTAATTACTTGAAGCATCACTTCACAGGTCATGCCAGAAGAGTTGTGAAGAAGGGAGAAAAAACACTCTGCACAACAAGCAGCTAATGCCTGCCAACCCCCATTCCTGGCGCCTCTACTAACTTAAAGGAAAGACACTTTTCACATGCTCAGAGTGCATGTCTTTCATCTCATCAATCCATATTATATTGTATATACAAAAGCATCAATGTGTCTAAGAGAGCCGGTCCCCCATGGGCTCAGTTCCATTTATGTTTAGTATGGGGGCATTAATATGAAAGATTTCCAGCCCAGTCCTACACTGTGCTGGAACAGGAAGGCCAGCAGTCCTGCGCTGTATCCAGTGCAGTGTAGGAGCTGTCTGGAGCTCAGGGTAAGGCGATACCTTCTCTTTACCCTGGGGTAAGCCCCAGCCGTCCCTATAGGGATTCTTGGATCTGTACCAGTGAAATCACAGGCAAATCCAAGAGGCCAATGCAAGGCCGACTGGTCAGAGCTGGGGGTTAGGAATTAGCTGAAGTGCCAGATCCACTCTCCATCCCTCCCCAGGGCCTCCCACTCATGGGCCCGCCCTCTCTCCATTCCGATCTGCCTCCCTCCCACCTTCCCCTGCCCATCCCAGGGCCCTGCATGGGCCAAACGCAGGCAGTGCTGCCTTAGTGTACCTGGGTGGCACAGAGGCCATGTTCAGTCTCCGTGGGCCAGCATGACTGCCCACGCCGGTTTGTCTCCCCATCTAAGTGGCAAAGACATGTCTTACGGCACATTGGTGACACACTTTGGCTGGCGCAACTGACATACGCCAGCCGAATGGGCGCTCTGGATTGCGGCCTTCCAGAATTATAATACTGTATGTGGTGCAAAAATTTTCCCTTCCCTGAACTTTGCCCCTTCTGAGACCCCAGAGGCGTTTCTACAGGGAGGGCAAAGTGAAGCAATTCTGCCCTCGTAAACTTTCCTTAACCTGGGGGATGGCA
>JAJKFI010000021.1:6689310-6712584 GCA_029204185.1 Lerista edwardsae
TGAAGCAATTCTGCCCTCGTAAACTTTCCTTAACCTGGGGGATGGCAAAAGGGCTGAATCCTAAATGCTGTTATCTATTTGCTGAGACAGCCACAGCTGAGTTTTGCGCAAACGCAAAGCGTTCGCATTCAGATAAGAGCATAATGAGTTCAGGACTTGGCCCCCACAAATTCCAATTTATTAACTACAATTTCAATCTATAACCTATACAACCTTTTGACCCGGCACAAGCCCTAATCCTAAAAGTTAACCATTGAACTCCTGAAACAGCACAAAATGTTGATTCTAGAAATGTACCTTAAAGTTTAATCATTAGAACACAAAGCACCTGACTTGTAACACGTAGACAAAAATTATCCTAATAAAAATGAGGACAGAGCTCTCGGAAAGGGGGGCAGAAAGCAAGCTTGGAAGCCAAGCTTGGAAGCTTGCTTGGGAAGCTTGGGGAAGCTTAAAAGCCTGGAGAGCTTGAGAGCTTGAGCTTCTGCTCCTCTGATGAACCTGCAAAATCCTGCCTCCTGTCTCATTGACTCCTCTCATCACTGACTCGTGATTGCTTCACAAAGCTCTAAGTTTTGCAAGAAGCCTTACCTTGCAGTAGAAATCACTCCTCTCCTGCACCGTTTTAGCCAATCCTCACAGGGAACAGCAACATCTTGGCGTTGCTTACTGGCTACAGCAGCAAGGGAGAGGAGGGATTTACATGACAGGGTAAGGCTCCTTGCAAAACTTAGAGCTCTGCCCTCCCTGTAGAAATGCCACTGTGAGACCCCACTGTTATCCTAGCACTGCCACGGCCTCACTCTGGACTGGTTGGCACATACGGGTGTCTAATGTAGACGCACTTCTCTGTGTTGGACTTGTCACAATCACAAGCATGATGTGTATTCCCAATAAATACACCTTCCTTCTTCATCAAATTGGAGATTTATCTGCCAGGATAAGTTTCTGCAGACATGAAGATACTCCCATAACATTGAAGTTGGATATACGTATTGTCACCTATATATTATGGTAGCAGTGGGGACAAATCTTTATGTGGATGCATTTTTGTATTTGAGCATCTCATGTAATGTAAGGAGCAGCCCTTCTGCAGCTCATTTTCTGTAAACCAAAAAGCCACAGCTATGAACCCTCTGATTATCTGACAAGGAACATTTAGCTTGATTTGAAATCTAATGATCATTTAATAATAATAAAAAAATCACAGGAAAATTCCTGCACACATTTTAGAACTGCCCATAAAAGGTTATTCATAGGTTAGCGGAAAGATTGCACTGAGGTTCTCCTCCCCTGTTAGGTTTGGAGGGAATTTAAAAAAAAAAGTTTTCTCCTGTTACACATAAAGGAAAAGGGGTGGAAAATAGATGTGGCGAAGAATTTCACTTTTCACAAACCTTGGCAATGATATGCAGGAATTCTGCGCTGCATCGTTGCATGATAAGTTGTGAACTCTCCTGCTTTGAAAGATGAGAGCAGGATGTACCTTTTTGTGCTTACGCTGGAAATCTGAAACCCTCATTATTTCTGCATTTGTTAAAATATGGCTCCCTGTTCAACATACAGACAAAGCACGGGGCTTTGATAAAACCTGATCTACATTCAGAGATCTGCTGTGATCTAAGCTTTGCTCAAATAGCACATTGCAGGAAGCAGAGGAATGGCAGGAAGCGCGACAAGAGGATCACATCTTTTAACAGGCCCTCTTTACTCTGCTTCCCTTCACATCTTTGAATGGTGCCGTTGTTGTGTTTGCTCGAGGACTGTCTTGGCGGCACCTTGGTGGCTTATTGCCTCTTTTGTAAATAGTTTGCACTGTACATCTTCTGTGCGGATTTCCTGAATTAATATTCATGATCCTTTTTTTTCCCCCTCCCGAGCTGCCGTTCCACTGTTGATGTTTGTTTTGCTGTCGTTCTCGCAGATTTATTTTAACAACAATAACAGACTGTTCTCCGCACTTGGCTTAGGGCTGAAGCTATCACTCGCACATGGTATCGAATATGATCCCTGACTCAGCAGCTGCCTGTCTCTTGCCATCCCATCGTTTGCTATCTGTATTTTAAAGCAATACCCCCTTGTTCTTCTCCCCTTAATTCTGAACTGAAACAAATGTGAACCAATATAGGTCCAGATCTACCACATTTCGACACAGACTGCAATGCAAAATGTTGACTTTTACAGTGGCATTAGTTCAATTTCCTCTATTTGGACTGGGAAATGCCCCCAATAGCGTGGTGAATTTTTAAATACTGTGAATGGAAAAAGTGCATTTTTTTTAAAGTTTCCCACCATGAACTGTTAACTGTAACTAAATACCTACCCATATCCCTTCTGGGCTTTGCTACAACTCTCCACCCCACTGCTTCATTACAAAAAATGAACAAATGCATAGTGGTTGTGCCGCTACTGAAAGCTTTCTATTAGAGCTACTTCAATGGACATGCCCCCCCCCAATACAGTGTAATGTTGGTAGGGTCCCAAACTTCAACAATGAGCCCAACTAGAAGCATTTGGGTAAATATTGGAAGTTATTTAAAGCAGGGGTTCCCAGACTGGTGGGTTGCAACCCACAAGGGGAATCGGAAAACGTTCTGCACAGGAATCAGCAGTAATGAGATGCTGCCTTGGAGAGGGAGCCAGAGGGGGAGCCAGGGTCCCCAGACCCTCCAGGTAGACATAGCAACCCCCACGTAAGTTTTTAAAAAAACGTTTCCTGCTTGGCAGCACTTTGATTGTGGCAATCACATTGCAGCCACCACTACCGAATCATGCAAAGACTTAGGGCCCCATCCCATCCAGCTGTTCAGCACCAGTATAGCCACAATACATCCTCAAGGTAGGGGAACAAATGTTGGTGCTAAGGTGTTGCACCTCATAACGTGGTTAGGACGCAGCACAGGTCAGCTGGCCTGCCTGTTCCAGGACAGTTTAGGATTGCGCCCTTAATTAAGTAACTAAATAGCAAAGTTGTTCTGCTTATCCCATTTCTGGGCAAGGTGATTGAGCGGGTGGTGGCGTCCCAGCTTCAGAGGATACTGGAGGAAACGGATTATCTGGACCCATTCCAATCTGGCTTCAGGCAGGGGTTCGGGACGGAGACTGCCTCGGTCGCCTTGGTGGATGACCTTCGCCGGGGGATGGACAGGGGAAGTGTGACCCTGTTAGTCCTTCTGGACCTCTCGGCGGCTTTCGACACCATCGACCGTGGTGTCCTTCTGGGTCGGCTGGCCGGGCTGGGGCTTGGAGGCACTGTCTTGAAGTGGTTCCGCTCCTTCCTGGCTGACAGATCCCAGAAGGTGGTGCTGGGGGACACTTGTTCAGCACCCCGACCTCTTAGGTTTGGGGTGCCACAAGGTTCCATCTTATCCCCCATGCTGTTTAACATCTACATGAAACCGCTGGGAGAGGTCATCTGGGGGTTTGGAGTGAGGTGCCATCAATATGCTGATGACACCCAACTCTATCTCTCCTTTCCCCCTGATTCTGAGGAGGCGGTTGAGGTCCTGGATCACTGTCTGGAGGCGGTTGGGGGCTGGATGTGGGCGAACAAGCTGAAATTAAATCCGGATAAGACAGAGGTGCTTTTGGTTCAGAAATCCACAGCTCGGGTATTGGACTATCGTCCTGCTCTGAATGGGGTCGCACTTCCTCTGAAGGAGCAGGTGCGCAGCTTGGGGGTTCTCCTGGATCCACAGCTACACCTGGAGTCCCAGGTGGCGGCAGTGGCCAGGGGAGCCTTTGCTCAGCTTCGGCTGATTCGCCAGCTGCGGCCGTACCTGAGCTGTGCAGACCTGGCCACAGTGACCCATGCCCTAGTGACATGCAGATTAGATTATTGCAATGCGCTCTATGTGGGGCTGCCTTTGAAGACGGCCTGGAAATTACAACTAGTACAGAACGCGGTGGCTCGGGTGGTCGCTGGGGCACATCGGTTTGACTCTGTCGAGCCGTTGCTTCGGCGGCTACACTGGCTGCCGGTTCTGTTCCGGGCCCAATTCAAGGTGCTAGTTTTGACTTTTAAAGCCCTTTACGGCTCGGGTCCGGGGTATTTGAGGGACCGCCTCCTTCCATATAATCCTACCCGTACTCTTAGATCATCGGGGGGGGGGGCTTTTGACTGTGCCGCCACCAGGAGAAGTGAGAGGGGTGGCGGCCAGGAAGAGGGCCTTCTTGGTGGTGGCCCCCCAACTTTGGAATACCCTCCCCTTAGAATTGAGAACTGCTCCCCCTTTGTTAACCTTTCAGCGGGGGCTGAAGACCTTTTTATTTCAAAAAGCTTTTAACTGTTGACAGGCTGGCTGGCTGGTTTGTTACACGTTTATATTTTATACCTTATGATCCACAGGGCTTGTTGTTTTTAAATTTTATTGCTTTGTTTTAATTTTGTTTTATTGTATTGTTTTAATATTGTTTTTAAATTGTTTTTTGTGTTGAATTTTATATTGTAATGCCGCCTTGGGTGCCTTCGGGCAAAAAAGCAGGATAGAAATCTAATAAATAAATAAATAAATAAATAAATAAATAATTGGCCATACCTTGATAGAATACAGATATTCCAACACAGGGCACAGTCCTAACCTGGAGTTAGGTCGGCACAGTTAGGCCAGCACAGGGACACTATATGTTTGGATCATTCTTGGAGCCAGAGAGGCCAGCTCACAGACGTGCGCCATCCTCCCTGACTCCAAGAGTGGTCCAAATGCACTTCACGGTGGCCTTGATGCCAGCCAAACTTTGCTGGCCAAACTTTGCCAGCCTAACTCCAGGATAGGATTGCGCCCACAGTTTCTTTCATTGCGTTCCTCATTAGATTACCTTTTGAGTGACTTATAACATGATGGTATTATTCATACTTACCAAAGTTTTTGCAATTTTGGCCACTAGTGTCAAACGCAGCTTGTTGCCCCCTATAAAGCTTGTTGCCTGGTGCAATTCCCCCCCCCTGACCCTCCTTATCAATGCCACGTGGTGGATCTTGGCAGCAAGAGTGCATGCTAGCTCTTTATCTCTGATTTTCAAATCCACCCTGTCCCCTTCCTCTCCTTGGATCTATGCCAAAAAAATAGCTGGCCTGGGTCTGAGGAGCTCAAAGGCCTACCCCAAGTTTTTCACTTACCTCTTTTTGGCCTTGTGGTTCCCCTCCCACCATATCATGCAGCGTGTACTCCATTGGCAAGGCTGCCTGCTGAATTAGGGAATAGGATTGCATGCATGGGGAATAGGATTGGGCAGTGAATATTATTAACTGTTGGGGTCTCCCCAGTGGCATTATTCACCCGGTACGCTGGGCGGGACTTACCTTTGAGCAGCAGTCCGCCCGTTGCAGAACGCGGCATGACGCAACGGGCGGACTGCCACTCAAAGGTAAGTCCCGCCCAGCGTACCGGGTGAATAACGCCACTGGGTCTCCCCCAGGACCCTGCCTTGCCTGAGCCCCTCCAGGGCAATCAGGAATCCCACAGCTCACTGGCGGGTGCGCCCCTTGGCAAGGTGGCCAGGAAGACCCCAGCTGTACCTCATGCCATGGCCTTGTGGCCCGAGGCCAGCTCCAGGAGCTCAGAGGAGAGGCTCTCACTCTAGTGGGTAAACAGCTCTAGCAGCCCGTCTGACGCTGGGAAGGCCCTGCCCTCGGGGACGGCGTCGGGGACACGTCGGTGGGAGAGGGGTTATTCGGGAGGCAGCCCCAGCCAGGAGGGGGGTTACTCAGAAGGCAAGCCGGGGGAGTGGGGAACAAGCCACAGCTGACACAGTAGCTCCAGCTGAGGGAGAGGTGGAGCCACAGCCTTTAAAAACCCCAGTGGCCTGTGATGATACAGTAGGGCTTGGGCTGCTGGCTAAGCCAGATGCTGGCAGACCTCTGACAAACCCCATAAGAAAAGCAGGAACCAGGGTGAGGCAACCCCTTGCCCTCTCAGACCAACTGAGGCCCTATGTAGGGTTGGTCAGTGCCTAACCAGCGGCGTCATGCTGCCGGAATGCTGGGTGGGAGGAATGGGTGAGCGGCAGCCCACCCGTTGCGTACCGCTCCGTTTAGCCGTCTTCCCTGCCCCCGTGGGGGCGGGGAAGACAGTAAAATGGAGCGGTATGCAATGGGTGGGCTGCCACTCACTCGTTCCTCCCGCCCAGCATTCTGGCAGCATGACGCCGCTGGGCCTAACCTAACTTTCTTCTGGGCCTGCCTGACTCTTGCAGACTGAAGTTCTGCTGGGGTGGTGCCTGGACATTAACAGCATCCTCTTTTGCAACCATAATACTTCCCTATTCCATGTTGCCCTGGGTCCTGCCGTACTTTTTGGTATGAGTATTCTATTTTGTAAGACTAATCTGTTTTTGTTTCTACCTTACCAAAGAAAGAGAATTGAAAAAAATCCCAGGAGTGCGGTGCTGGTGGTGGAGGGGAAAGGGAGACCCTTTGTTCGCATTGGAAAATCCACATAATTACATGCCAGCACTTTAGCTGATTACAACCAAGGGGTGAAATTAATTGCTTTATGTGTAGTGCTCACAAACACTCAGCTTCCAGCCAAGCTCTCAACCGCTTAAAATATTTATGCCCTCATCCTAAGACTTGCTGTCCTGGCAATTAAGTGTTTAGGATGGGAGATTCCAAGCTGCTGTGTTAATAACCATGTCACAAAATGTGTGATATCAGCAGGATGTGGGACGTTCGACGGATGTTGCAGGCAGATACAGATGTGCAAACACGCACTTTGAATGGGAGTGTTAGCCATATATTAGCTCAGTGTCTTTTAATTGATTAGTCAATCCGTCAGTGGCCATTACAGAATCATAATACAATTTGCAAGTACTGTATAGACATTGGGGAGGGGCAAGGAAGGGACCTGGAGACTATTGGAAGCTGTGTCGTACTGTAAGATGAGGCAGCAGTGGTGGTAATGAATCAAAGACCGAAAGATGCTGAGTGAGATTTTGTTTTCGGAAGGTGTGAGGTCAAAATGGGGCAGCCTCCTTTTTACAGCACACATCCCAGCCTCGGGGAGGATTTTTGCTGAGATTGTGGGCGCAACCCTATACTGCACTGGAACAGGCAGGCCAGTGGGCCTGTGCTGTATTCAGCGCAGTACCAAGGGAGACTGGAGCCTTCCTGGTGCAGGGGGATGTTCATGCCATTGCAGAAGGGGAGGCACCAGTCTCCCCTAGGGGCTCCTCGGATCTTCGCCCATAAAATCAGGGGCACAGAACGGAGAAGGCCGTGTAGCCCAAATGGATGAGCCCTTGGATTTGGTCCCCACCCCCACCCAGGAATGCCAACCCCCCACCCACTCCCACTCGGCACCCCCCACGTCGGCACTAAGGATGTAGGGCCAACACAAGCACATTGCGTCGGCACTACGTCCCTCCTGGGATTGTGCTGCCCGTTATAAGAAGAAAGGGTTAAATACGTTCTCCCCATACACCATCGCCTTGATCAGATCCATGCAGATCTGTGCCAGTGATTTTGCTGGCACAGGTTCGAGTAGACCCGCCCACTTGGTGGACGCCTACCTCCAGGTCAGGGAATATTTGTACCCTTAACCGGAGGACACCTCTGGGACTCTCCCCCTCCCCACAGGATGCAGCAGTGGTCTTTTTCGTGCCACTGCATCAATGGGGTGGTGGTGGATAGGATTGCTGTCAGTCTATGGTTTAGACACATTAATTGATGATTTCATATAATTATGTTATTGCCTTCTGCATTATATGGTTCTAGGTGGCATTCTGTTATCAGAAGCAGAGATAACTTTAGCCGGTAGCTGAAAAGCGCAGGTTTTCATTGGCGAGGATGCTTAAAATGTACAGGAAAAAAAGAGATGTGGTGCATCAGGCAGACAAACACAGATATCTACATAAGATTCCTTAGGTCACATTCGCAGCCTGTGGCTCTATGTATCAGGCATGGCAAAAAAGTTGGCGAAGTGGTCATGGAGAGTGCTGCGGGAAATAACATGATGCTGATGTTGCTCCTGTCTGTGCGCAGACTTTGACCTGGTGATTGCATTAGCAGTCACACCTGTTCATGTTGCAGACTGTATAGCCCAGGAGCACATCTATGCAGATTTCACATGCACACAGCCAACCCAATGCACAGAACAGATCACAGAGATGCATGTCATCAGCAAATATCCAAGGTCAAACAAACCCCTTATTTTACCCTTACCTGTGCGTTCAGATCCTTAAGCCCTTGCTGGGTCTATCATGTTAGTATTTCTCCAGGTACAGAATGAAAGATTAGTCAGTTGGTTTGTTGTTTCCAAGTATCAGGAGCCAAAACAACAATATCTGATCTGCTGTGTTTTGCTGGTTGGTTTCAGAGGATCGTCTGGTAACAATTAATACTGCCATAAAAAGAAAATAACAGAGAAAAACATGCACACAAATTGAAAGCAGATATCTGAATGTTGTTGTCCCACAAATTTAGATCAACCACACGTCTGCCTGGAAACTTGTAACCAGCATTCATGAGCGATGTTATAATATAAAGTGTGGTAGAAGAATGACAGCAGTGTCTGTTTGTGCTTTCTGGGATTAATACGTATGTGCAGATAATTAAAAGAACAATAAAAATACACAAAATGAACATACACAGAGGGAAAGTTTAAACAGCATCCAAATGTGTCATATGGCAAGGCTGTGTGGAAATTAAATCTTCCAGGATACTGGTAAACAGTCTTTCTGCTAGTCCCAGGGAGCAATCCTAACCTGGAGTTAGACCGGCACAGTTAGGCCGGCAATGCTTGGCTGGCTCAAGGGACACCGTAAAGCGCATTTGGACCACTCACTCAGTCCGAGAGGCCAGCACACAGATGTGCACCCTCCTCCCTGACTCAGAGAGCGGTCCAAACATGCTTTACAGTAGCCCTTGTGCCAGCCAAACATTGCTGGCCTAATTGTGCTGGCCTAACTCCAGGTTAGGATTGTGCTTCCAGAATGCTGAGATCTCTGTTTATGTAGAAATCTTTTTTAGTTTGTCTGTGTGCAGCTCTGTGTAAAACTTCTCTTTTTAATTTGTCAAATGTAGATGTCTATGCACTCTGCTTCATTGTGTCACTAGAAACATCTCTCACACTCTATCTGTAGAATATAGATTACAAATATTTTCCAAGCCCTCTTGATGGAAATTTATCAAGTGGCATCAGGTATTTCTAATCTGAGAGGGAAGGAAAAAATTTTCAAGTCCTGAGGCCAATCCAATGTTAAGTACTTTTAAATCCCATTGATTTCAGTGGGAGAGTAAAGCACATGTTCTCCCATTCAAATCAATGAGACTTTTATTATTATGCTCATAGTTTGTCCATTGATGCAAGAAGTGTACTAATCGTACAACAGTCAATTGTAGTTATTCTGATATTTTCCCAAGGGGAGGAGATAAAGACAAGAGTGGCTTATGACAATCCTTAAATGTAGCCTGCTATTATTACAGACTGCAAATCAAGTAGAGTCATGGCAGAGATCTGAAAACAAAATAGCTTAGCCAGACACACACATAGAATGAGACCCAGAAATGCAGACGGTTAGTACAGATGCAAAAATAGAGACCAGCAGTTGCAGAAGGATCACAATGACACAAATGCAGAGAGAGACCAACAATTCAGACACAGAGCACAATCCAAACTTGGAATTAGGCCAGCACAGTAAGGCAAACAAACTGGCGCTAGCACATGGACACCATAAAGTATGTTTGTTCCTCGGAGTCAGAGAGGCCAGCACACAGATGTGTGTCATCCTCCCTGACTCCGAGAATGGTCCAAATATACTTCATGGTGTCCCTTGCGCTGGCCAAACTTTGCTGGCCTAACTGTGCCGGCCTAACTCCAGGTTAGGATTGTGCTCTCAGAGTCAGAGAGGCCAGCACACAGACATGCAGCATCCTCCCTGACTCTGAAAGTGGTCCAAAAGTGGCGGCCCCTGTGCCGGCCAAACTTTGCCGGCCTAACTCCAGGTTAGGATTGCACTCTCAAATAGACATTCACAGTTGCAGAGAAAAAGCTACCAGCACAAAGAAAGACAGAGGCCCACACATGCAGAAAACCGCTTCTTGACAGGTGTTGTTGCACTACTTGCCAGGAAATCATTTTCCAATTTCAACCAAACCGTCATAACGTAGGGATATAGAAGAGTTTTACTGATCTTTCAAAAGGAGAACTGGCCAAAAAAAAAACACCTTCTTAATTTTGAGGTATAGTATAAACTGGAAAGGGAGAAAATTAGGATATATTTTAAAATGAGCAGAACAATGGTCAGAAACAGAGAAAACGTGTCCTGTCATGAAAAATCTTTACATTGGTCTTGATTCATTGCTAATTGTATATTTCTAAAATGTGCTTTTTCTTTCAACATTTTAGATATTTCTAAAATGTGTCTAAAAGCGCAGTTCCAAATTGGAGTTAGGACAGCACAGTTAGGACAGCAAACTTTGGCCAGCACAAGGGATACTGTGAAGTATACTTGAACCACTCTTGGAGTCAGAGAGAGCAGCACACAGATGTGCACCGTCCTCCCTGACTCTGAACATGGTCCAAACATGCTTTACGGTGATCCTTGTGCCGGCCAAACTTTGCTGGCCTAACCTCAGGTTAGGATTGTGCTCAAATATGCATTGCACTTCTTTATTATCTATCTCCCACCATTTTTCCATCATGGAACTCAGTCGTCAAAGTGATTTGCAAAGAAGAGAAGGTCAGTTCCCAAAGGGACTTGCAATCTAAAACAAAACACAATGGAGACATCAGGAGCAGCCACCAGGAGGACACTATGGCAGGGTGAATAAAACCGTTGCACTCCCCTTGCTAAAAATATAAAAATATATTCTTGCAATAAAATATTGCAATAAAATATTGCATACAATTTTAAAAGGTGCTTCTTTGCCCAGTTAGTAGGGGGGTCAGTTATCCCTTTATAACTCTTACCAAGTAAATTTTCCATTCCAAATTGAAGACTGATAGGACAAATGGTTTTGATTTGTTGTATAAAATATGCAGGTGTTGCCATGGTAGAATGCTGAAAAAACCGAGGCATAGTGTAGATCAGTAGTTCTCAAACGTTTTAGCACTGGGATTCACTTTTTAGAATGACCATCTGTCCATGATCCACCAGAAGTAATGTCATGGCCGGAAGTGCTGTCATTGTGACGCCAGAGCTTGCTGCTTTCCTGAGAATGCAGCAATAAGTTGGGTTATTTTTTCAGCCATTTCCCAACATCAAAGTGAATCAGAAAGAAAAACAACCTATTTATAACTTTGATACAAGCAAAACAACCACACAGCCCTCTCCCTTTCTAACAATGCATCTTCCCATATTTTCAATATGGCTGCTCTAGGTGTTTTGTGACCCACCTGCAATTGGTTTGTGACCAGTGATGTCATTCAAATGATTTAGGAACAGGAACTCACTTTTGATTGGCACTTGTCGGGAACCCGGAACCAGCCACGGAGCCCGTTCTGGTCTGTTCCCCCTGAATGGAATCACTGTTTGTGACCCACTGGTGGGTCCCAACCCACAGTTTGGGAACCACTGGTATAGATTAACAATTCTGAAGATAATTTAGACTAAGATATTAATTTAGAACAGCACAACAATAGGGCATTGTTTGAACCACACAGGGAATTATTTGAACCACAGTATACTCTGTGAATAGTGCACAGCCTCAGTGACCACATGTGGACACCTGGCAGAAAAGAATGTGCTACACAAAGCCAACCACTGTCATTCACTGAGATCATGGTGGCACCATAAGTTTTGTCTTCAGCATCTGGTTTGATCAGGGAAAGAGATTTATGCAGCATATCAGAATTACAAAAATACATGAACAGAGATATGCCAGTGACTTCAGTTCATTTCTGTGCCTTGTAACAGAGTGAAAACAACATCTGGTGTTTGGTATGTTTCAGATATTGCATACAAATCAAAGCAAACAGCTCGTGATACAGCACTTAGCTCAGGGAAAGCAGCCCTTTTACATTGCTCTATTCCCAGTTTTTGCTGGATATACTGTGATATATGGATACCAAGAAAATTCAGCGCAGGCACACACAAAATCATCTTCTCAAAACTAGGTGTGTGTGTGTGTGTGTGTGTGTGTGTGTGATTCATATCAATAGAGCTTATGTAGGAGATGATTTAGGTTCATAGCATTTATGGTGAAGAGGGTCCCCTTGAATCTAACCTCATTTTCCCCAGAGGCTCAAAGATTCAGCAGCCACTAATTCGGTATCCACTAGGTTTCCCAGGAACCTGACTTGGCGGATAAATCTAGTGTTACCCTAGCACAGCCATTTTCACCCACTGTGCCACAGCACATTGGTGCACCACAAATGGTTTGCAAGTGTGCCATGTGAGTTTTGTGGGGGGGGCATTTATTAATAGGGTCATTGGGGGGATGTAAATCCTCACCAGCAGCACAGTGTGCCTTGTCAATTGCCTTGACCATTTTAGTGCCTTGCCGTTGTGCCGGGAGATACAAAAGGTTGAAAATTGCTGTCCTAACACAGTGGTTCTCAAACTTCTTAGCATTGATACCCACCTTTTAGAATGAAAATCTCTTTGGGATCCACCAGAAGTGATGTCATGGGTAGAAGTACCATCATTGTGGTGCCAGAGCCTGCTGCTTTCCTGTGAATGCAGCAATAAATTGGGTTATTTATCAGACATTTTCCGATAGCAAAATGAATCAGAAAGAAAAAAAAACCTATTTACAGCCTTGACACAAGCAAAACAACCACACAGCCCTCCTCCTTTCCAGCATCCCATCTTCCCATATTTTCAATATGGCTGCCCTAGGTGCTTTGCAACCCACCTGAAATTGGCTCGTGACCCACTGGTGGGTCCTGACCCACGGTTTGGGAACCACTGCCCTAGCAGATAATGAGAAGTGGCTGTAGTTTAGGAGAAACAACATACCATGAGATGATGTGCTCTGGCACGCTTCTTGGATATTTCTCCAAGTAGCGTCATGTGTCCAGTCTCCAGAGTACCAGCTACTTAGGAGTCAATCTTTTGACTCATATATCCGTAGTCATCAGGTAGGGTATACAGTAGCCACACCTTCAAAGTAACATGGAAGCGCTTCCCGTTTTAGCATACGCACCCAGAAATGAGGGCTGTAAAACACTACAAATGTCTGGCTTAGAAACCTATGGGTTGGTTCGTTCAATTATCTGAGAGCACTGCTGAAGCTAAGCAGATGTGGGTCTGATCTATGCCTGTAGGGGAGACCCTTGGGGACACCAGGCTAGCTGTTCTGAGCTTTCCTGGGATGAAGAGAATATAGGAGAAATAATAAAGTGCATACAGTATTTTCACCAGCTTGTTTTGGGAAACCGTTTTCCTTTGAGCTGAGCTGGGTTCAGAGCGGCATCCTCCAGTTTGCATCCCCCAACAACCACAGTGCCTGACAAATGGCTAGAAATAAGGCTGAACTGTGGCTTTGTCATCTCTATTTGAATTGCCAGCGAATATCAGAGAGAAAAATCTGCTTTGAATATTTCTCCTCCTCTCTCTGTTGTTTGGAAAAAAAAAAGTCAGGGTCAAGGAAGGGGCACCGCAAATTCTGAATATATGAAGATGTGGGATTGATGTATATCCACTACACACTAACATAATTAAGAAATGACCTCATCCTTCAAGCATTGTTGGGCGCTGCATCTTGAATGTTAAATTCTTATCAACACAGTAGTAGAAAGGGGCTTGGCATTTTCCTCCCCTATGTTCAGACTGCAATTATGCAATATTTAAAAATAAAAAAAATCAACGTACCTAACAGTGTTTTGCCTTGTTTGTTTTTCCATTAACTTTTCACAGGCTCCACACGCAGAACGACAACGCTTTGTTTACATGAGGCATTTTGGTTTGCCGTCACTTTGGGACTGGTCGCCATCTTGAAATGGATGGATCAGAACCCAACACTGATGGTCAAATGACTGTGGGCTCAATCCTGAGCCCTCCAGCATGGTCAGTAGGAACGTATCACTGGTGACATCACTGGTATTGCAAACATGCACATCCAGCATAGGCGAAAAGGACTTACCAATTGCACTGATCCGGTGGCAGAGCTCACTGACTGGAAGCAGCAATGCAGGACCAGTGAGTTCACTAGTCCCCGGCCTTCCACTTTTTCTGGGCAGCTAGGGAGGGTGGAACGGTTGGAAAGGGGAGGGGTGGGGCAGGGCGGGGGAGGGACCAGTGATGACCTTCAATGCCGGATTCTGACTTCCATGTCAGGCCGCTACTTAGCCAGCGCAAACTTGAGGAGTCCCATTGGTGGGTCTCTGCACTTACCTGGGGAAAGAGATGAATGTACCTGTTCCCGAGGTACCTCCGGTGGCTGCCGGGCAGCTCAGGATTGTGTTGCCCATTGTTTTGGTACATTGGAGAACAGAGGTTTTACAAAGGCATTTGACTGGCTGACTTTGGACTTATTTGGCTCAGACAGGCAGAAATAGCTCCTCAAGCCTGACCGGCTGGGAAGCCCACCTGAGGTTCCCTTCAGCTTCCTTCTGGCTTGGGTTCCAGCTTCCCAGTGACTTCCTATAAAAGAAAACAAGAGGATGCTGCTGCTAGACTGGACAACAACTCCTGATAATGTACTTCAGGCCAAATTTCATCCAACTTCCATGTGCCGAGGCAGCCACACTGCAGCTGCAAAGTAAGGGAACAAAGGCTCCCTTATCTTGAGGAGGCCTCCATGACTGCCCCGCCCCCACCACAGGATAAAGCACTTGCCCCATTGTCACGGCTGTATCTGTATTGGAAAGTTGGATAGGATTGGACCCTTAGGGCTCAATCCTACCCAAATTTCCAGTGTCAATTCAGCCACAATGTACCCCCCAAATAAGCAAACAGATGTTCTCTTACCTTGAAGAGACTTCCGTGACTGGCCTACCACCTCAAAATGTCGCACATGCCCCATTGGCACAACTACGTATATCAGGACTAGAAAGTTGGATAGGATTTGGCCCTTAGTGTGTACCTGCTTTGTCTCTCTTTGAATCCTGCCAATGCCCATTTACCCTGAGTGTTCTCATGGGTTCTGTTATGCCCACCTTGGCTTCCTCCCTGACACAGGCTAATGTAGGGCTAGCCACAAGAAAAAGGTGGACGTAGAAAAAAGGGAGCAAAGCATTAAGTCCAGTGGTGTCATCTAAATGATTTAAGAACAGGTACTCACTTTTGATTGGCACGTGTCGGGACCCGCCCACCGGAAGTGACGTCATAAGCCAGAAGTGATGTCGTGGCAGGAAGTGACATGAAAAAAGCCCTTTTTGAGGCCTCAGATTATTTTAAACTGACCCAACAGTTGCAACAGTATTCCACAGCACCCCCAGAACATGTGAAGGAGGCCTGGCATCATGTTAAAACTCCAGAGCAACTCATTTTTCAGTAGCAAGGAAAGGAAAGGCTCCGCTCGCTGCCTGCCTGGCTCTGAGAACATGCAGGCAACTCAAACATGCAGGAAATTCAAACGTTGCAGAGGGCGGAGTCGACGAGTGGGCAGGTGAATGGGCGGGGCCAGCTGCAATCCTAGAAACCGGTACTCGCGTACCCCTGCGTACCCCCTGCATGACATCACTGATTAAGTCCATTCAATAGGCCAAAGGAGTATCCAGACCAATTGGAATCCGGTCTCCACCTAGGATCCTGGACAGCACCTCTTAGGCATTCTAGGAGTAAAATAACATTCGTTAGCCTCAGTGTTGTTACAATTTCCCCTGAAATTAGCTGTGCCATAGAGGAATCTCAGTGTGATTGGCATTTATAAATGGATTAACTAAGAGTTCCAAGTCCCAAAGGTCAGCTCAGCACAATTAGCAGTGGATAATTGTGATTGGAAGATGCTTACACATTTCTGAAGTCATTCTGGCACAAAGCGTTCAAGCCCTACATTTACAACATTTGTCTAGAATTTTTTTTTAAAATCATCTTCTGGTCGATATTGCGAAAGTATAAAATATGACTCTCCATCATGCTTAGTTTTCTCATATTTTATATGCTAAGACTAAAACTTGGCTTTACATGCCAAGTTGCTGCTGTGTGCGGATCACATGTGCTGCACATATGTGGTGGAAGTTCATGTTGGTTAAGCATCATTTCTAACAGCAGAATTTCATAATTTAATTTAGAAAGGAGAAAATGGAGGAGGGGTTTCATTTACCATTGCCTGGCTGGAGATTACCGTACATTTGGTGTTGACTGCTAGCCATTCTAACTAGATACAAATCAGGTACATAAGAACATAAGCCCTGCTGGATCAGGCCAAGGGACCATCTAGTCCAGCTTCCTATGTTACACAATGGCCCACCAGATGCCCCAGAGAACAGTGAAGACAACTGAATACCCCTACTCTAATGCCACTCCCTTGCAGAGGTTGTGCTAATGAAGTACCTTAAGTCAGTGGTTCTCAAACCTTTTAGCACTGGGACACACCGAGAATGGCACTCATGTTGGGACCCACCAGAAGTTGTCATTAACATGGAAGTGATGTCATAGCCATAAGTGCCATCATCAAGCAGGAAGTGCTGTCAGTGTGATGTAATCAAATGACATTCATGGAATGCAAACTGGCATTCTTTGATTGCAGCAATTGAAACATCTCTGAAGCAAGATTAGGATAAAATATTATATAAATGCACTGTACTAAAAATGATTAAAAAAAAAAAACACAACCACCCTCGCTTGAAAATTCAATCCGTTGAATATAGCAAGAATAAGGTCTGCAGCTTCCATGTTGGTGACTCCCAGCTTTCTGCGACCCACCTGCCACCAGGTTTTGAATCACCAAGTGGGTCCCAATCCACAGTTTGAGAAACACTGCCTTAAGTGTTGAAAAGCCACTTGGCAAATGAAGCATAGTGAGATGTCAGGAATGATGCATCCATAGCCATCAGTGTTTTTTTGAGTTCAAGGCTTAACTCTGAAATGTAATGTCAGAACTCATGGCACAATCCTAATGTGCCAGTGTGCTGGCGAGCAAGGCAAGCCACCTGGGTCTCAGACTTCCCCTAAGCCTAGACAGAGCCCTCAAGTTTGCATCCTGCTTTTTCTGCCTCATCACTGGCAATGGTTGGGGTTTTAAATCTTCCTGGGCCTTGTGGGCATGTGTGGGTTCACCCCCCCTCCCAATGATGGGACTCGACTTAAGTCGCAAAAACACTGTGTTGGTTTTTTTTTGGACTCAGGTTAACTTGAGTCACGGCTGTTACTGATTTGGACTTGACTCGAGTCTTGGGGCCAGTGATTTGGAAAAGGGTCATGACTCAAGCTTTCCCATCATTCCAAACTGGAGCTCACAGTTTGCTCCAGTAAGCAAACTGGAAGCCATCCTTCAGACTGTCGGCAGAGCAGGCGGGGGGGGGGGGGCGGGGGGGCGGGCGTTCCCGGCCCCCGGGCCGCGGCGGGCGGGGGGGAGTTGAGAGGAGGAAGAAGGCTTACAGACTGTGATTTTCTTTTGCTAAATATCCATTTCTCAGAATAACTCAGAACTCATGTCAAAATGACTCAAAATTTCCAGGGCTGAGTCATGACGCACGCGCGGTATGACTTGAGTCAAGAAACTGACTTGTAACTAGACTCGTGATTTGGGCTTAATGGCTTCAGCACCTCCCTATTCAGGACTCGGGTTACTGTGGCAACCCAGGAGATGCATTAGAGGCCTCTAGAAATGTGAGGTTTTTCAGGGCCTTTCGCTGGTCTCTTAAAGGCGAATTTTCTTGCCAGTGACAAAGTCATTGGCCAGGCTCCCAGTGGTAATGGGATTGGAGACAGTAAGTCCAGGGGCTGCAAATAGAGTGCAAAGAGGGACTGCCAGACATGTGCAAAGGGGGAAATAATGATGTCCAACAGTTATGGGAACTGGACTGGCCAAGATATTGGACACAGCAGTGCGCAATAAGAAAGTGAGGAGCTCCACAATACAGCAGACTTTGCCTTACTTTCACCTCAGATGGTGTTACAAGATCTCAGTCTGGAAATCTAGCCTAGGCTTTTATAAATTCTGGGTAGCAATGAGCTAGATTTGGAATCAGGCAAAGTAAAATGAGCTATTTTCTTCAATGGTGCATCATTTCTCTGGCTTATTCTGAACCTATTCTGATACAAACCCCATTGAGTTCCTGATTATAGCTTCAGGCTGAGGCAAGTTCACCCATCACTGAGGCTTTTGCCAGCTTGTATTGGGTGGAAAAGGTCCTCAGAGCTGACACAGAATGGTGTTACTGGTGACACTACATATCCTATGCTGGGCATCTATCTACTGATACAACCTTAGGGCCAAATCCTGTCCAATTTTCCAGCCCTGATGTAGTCGTCCCAATGTGTGCTACATTTTGTGGTGATAGTGAGTCATGGAGGCCTCCTCAAGTTATGGGAATATTTGTTCGCTGATCCTGGGATTGCAGTGCAGCCAAGGGCATTCCTGGGGTGTGCACACCCGGGGCCACACCCCTAGTCTGCTGCCCCTGCCCCTGCCTGTTCTCCAGCACCCCCGCCCCGCTTGCCCCCACAGCTCCTCTGAGGAATGTCATGCCGCTACAGCCTCACATTTTTCCATGTATCAGAGGGGCGGAGAGCCAGGAAGCCACTTGGCTTTGCCGTGCTCTGCTCTTTTGGTAGATGGAGCACAGTGAAGCCAGTTGGATAGTATTGGAAGAGAGGAGCACAGTGAAGCCAAGTGGCCTCCTGGCGCTCCACCCCTCTGATACACGGAGAAATGATGCACTGCCGCAAGTCTGCAGTGGTGCAACATTCCTCCAACTATTGGAGGAGTGGAGTGCTGCAAAGCCAAGTGGCTTCCTATCGCTCCACCTCTCCAATACACAATCATGGTGGTGGTGGTATGTGTGTGTGTGTGTGCACTGCCACCCCCAAGCCCAGCACCCAGGGCATTTGCACCCTTTGTCCCTCCTCCAGGTCTGCCACTGATTGCAGCTGCATCAGCACCAGAAAGCTGGATAGAATTGGACCCTCAGTCATTGCTGCTGGATCTGGGTCCTGCTTCTGATGCTGACACAGTGCCATGGATCATGTCATGGCACCGCACCAATGGTCTGTTGTGCCTGATCCCGTAGTGCAGATTTAGAGGACTGGACTGTTTCAAGCCAAACTGGATTCCACTAGGTTTGGCACTGCAATCTTGCAACAGTGAAGTTCAAAGTGAATTTAAGGATTCTTCCCAAGTAGAAAGATCCGAGAATGTTCAACAAAAGTCAAAATAGTTTCTGTTAGACAAGTGACGTTTCTCAGGGGGGTGGGGTCGAGGAAAATTCAGCACAACCCTAGAAATAGCACACAACTGGGAGAATGCTTGTGGTTGGGAGTATGTGAAGATTCCACACGCTGGACTCCAGCCTGTACTCTCTGACTCAGGACGCAATCCTAACCTGGAGTTAGGCCAGCAAAGCCTGGCTAGCACAAGGGACACTGTAATGTATGTCCGGACCACTTTCGAAGTCAGAGAGGCCAGCACACAGCCGTGCACCATCATCCCTGACTCCGAGAGTGGTCAGACACACTTTACAGTGGCCCTTGTGCTGGCCAAACTGTGCCGGCCTAACTCCAGGTTAGGCTTGCACCCTCAGACAGACATGCAGACATCTAGACTCTGGTTTTCATACAGGTAATCCTGAGCCAGCAACAAAATCCTGAAAATAAATGATATACCGGAGGAGCTACAATCCCTCAGCCTCCTTGCTGTGTACAGACAAAGCTCATTAACATTAATGATTGTTTAGGAACTAATGAGCCACAGGCAGGACTACAATGTGGCAAGGCAGCAAGGACTCGCCCAGCATCTAACCTAATGTAGAGGGGCCAGCCCTCACGTTGAAAGAAATTTGGAGCTGCAGGCAGTTAAGTGCATATCCGATCCCCGAAGACTGCCACCGTAAATAAGCATTTAAAAAGAATCTCAGCCTTTAATGAAGAACAGAGGGAATTTTCAATCAGTAATCAAAAGCAGCTCCAGAAATCAGGGATGCTAGGATGGTATGCATATTTTGATTCCTCGAACAGAAAATACATTGTTTTGGAGCTGCTCTTATAAATGGGCTCCTACACCGAAAGTTTAGTGAATCCTGAAATGGATTGTGAGTCTTGGAATATTAAAGGAATTAGAGGCAGCATTCTGTATAAGCTTGAGAAACCGTGGTGAGAAATGATTACCCACTTAAAAAGTAACCACATTACAGTTTTTTTTTAAAGGGGGGGGGAGAGAAAGAGAGAAAGGAACAGAAGGCATGCACATAAAAATGAGCAGGGTGAAAGGAAAGGATTATTTAAAACATCCAACTGTTATAATCCTTCCAGACTCATCTCAGGGCTGCGTGGGCTCTGGAAGAAAGGGGGAAAAGACACTTATCTAATCGTCTGCAAATTACAGTAAGAAGTACATTAATGAGAGTTAGGGATCCATCTTGGCTAATGAGTCATCAGGACTCTCTCAGGAGTAAATGAAATTCCATGCCCATGTGGTAAAATGTACTTAGGTCAGGCCTGAAAGACATTAGAAGTCAGAGAAGATATAAATAAAGAGTTGTTAAGAGTGAAAACTGTAATCAGAGAGGCCCATCAGCTGAAATGCCAAAAGGCCCATAAAAATGTAAATACCATAGCTACAAACCTACGCAATGTGAAGTGAATGTAATAAGGTGAGGTTTTTAAAAGACAACAGCTATTCAGTGATGAAAATATTGTTGCGTTTAAAAAGCATAGTTGTGCTTCGAAAAATCAGCCTTATATGGCCAGGGAGTTGAAGAGAAAGGCCAATGCCGGCCTCTCTCTCTCTCCACCGTCTCTCACAGGACCAGGGGATGCTCCATTATCAATCATGCAATCTGACCGGGAATGCTATCAGTTATTTTTAAGTGCGAGTATGTGATTCTCCCTCCCTAAATTGGTGTTAGAATGCCCTGGAAGCTTGCCAGTAAGAGTCTCGCGAGGCTAAGGAATTACCGAGCAAATCTGTAAAGAATCAAAAGGCCCTGAAATGGTCAGCATCTTGTGGCAGGACAAAGAAATGTTTTTGTCCCTGGAAAGTCCTTGCTAGTCAGTTCCAGGCCAGTCAGACCATTGGTCAAAAGAGGGATAAGGACACCAGAGACTCCTTGCCTACATAAGAAGAACTCACTGGATCACCTCCGCAATCCCACAACTGTCAACTTCGTGTTGATCTAGGGGCTAACAAAAGCCTCCCGGGCATCTCCACAAGCATGGCATCAAGGCAGGAGTTGCTCTGTGCTGTTGGCCCCACGCCAGCAGCTATTCATGCAAACTGCCCCTGAACCTGGAAATTTCATATGGTTAATAGCAGCGGTGTTATGCTGCCGGAACGCCGGGCGGGACATTTGGGTGATCGACAGCCCGCCTGTCGCGTTCCGGAGCGTTACGCCGTTTGCGTAACGTACACAAGCGGCGTAATTGGTTACGCAAATGGCGTTATGCTTCGGAACGCAACGGGCGGGCTGTCGATCACCCGGATGTCCCGCCCAGCGTTCCGGCAGCATAACACCGCTGGTTAATAGCCACTGGCAGATCAGTTTTCTATGACTTTGTTTACATCACTTCTCTCTCTCTCTCTCTCTCTCTCTCTCTCTCTCTCTCTCTCTCTCACACACACACACACACACACACACACACACACACTTCCCTTGGAGCTCCATTGTGGCTCCACTGGCACTGGAAAGTTGGATAGGATTGAGCTATTTGGCATCCAATAGTTTCAGCTGGCCTTACATTAGAAAAACCTCGCTGGATCAGGCCAAAGGCCCATCTAGTCCAGCTTCAAGTATCCCATAGTGGCCCACCAGTTGCCTCTAGGAGCATACAAGACAAAAAGACACCTATATCCTGTTGCCACTCCCTTGCAACTGACATTCTGAGGTCATCTACATCTACAACCAGAAGGTTGCACACACCCATCACAGCCTGTTGCCTGTGATGCAGTTTTCTTCCAGAGATCAATCCAATCTCCTTCTAAAGGCATCAAGGCCAGCCACCATCACCACATTCTGTGGCAAGGAGTTCCACAGACCAATTGCATGCTAGGTAAAGAAATATTTTCTTTTGTCTCTTCTAACTCCCCCAGTAATCAGTTGTAGGGGATGTCCCCTGGTTCCTGTGTTGTATGAGAGGGAAGAGAACATCCCTCTATCCACTCTATCCATCCCCTGCATAATTTTGTGCATCTCAATTATGCCCCTCCTCAAGTGCCTTTTTTTCTAACTGAACAGCTCCAAAAGGCATGGCTTCCCAGTTTTATCCTCACAACAAACTTGCGAGGTAGGTTAAGCTAAGTGTATGTGACTGGGACAAGGTCATCCAGAAAATATCATTTCTGAGTGAAGGTTTGAGCCCAAACCCTCTCATCGCTGTACCTCACTGAACGGCACACTTTCCCTCTACCATGCATACAAGGCTGAGCTGGGGCGCCACTCTTATGAGGAAAGGCTCCTCTAGTCTGTGCTGGTTATTTTGCTGGCACAAACTTGAAGGCCTCCAGTGAGGCTGCACCATCCTAATAGGATCAGAGCCTTCTTTCAAATGTGTGACTGCACACAAGATGTGGTTATGGCCACTAGCTTGGATGGCTTTGAGTGGAAGTTAGATAAACTGATGGTGAAAAAGCCTCTTATTGGCTACTGGTGGTGATGATTATGTGCTACATCAAGGTGCAGAGGCCATATGCCTTTGAATACTAGTTTCTGGGAAACAACAAAGAAAAGAGCTGCTTGTCTGCATGGCTCACCTCTGACTTTCCAGAGGTGTAGATGTTGGCTGTTTTGGGAAGCACAATGTGAGACAATGTGATGGATTTCTCATCTGATCTGGCACGGCTCTTCTTGCACTTTGTGTGTGAGAAATGGTCGTATTGGGGGATGTACGAGTACAATCCCTAACATTCCTTTCAGGGCTCATCCAGATTACAACAGATTTCCCTCCTGCCCTTTATCCTTCTTTTTGCTGCCTAGTCTCCTCCTCCTATCCAGGAGTCTATGCTATTTGGCATTTCTCTAGAATCAAGAGCTCATCCAATTTCCCAAGCCTAAAATGAAGCAAAGCAGGGGGACAAAAACCAGCAGTCTTTAGAATAACAGAATTACTTCATATTGAAAGTTGTCAACAATACTTGTTTTTGATGTTTATTGTGAAATGTCAGTATTTTTTTTATTCTTATGGCTCAAGCAGTGTGTTCTAAATGGCCTCTTTTGGCCATATCACATTTCACGATTTGAGTTTGTGTGTGTGTGTGTGTGTGTGTGTGTGTGTGTGTGTGTGTGTGTGTGT
>JAJKFI010000021.1:6720540-6739604 GCA_029204185.1 Lerista edwardsae
ACACACACACACACACACACACACACACACACACACACACACACACAAGCAGGGAAATTACTATGTCATTTGTCACATATCTTCAGTCAGAAATGAAAATTAAAAAGGCAACATTGAACTTGAACAGGAACCGGCTAAATATATTATGTTCCCCCATGTTGAATTTCGGCAGCAAAGGAAACATGGAAGAAATGAAGAGATATCAGGACCAAAAGTAGGTAAGCATCTTACAGCAATCAGTTTGTGAACACAATCCTAACCTGGAGTTAGGCTGGCACAGTTAGGCCAGCAAAGTTTGGCCGGCACAAGGGACATTGTTTAGTATGTTTGGACTACTTTTGGAGTCAGAGAGGCCAGCACACAGACGTGTGCCATCCTCCCTGACTCCAAGAGTGGTCCAAATGGCTTTACGGTGACCCTTGTGCTGGTCAAACGTTGCTGGCCTAACTGCGCTAGCCTTAACTCTAGGTTAGGATTGTGCCCTGTGATGTATGCTAAAGCTGTGAACAAATAATGAATGAATGAACAAATGGCATGACAGCCTGCAGTTTCACCTTTCTTTCATTAGACACATCTTTTTTAACTAGTATTTATATACCGCCTTTCTTTGGTCATTAGATTGCTCCTCTGACTTTAATTCAAGGCGGTTTACATAGGCAGACTTTATTTCTCTAAACCCCTTTCAAGGGTTTTTTACAAATTACAAAGAAGTTCTGTCTTTCAAGAACTACAACAACATACAGATGGAACCTTCGTGGTCTAGTCCTTCATTCTGGCAGCACGATTGCCTTCCTGCTGGCTGATAGACGGTTTCTCTGCTCCCACCAAAGAAACAGCTGGCCCAGCGCAACTCCTCTCTCACAGGCAGCTGGAGACAGCTCAGCTCTTATCAGTTGCAATTCTCAAGGACTGCTGCTCATGGAAGCTTCCGGTGATCTCGAACAGGTGACCTTTGGATCTTAGCTTCAGGCAAATGGAGGCTTTAACCTCTCAACTAAACCTCCTGCCCCAAATAATAATATAATTATTATTATATAATAATAAATAATTTTGAAAGTTATTTGGTCCTATTCCAGTTCTCATAAACATGGGCTGCTTCACCTGTTCATTGGCATCTTGCAGTGGCATAGCTAAGACATCTGCAACCTGGAGTCAAAGAAGATTTTGTTGTTTCCCCCCACCCCCATGATGAAATCAAATGGGCAGCCCAATCCTATCCTATGCAGGAGCAGGCCGGCTGGCTGGCCTGCACTGCATCCTACATGGGGTAGAGGCAGCTGGAAATGGGGCAAGGGGACGTTTGTCCCCTTACCCCCAGGTAAGCCCCAGGCCTCCCTGCTAAACAGTAGGTGCAAGTACGAGCAGTCCAGATTTGGGTTAGGATCAGCCCAAGGACAAGGTTTAGGATCAGGCTGCCCACAGGGCTGCCCCTCCTCTGCTCTCCTCCCACCCCTTTCCCTCCTGCCTCCCCCCAACCTTCCCTGCGACAGAATCATACTCTTAATTAAGGGCCCAATCCTTTCTAATTTTCAAGTGCTGATGCAGCTGCAATGCAACCCCAAGGTAAAGGAACAAAAATTTCCTATCTTGAAGAACGCTCTGTGGCTTTCCCTCCACTGCAAGATGCAGTGCGTGTCCTGTTAACATGGCTGCATCAGTGCTGCAAAACTGGATAGGATATGGACTTAATTTAAGTAGATTAATTAATTAATTAATTAAATAAATAAATAAATAAAATGTGTTCTGGCTAATTTGCCACAGCTCTTGAAAGAACACAGATATTCCAACATGGATTGTTTCCTTTCCTTTCCAATGATATAAGAGAATGGCATTATTTGTGCTTACTAAGGTTTTCCACAACTTTGGTCATTAGTACCAAGCTCAGCTTGTTGCCCCACTAAAGCTTGTTGCCCTGTGAAATTGCCCCCCTGTACCCCCTTAGCTAAGCCACTGGCATCTTGTACTCAGTTGATCACTTACCTATTGATCATTTTCAGTAGTCTTACAGGGTTCCACTTGTGACAGATTTTATCAACCTGTTTGACCTCCTTATTCTTGTAAGCTTCATGGGGTAACTGCAGGGGTAAATTTTTTAAGACATAAGAAATTTATTTGTCATTACACTCACAACTGGGTGCAACGAAATGAGGTGCTCTTCCCCAAGGTAAAACTGGACAACACCAAAACTAAAATATGCACAATCAACCATACAACAATCACTTATACAAATATAAATACCCCATTGCTCCCAGCAATTTAAATTCCACAAAAACTTATGACCCCGCATTTAAACTCAATACTGCACTTGGGTAAAAACAAGATAATACACACAAAATTTGGGAGTATCAGCCTGGTTTGTTGCTTCAGTGAGAACGAGAAAAAAGGAAAGAAGTCCCTGATAAAACAGGAATGATTTTCTGTTAGTGATGCTACTCTTTGCGTTGTGTAGATCTTGCCACTTAGTGGCCTTCCACCGCATATTCTGGAGTGTGGACCAGTGGGGTCAGCCCTCTGCAACACAGGTGCACTGAAAACCGCAATTCTGTGTTCCCTGGCATTGTGGCAGGCATGAAATTCCCCATCTGTATGGTAGTGCGTCAGCATCACTGTGGTAATCTATACCAATTCCAATCGCGTCGTCTTGGAAAGATTCTGTGAGCAGTTTCGACATCAGTGCCAGTGACTCCAATTGACATCTGGGCAAGGCCAAGCATGTGCATATCAGTGAAAATGAGCTTGGTATTGCTGATGTGTCCTCAATCTAAGGAAGGAGCCCTTAACAGTATCACTGTCAAAAAGCTTTGAATAGTGATGTCCCAGTTCTTCTGTGCAGTGTCTCATGAGGCCTAGGAGGTTTTTAATACGACTGTTGGCTTCCTGATTTCGCTGGCAGACAGTGACTGGCAATAATTTTTAAAACACATGTAAAATGCGCACACAGGGGAAAGACAATTGTGTGCAGGAGCCCAGTGTAATGGCCAGTTGTGCAACTGTATAATCCAGGAGTGAAGAGGAAATGGGCATGAGGGTAAAGCAGTGGTGTCATCTAAATGATTTAAGAACAGGTACTCACTTTTGATTGGCACGTGTCAGGACCCACCCACCGGAAGTGACGTCATAAGCCAGAAGTGATGTTGTGGCAGGAAGTGACATGAAAAAGCCCTTTTTGAGGCCTCAGATGATTTTAAACTGACCCAACAGTTGCAACAGTATTCCACAGCACCCCCAGAACATGTTAAGGAGGCCTGGCATCATGTTAAAACCCCAGAGCAACTCATTTTTCAGTGGCAAGGAAAGGAAAGGCTCCGCTCGCTGCCTGCCTGCCTGCCTGGCTCTGAGAACATGCAGGCAACTCAAACATGCAGGAAATTCAAACGTTGCAGAGGGCGGAGTTGACGAGTGGGCGGGCGAATGGGCGGGGCCAGCTGTAATCCTAGAAACCGGTACTCGCGTACCCCCGTGTACCCCCTGCATGACATCACTGGGGTAAAGGTGCACAAAGGTTTGCCAAAGTGTTCAGAAACTGAAAATGGCATTCAAATAGGGCCTAACTGAGTGTGTAACCCTAACCTGCCGGCACAGCACTGGACCAGTACTGTTGCAAATGTGCTGTAAGGGGCATCTGTGCTGCAGATTCGGTCGCGGGGCTGCTGCAAGCAGCAGTGCCAGCTCACGGTGCTGCTGCGCCCACCAGCAGCACCGGTTGAGCACCGGCTAAGCTCTTCTGGTGCAGGGCCTCGCCAAGGGCGTGCCAGAGGAGGGAGGGAGGCATAACAGGGCGGCGTCATGGGAATAGAGGGGTGGAAACGGGATAGAGCAGTTGGGCCGTATCCAAGCTGGACGGGCCTGATTCGGGCCGCTCCTGGCCACGTGGACCTGTGCCTGCTATTTTGCTGACGCAGATCTGAGCAGCCCCATAGGGCTGCTATGGCTTATCCCAGGGCAAGGGGAAAATATACCCTTGCCCCACACTGAGCTGCTGTTGCCTCCTAACAGCATTAAAATGCAGCACAGGTGAATAGGCCCAGCCTGCCTTTTCCAGCGCAGGTTAGGATTGCACCCTGAGTTAGTGCAACATAATTATTGCCCGATAATTATGGCAATTCCCCACCATTGGCGCCAATGCAGCTGCACTTATGGAGTGCATGCTGATCTAATAGTGGGTGGCCGCAATCAGACAGCCAGCAGGAGGAAATGCTTTTCACTTACACTCTGGCAGGCTCCTTGATCATCTATGGATCTCCTCTGACCTATGCCAGTCATTTTGCTAGTGTAAGACCAAGGATAGAAAGAGGGTGGGGCAGCTTTGGAAAGAGGGGATTGGATCTGGCACACGCTGGTGCTGCCAAGATCTACCCCTTCCTCTTCCCACCAACTGCCTTACTCTTCTCTACCCTTGATGTGCCTCTGCTGCCCTGCGTAGGCTTCTGGAGCTGCCCCTTCACGTGCTACTGTCCAGAAGAGCACAACAGCAGCTTGGCTTTTGCACTGCCGTAAAGGGCCTTGCACTGCCAGAACATGAGTTCCTAGTGTTCTAGTAATCTCTACAGTGCGGATTCCTACCTCACTATCACACCAGCAGTGGAGCCCTGCAGGAAAAGATAATGAAGATAAATTAAAGAGAGGGCAGGGGAGAAGGGGCAGAGCAAAGGGTGGAACGGGAGGAGGAGAAGGGGCATAGGGAGATTAGCTGGTCTACCCAGAGGAATCCAGGAGAGGAAAGAAAAGGTTTTAGGGGTGCCAGGGAAAAAGAAAGGGGAAGGAAAATGGAGAAGTTTAGTGCGCAAGAAAGGAGACAGGAAGTAGGGTGGTTTGGGCTACAGCAAAAGGCTGGGTTTGGGAATGGTTTCTTGTTACTTGAACCAAGGACTACAGACATGGGGTGAGCTGCAAACCAGGCCATAAATGCACTTCACTCACTTGCTGTGCGGGAGCTAGTGACTCCCATCAAATCAGCACCTTTGACTGATGCGCCAAGCCTCCAATCACCATTGAATCTCCAGCAGCAAATCCCTATTATGGTGGAATTGAGGGATTGGTCAATATGGGAAAGGATGCTTGTGGTTGATCGTAGTTCTCCAGAAAAAAAAAAAGGTACAGAAGTCAAGAAAAGCTTTTACATATCCACCATCACTCAGCAGGCACAGAAAGGAGAGACAGAAGCCATCACTAAGTAGGCAGTCCATTGGGCTTCATAGGAGGCAGCATCAAGGCAAATAGTGGGAATTTGGTGGGACTGTGGCAAGGCTGCACTGCAGACCAAGGTTACCTGCTCTCCTTCCTTCTGCAAGGCTTCAGAGCATTGAGCAGTATAGCCCTTACTGCTAGCATTTCATAATCTTCAGATTAAAATACATTTTAGGCATTTTTATGCAACTTGAATATGATAGAGAAGATTGTTGTTCAGTCGCTAAGTCGTGTCCAACTCTTCGTGACCCCATGGACCACAGCACGCCAGGCCTCCCTAGAGAAGGATTAGCCTCCCTCATCTAGAGAAGATTAGCCAGTTTCAAAACATTGGTGGTGTTCATAATATGAATGCAGATATCGATATTAATCCAAACATTCTTATATCTGGACATTAGGGGTATGAACATTTTAAAAGAAAAACCATTTCAGGAACCCATTCTTTATGCCTTCATAACCCCCACAAATGATGACGAGACAAGGTTTGCAATGCAAGTAGACTACATTTAACTTAGCATCAACACAGTATAGAATACCACAGCTTGGGGGGTTCTCCCGGATCAGCAGCTGCTCCTGGACTCCCAGGTGGTGGCAGTGGCCAGGGGAGCCTTTGCTTAGCTACGGTTGATTCACCAGCTGTGACTATATCTGGGTTGCTCAGACCTGGCCATGGTGACCCATGCCCTCATGACATCTAGGCTAGATTACTGCAGTGCACTCTACATGGGGCTGCCTTTGAAGACAGTCTGGAAACTGCGACTAGTGCAGAATGCAGTGGCCTGGGTGGATGCTGGAGTACTTCAGTTCAACTCAGTCAGGCCTCTGCTCCGGAGACTATACTGGTTGCCAATTCGTTTCCGGGCTGAATTCACAGTGCTAGCCTTGACTTCTAAAGCCTTTTGCAGTTTGAGTCCAGGGTATTTGAGGGACCACTTTCTACCATATATTCCTACCCATCCTCTTTGGTCATTGGGGGGGGGGGGGCTTCTGATGGTGCCATGAGTGCCAGTAGAGGTAAGGTGGGAGGCAGCTAAGAATAGAGTGGTGGCCTCTCATTTATGGAACTCCCTTCCACTTGCACTAACAACAGCTCCCTCTCTGAAGACCTTTCGGCAGGGCCTCAAGACCTTTCTTTTTCAAAAGGCATTTGGGTAAATGGTTGGCTGGCATCTTTTGATGAAATCATTTTAATGTTGGTGCTCCTGGGTTCTGTGCTGTTTTAATGGTGTTATTATTATATTTATTTTTAATATATTGTTTTAGGGTGCAATCCTAACCTGGACTTAGGCTGGCAGTTTGGCTAGCACAAAGGACACTGTAAAATATGTTTGGATCACAGACGTGCATCATCCTTCCTGACTCCAAGAGTAGTCCAAACATGCTTTATAGTGGCTCTGGTGCTAACCAAACTTTGCTGGCCTAACTGTGCCAGCCTAACTCCAGGTTAGGATTGTGCCCTTAATATTGTTTTATTTAACTTTGTAAGTCACCTTGAATCCTCTTTGTTGGGGAAAAAGGTGGGGCAAAATCTTTTAAATAAATAAATAAATACCATGCCACAGGTCCTATTGTTTCAACACTTCTCCTACCTTTAGTGCAGGCACCCACCTTGAAGGAGCTAGAAAGCAATTCTCTATTCTCCCCGTTGAGCATGACAACCTCTGACTCCAATCTGATGAGATTGTCTACCAATGATTCCAGGCTCAGGGAAACAGGGGTCAACTTGCATTGTCTCCCCCAAGCCAGGCTGCCTTTGAGACAATCCAACTCCAAAAGGTCATCACCTAGTAGGGTAGCCAGGAAGGGCAGCACGGTAACTACTGTAGGCACCACAATGTTCAGTGTAAGCGGGCCCTTCCATTCACCATTGGAGCCATTTTGGGCAGCTATGGCAATGCATGGGTGCTCAGTGAACCAAAAGGCATCTCCAGCATGTTGCTGAACCTGCCCAGAATAGCTCCGATGGTGGGTGGGAGGGGCTGCTTACATGGCACGTTGCAGCACCAGCAGACTTACTGTGCCAATGCCCCCCTCGGCTATGCTACTGTAAGCACCATCCTATACGCCCAAGCTAGACAGTCTGTAGAGACCAGTTCTGTTTCTGGTTCCCCCATGCACCTTATTCCCTATTCCTACTCCCTATCTTGTGCTAAACCTGCCAGTAGTGGCCTTCCTGGCTAGCAGCACTGTAGCCTAAGAACAATATAGGGTAAGTAAAAAAAAAATCATCAATGGCCTGCCTAGTGAAAAATAAAAAAATTCCTATAAGGCAACCAGCAAGCCTCATATTGTAATGGGTGGGTGGGAGGAGGTCAAAAGCTCTCCCAGACACACAAAGCTTCAGCAAGCCTGCTGGCTCCTAATGGGTGGAGAAGCTCAAGCTGACTCAAGCATCCAGTCGAGTGTTGCAAATCGGCAAGTAGAATAGGGGCAAAGGATGGGATGGTTGTCATCAATCCAATTTTATCAGCGAGGCAACATGTTTGTGATGTACATTTAGGGTGTCATCCTAACCTGGAGTAAGGCTGACACAGTTTAGGCCAGCAAAGTTTGGCTGGCACAAGGGCCACCGTAAAATGCATTTGGACCACTCTTGGAGTCAGAGACGCTAGCACACAGATGTGTGCCATGCCATCCTCCCTAATTCCGAGAGTGGTCCAAATGCATTTTATGTGGCTCTTGGCAGTGATGTCATGCAGGGGGAACGCGGGGGAACTCAGTTCCACTAGTTAAAATTAGGGCTGACTCCGCCTACTTCACTTTCCCTCCTCCCCCCTCCCAATTCCTCTGCAAAGAGCTTTTCTTCTTGGTTGGCCGGCACTCAGAGGGTTAAAGGGAGCGACTTTAGGGGGTTCCTACGGGGGCGAAGGCATTGATGTCATTTAGGCGGAATGGACCAGAACGGGCATTCCGGATCCTAACGGGCTCTGTGGCTGGTTCCGGGTTCCCGACAAGTGCCAATCAAAAGTGAGTTCCTGTTCCTAAATCATTTGAATGATACCACTGGCTCTTGGTCCGGCCAAACCTTGCTAGCCTAACTGTGCCAGACTAACTCCAGGTTAGGACTGCACCCTAAATTAGTTTAGGAATGGGTTGATTCCTTTCTCATTTGTTTTGGGACCCTTTAGGAAGGGCCCAATTCATTTTGAAACTCTCATTCATTTTCAGGTGGCTTTTAATTAAATAAAAATCCTATTTTTTGCTACTAACACAGGAAGCCTGCCCCACTATGGCAGCTACCATTTTCTTCATGGTGGTGGCCATTGTCTTTATCCATAGTGCCCTGGAATGATGCTACATCCCAGGCCATAATGTCTGTCCAAGACTGTACTCACCAGGAGGTAGCTGAGCATTGCACAGAGGAAGCGGCCTTCTATTGAGTCAGACCAGTATTTTTGACACCAACCGGGAGTGGCTCTCCAGTGTTTCCAAAAACAAGTCCCAGAAGTATCCATACATTCCCCTATCGGATTCATTTTGAAATGCCTAGAGACCTGCTAAACATGAATACACACTTTACTGGTCATTATGCTGTCTAAAGAGCAAGATCTTGAAAGAGCTTCTGATCAGAGACAGATTTGATAAAATATTGGTTACTGTAGGAAAAAAATGCTGAAATATTTTGCAAATGAGAAAGTTAGAAACAATGTTATGTACACGAGACAACAGAAAGCAAACATACAGTATGTTCCAAAAGTTGCCTTTTCAAATGCATAAGATTAGTCTATGGCTATTTAGCACTGTATTATATCAATCAATCAATGTATTTATATACCGCTTTTCAACACAAAGTTCACAAAGCAGTTTACAGGCTAATAATAATAATAAAGTTAAATGGCCCCCTGTCCCAAAAGGGCTCACAATCCAGAAAAAAAAATGCAGACCACCACCAGCAACAGCCACTAGAAAGATGCTGTGCTGGGGTGAAGAGGGACAATTACTCTCCCCCTGCTAAACATAAGACAAACACCACTTTAAAAAGTGCCTCTTGCCCAATTAGCAGGGGTTATCCACAGAGCAATCCACAGAGCAATCTTTTGGGGACTGATTTATAAAGTAAAAACTGGCCCTGTACTCCCATAATATGATGGAATTACATCATGGAATGATGGCATGCCATCATAGTGGGGGAACTAGGACCAGAAGGAGTTGGACTGGCCTGGTCTACCTAGGCCGTATCCTAGCCCCCCTCCTGAGCAGACTGGGCTGCTCAGATCCACACCAGCAAAATTGCTGGCACAGATCCACATAACCCCACTGAGGTGGCTGTCATGCTAAACAGGGTAAGGGGAAATAATTCCCCTTACTCGTTTTTGCACTGCAGCTACCTCCCACCACCTGCCCTCCTACCCAGCTGGTCTGCCTGTTTCAGTGCAGGATGGGATTGAGCTGCCCATGGTACAGCAGTCATTTGGCGACATACAAAGAAATTGGGGCTTTGTTGTTGCAAATAAATCAGCAGCTCTAACAAGACCTGTTTAATCTGAGGGCGCAATCCTCACCTGGCCAGCACAGTTAGGCCAGCACAGTTTGGCTGGCACAATGGCCACTGTAAACTGCATTTGGACCACTCTCTGAGTCAGGGAGGATGGTGCACGTTCTGTGTGCTGGTCTCTCTGACTCCAAGTTTGATCTAAGCATACTTTATGGTGTCCCTTGTGCCAGCCTAACTCCAGGTTAGAATTGCGCCCTGAATCACGTCCCAAAGTCATATGATGCAAGTATCCTTTTTTTTAACCCAATACACCATGACACAGATTCATGGCTTCCTATATCACCCTTCATCTAATCTAACATCTCTGCTGATGTGACTTGAGGAGAAACTAAGTTCATATATGCCACTGCTGGATGCTAAAGAGCAAGAAACAACTGCTGGGAATTATTTTTTGCTTATGTGGGAAGGTCTCCCAGCCGCTGACTTTAACTCTAGTGACCTTATCCTCCTGCACTAAGGCCATAAGGAACTTGGCGAGTCAGGGGGAAAAATCCCTTCAGAGTTCTGAATTTGGGTTGGCAAGGCTCTGAGCTACTGGGAAGTGTACGAGACCCAGGGCAGAAGGCCAATTAGGATCTCCAAGGCACATTTGTAAGTCTCTGTAAATACCAGACTTTTAGTCCAACATGTGTTCTTTGTCTGAATATTTCTGCTGCTGTTCGTACACCTGCTCAAAAAAAAAAAAAAAAAAAACCAAAACACTCCCTTTTGCTTCTCTCTCTGGTCAAACACCGGAATGTGTGGAGTGTTTTGCTCCACCTTGCGCTTCAATTACAAGTGCAAAGTACTTCATCAAGCAATTGCTAGCCTTCTCTCTGATTCCAGCCTCTCTCTCTTACAACTCCCTGGCCACGGGCAGGTAAGTTCAGAAAATGAGAGTGCGCTTCTTGTCGGCGTGGAGAGAGCATTTCTTCAAAGCTCTTTCTTTCCACATGTTGGTCTGTTACGTTCCTGCCCTGCTCACCTCGTATTAAAAGAGCATTTCTTCACCTTTGGCTGGGATACTGAGGAAAACAGCAGCCTCTTATCTCCTGTCTCGATAGGAAGGCCTGTTCAAACGCGTTTTTTTTAGACTTGCACTCATTGTATTAAGAGAAGACATTTCTTTAATTCATGCTGTCTTCTGAGTCAACCCGGCAAGTGGATTACATTTCTCTTATGTACTGTATTCGGAGTCACGGTATCCAGATAGCCAACAATGTCTCCGCAGCTCATAGCAGAATGATGGTCAGACTTTTGTACTATCTGCATGATACCACTGGCGCATACGGATGATGATGATCAGTTATGAAACAAAAGAATAATAAATGTTCCTATCCTGAGACCAATATCCCACTCTGTACTTCCCTATAGCAGCCTGTATTAATCATGTGATGTTTTCAAACATGTCCACCTTGTTTAGATTTTCATTTCTGCTCGCATAAGGGATAAAGATTTGATTGCCTGAACAACACAATATAGCAATAAGAACTGCAAGGCAAAAAAAAAAAAAAAAAAAGCCAGCTCAGAATGCAATATACTCTTTCCTTGCATATAAATCTTACACAGATGTGGATCGTTTGATTTACTTTCCATATCAAAAGCAATATCTTTCTTAGGGTAATATTAGAATAGTTTTGAATGATAGGACAAAGTGAAAAGTGATTACATCTTTAAAAATAGATGTTCTTTCTTTCTTTCTTTCTTTCTTTCTTTCTTTCTTTCTTTCTTTCTTTCTTTCTTTCTTTCTTTCTTTCTTTTCTTTTTTTTTTAAAAAAAAATCCCTAAACTTCTATTTGAAAATTGTAAGAGATCATGAGAAGATCTCTACAGGATGAGACCAAAGGTTCACTGAGCCTGCTACTCTGTTTCTAACTGAGATCAGCTTGATGACTCTGGGAAAGCCCACAAGCAGCGGGAAACGTAAGATAACAGCCCTTTGTCGTCCCTGCAGTTTTTCACAGGATCCAATCCTAAGGCCCATATCACTGGGGTATGTGTGTACCGCTGGGTAAAAGTGTCTCAAACGTGCCGTAAAGCCCGTTTGTTATACCATGTGAGCAAGTACCGTATGCAGCAATGGGATTCACAGACGACCTGGGGGAACGCTGGGCGGGACGTACGCGGAACTCCCGCGCGATTGGCTGCCCGTCCGTTCCGCCCCGCCGCCTTCCCCGCCGCCGCACGGGCTGCCCAAGCCTCGGAGGGGGCGCCTGCTCACCTGGGCCCCCCCCCGGGGGCCCGGGCACGCAGCAGTGGGGCATGCCAACCAGGGGCAGCAGGCCCAGCCCGCACGGCCGGCGGGGACAGCGGCGGGGCAGAACAGACGGGCTGCCAATCGCGTGGGCTGCCAATCACGGGCTGCCAATTACGCATATGTCCCACCCAGCATTCCCCCAGGTCGTTTGTGAATCCCATTGCTGACCGTATGACCTGGGCCGGTGCGAATTAGCACCCAGCCTCAACACAGGAGGTATGAACAGCTGGTGCTCCAGCAGCACCAGCCACCACTAAGCCCGGAGGGGTAGGGAGGGGTAGAACTGGGTGGAAGGGGGGAGAAGCAGCCCTGGGAGGGGGTAGGATGGCAGCACTTGCTGCTGCATCCTGCGCCCCGTGTTGGCAAGAGCAGCGGAGAAGGCAGATGAGAAGGCCTGGTCCGGCCTGCTGGCACCTGTGAAGGACCAGCACATGCCAGAACAGGTAGGCTATGCATGGGCTGGTGGAAGGGCCGGTGGAGTGTGGAACAAGGATGGGGAAGGTTGTAATGGGGCAGGGGGGGGTTAAGGAGGAGCCCGGATTAGGCCTGGGAGGCTCCCACTTTATCATCCCCCCCACCAGGCCTAATTTCCTGGCATGAGGCTGCTCGCATTTCTGTCAGCAATTTTGCTGGTGCAAGCCTGAGGTGCCCCATGGCAGCTGCTGGCCTTACACTGGGAAAGTGGGGAAATGTCCCCTTACCTCAGGGAGACCTCCCACAGCCTCTTTCCTTGTGCTGGATACACTGCAGGCTGTTCTGGCACTGCTGCATCGCAGATAGACCAGATTGCACTCTCAAAGGTATACTGTCTTGGGATATGGAGTTTCTAGTTTTCTATCACGGCTAAATCACATGAATGCCAGCTAAACAATTCCATACTCTCCAGGCAGACTCTGGAGTAACAATGTTAAATATGCACGGACTATGTTTCCTGAACACGGTGCCAACATCCTTCTGGAAGAATAACATTTCAGGATTACTGCCTTTAAATGAACAATCCACAACTTTGTAGGCTCAATTGCAGTTTATCTTGTTAAAGATAGTCTGTGTTAGTATTCAAAGATCCTTCTTACATTTGCTAGGGTCTCTTGGCCTTATTAATTCAAATCTTACTTTCAATGTATGCATGTAGCCAAGATAATTATTAGAAGGAAAGATCAAAGCAAGCATATTATAGTCCTATTCCATTTTCTGCTGATGTGAGTGATCTCCCTCTTCTTTGATGTTGTATGCTTCTACAGTGAAAGTACAGAGGATAAAAATACTACACCATGTAATCTGGCATTTATCCCATGAGAGCAGAATTCCAAATTGTGACACATGTCAAGAAGTAAAAAAAAAACAACAACTTAAAAGAGCCCCATGCTTTATAAAGTGACACATTTTGCATTTAAACACCATCAAACATCATTTTCCATTATAAATTTAGTCCCTGATTGAAAATTCAAAGAATTTCTGTAAGTTTAAGTCAGAGAAAATGACAGCAATATTTTTATAAAATAGCAACCATATTTACTAGTTGTTACGCTGAGGTTGTGGCTTAGCCACAATTCATGCCCAAACCCTTTATTTAAGGCAACAAAGGCTCTTTGTCCTAGCAAAACAGGTTGGTTCAGCCAGTCTTAATGGTGCGAGAGATGCATGAATAACATATCCCGATGTGTTTTTCTTCTGCTAAAAGCAGCTGCAAGACGGATTTGGATCTGAGCCATGGAACTGGGGTAGAGTCTAACCTTTCTCCTCTGTGCGTGGCCTTTGACCCAAATTGCCCCCTCCCTGGAATTGCTATTAGCAAGTGTTAGCATGGTTTGTCCTGCATGGCTAATGCAGCCTATAGCGCCTTGGCCAGGGGCAGGGGGCCATTTTGGACCTGATCTGCGGTTACGGGAGGAAAGGGTAGACTGCCCCTACCCAGTGTTGTGGTTCCAATCCAAATTTCTTGGTTGAAAAGAGCACAAGGTTTGGTCTTTTGTGTTTCAGTGGACAATGCGAATTCTTCCACTCCCACTGAAGAAGTAGGAATGTTATCATTGAACTAGGTGGTCTCAAGACTGTTTCGCCTGTATGCCAACCACATGGATAGATGCAGACGCTCCAATAAAATGCAAACAGCTTTGGCACTCACTCTGCTGAATCTGGAATGGAATTCTTTTTCAGCCCTCAACACTGTAGGCTAACCCTCTGTGGCGAGGGAAGGCGTGGTTGAGGACTATGGGACTGCACAAGAACATTCCACCCCTGGTAAATAAATAAGGAAATGTAAACAGGTCTAGAGCACCATGCACCACACCCACAAGTTGTATCCAAGGAACATGCGTCTTGACTAAGCGTCGCTCAAATCTATGGAGACAAGTTTTTCATGAATAACTGAAATCCCATTTATTTAAGTGGTGCTTAGTCAGGTTCTTCTCTTGAGTTATGATCTGTTCTCTCCTTGGCGGAGAACAGATCCTTGTTGCAAATAATAAGGAATAAAACAGACTAATCCCAAGAGTCTTTTGGCCACCTCTGCATTGCCATGTCCACGAGACTCTGCTCATATGATAGATACGGCTATAAGAATGGGATAAAGATAGAGACAAGCGGGTTGCACCTTTCTGTAAACGGATGATTCTTTTGTTTGTGCAAGGACAGTAGCACAGCCAGAACGGGGGTGGCACAATAAGTACTGCAGGCACTGCAATGTCCCCTGTAAGAGGCCCCTCCTACTTGCCACCAGAGCCATTTCAGACAGCAATGGTAACATACTGGAGATGTTGTTATTTGCCAGTGCACCAGTGATTTGCCATCATCGCCTGAAATGGCTATAACAGCGAGTAGGAGGGGCCACATACTGTATGCAGCACCTTGTGGCATCTGCAGTATTTACCGTGCCACCACGCCTCTGGCTATGCCACTGTGCAAGGGAAAGACACAACATTCACGACTCTCTCCTCAACCTGCAGCCCTCTGTGTTCTATACAGTCAGTCAGTCAGTCAATCAAATGTATATACCACTTTTCAACAAGATTTTCACAAAGTGGTTTACAGGCAAAAAATAAAGTTAAATAGCTCCCCATCCCCACTCACAATCTACCATATATAATCATGTATAAGTCAAGAAATGTATGCCTAAAAATTGACTAGAAAAACCTGGACCAACTTATATGGGGGGGGGGACAGTAAATACCTTAAAGTCACACGATTGGTGGATGGCTGAGCTGTTCCGAGTACTCCAGGGAGCTGCAGACCTTCTAAGCATGCTCAGAAGCAGCTGAGGAAAATGGAGTCCTCTGGAAAGTGAAACTGAGCCACACAGCAGAGGCGTTTCTACAGGGATGGCAAAGCTCTAAGTTTTGCAAGAAGCCTTACCCTGTCGTGTAAATCCCTCCTCTCCCTTGCTGCTGTAGCCAGTAAGCAATGCCAAGATTGGCTAAAACGGTGCAGGAGAGGAGTAATCTCCACTGCAAGGTAAGGCTTCGTGCAAAACTTAGAGCTTTGCCATCCCTGTAGAAACGCCACTGCCACACAGTGCATGTTTACTCACAAGTAGGTGGCCGTGCCATGGCGCGTTGGAAAGGGCTGGCTGAGAGGAATGCAACGCTGCCAAGAATGGTCCAGGTCTGATGAACGTAGGCCCCAAAAACACTCGAGAAGGAAGTCCCTCTAAGTTGAGAAGTATTGAAACGGAGTGAAACGGAGCTACGGGGTTGCTTTTACTTGTGGGTAAGCAAGTGATTACTGCAACATGTGAGCTAAATTCAGCAGGGCTCTTCAACCTCTACCTGTGAGGATTGTGCATTCACGTGCAAAAGGTAAACGGGCTGCTTGGAAAACTTGCAGGATGAGCTTTCAGACCATGTGCTCTCTTTGGTTCCAGGCGGCTGTGCTGCTGAAGTACTGTTCAACCTATGGGTGGGGAGAGAAACTGGCTCTTTTATTACTCCCAAGTATTACTCCCAGGCAGGTATGCTGCTCTTCTTCTCTTCTCCAGGTGTATAGGAGAATCTGAGGGAAGGGGAGGCAACACACACCCTGCCTTTTCCTTGCAAGAACACAACAAACCAATTTAGGGGGAGGGGTAATCGTTATAGAAATTGAGGAAGATGACCCCGAGGAGATAGGGAATGGTATCAGCAGTGGCCCCTTGTCCAAATCAGGCAGGAATGACAGGGTTAACCCAGAGCCTTTTGCCTACAGCTGGTTCACAGCTGCATTCTATTTGGGATAACAAAGACCCTGGGGATAAAATGAGCTCCTGGGAGGATCAGTGATGTTGGTGTAGAGTGGTGGGAAAGGGCTGTGGATGGGGACTAGGACTGGGATTGTGGTTGGCACTAAAGGTGCTCTTGAAGACTGTATGGAATTATTATGTGGTTGCCATGCCCCTGGAGTCACCAACTGAGGAGGAAGGAGGACCTTTGTGGCTGAGCAGGCAAGCTGACTGCATTTTGCCTTCTCATGGATGGCGGGGTTTAGTAGTGCCTTGTGTAAAACTAAGGTGGTTTTGGATGATAGCAGGAAAGCTATTTAGCCTACTGTGAACATAAAATTGCAGAGAGAGTTATCACAACAGTTATCCTTGCAGAAGCCAGCTCAAGCCTGTAAAATGGCTCTGCAAGTAGGTAAACTGAGCTCAACATGCATTCCTATATTCCAGGCATATATGCTTAATCAGTTCTAGCCAGTGCTAGAACAGTGCTAAAAGGTTTGGGAACAACTGGTTTAATAGTTGCTTATGCTGCTGTTTTATTTTGGTTTTTTCCCTGCACTTTAATAAATAGGTAGATTGTACAGTTCTTAGGCAACAATTACTGATAGATCATTATCAGAATCTGGAGTTGGGTAAAATCAAACAAAATGATCTAATTCAAAGAATTGCAGATACCCTTAAGTTTCCCCCTTGACTTATCCACGGGGCATGGCAAATTCCATGATTTTTGGCTTAAATCTTACCCTTGACTTATCCATGAGATTGACTTATACACGAGTATATACGGTAAACAAGAACCGCCAGCAACAAAAAAAAGTGCCTCTTACCCAGTTAGCAGGCATACAGTCCTGATCCACAAGGTTTCCTGGCCTTCCAGAACAGGGTTTTTTTTGGGGGGGTGGGGAATGAATGGAGCTGATATTTTGAGGAGAGGGCAGGTTCATTTGTTTGTATAATTTTCTTTCCACACATACACTCCTTAGGATACACCCCAGTGCTTGCTAAAATAAAACTTATAAGCTTATGAAGAGCATGTATGATCCCAGCACTACCCAACAGGAGTTCATGTTTAAGATGCGTACGTTCTCCCCAAGTCAACTGTGGCCCTATACTTTCATCCAAGGTCAAAACTAGAACAAAACTCATACCAAATTCTCCATTTGGGTTCCAAGGTAATAAATACAAAGAAATAGATGCATAAACCACGATGCAATATTACTATTAGTTTTCACATTGTCCTAAGCTCAGCTATCTTGAAAGCCATTCCACTTCTGCTAGGCTGAGAGTCAAATCCTTATGGATGTGACAAAGAAAACATAGCAACGCACTTAACAATGAAAATATGTATTCCTTCCTTTTTCCGAGTAAACTCCACTGAAGCCTACATAAATGACATATAAAGCTTTCATGAATCAGGCCTGGGGCGATGCGTTTAAGTGGTCCCTGCTGCATTTGCACACACAAACAGTTGCACAGTATATTAAGAACCGCAATAATAGGCAAATAGCTGTAAAATATTAGCATGATTTCATTTGCACTCGGACTGTTTCCCCAGCTAGCCCGACAACCCATTTTGAGGAAATAACTAACATGTCAAAGGACGGCTTGCGAGTTGGGGTGGGGCTTGATAAGGAGAAAGCTGTTTTGCATGGGATTATTTTTAATACGTGTTGAAATAAAACCTCAGAGAGGGCATGTCGGGCTGCTGCTTAGACTGAATATTTCACACAGAATCCGGCTTGTTATCAATTAATTCAACTTACTTCCTCATCAATTCTCCCCCCTTGGTCCTGATGGTTTTATGACCTAGACCCAGGCGATCCCCTTAGGCAGTCCATCTGATAATTGACACATTTTCTAACTCAGGGTAGTGATGCCCAAGCCACTGCTTTCAGGCCGTGACTTCAGCTTATTGGAGTCTGCAGTGGGGGCTCCTTTTATCCCTCATACATCAGAATACACTGACAGCTCTCCCAAGCAGGGACGCAGCCGATCTCTCCCTCAGGAAAATGTATGCAAACACCTCCAGAAAATTGTACTGGTTGCCAGGCATCACAATGGTGACATCTTTATGATAAACATGGTATGCAGAAGAAGGCCTAATAAAAGAATAACAAATTATTACATCCAGAGGGCAATTTTACAAGATTAACTGGTGTAATAAATTATTGCCCGAGTCAGAATGCTGTGTTACCTTTTAAGGTATTTCACAGGGCTGGGGAGAAAAAAAAATGAGTTGGCCTATAAAAAAAGGAAAAGGAAAAGAAACCGCACAGAATGCAGAGCAGCAAACAGTAAACCAATTCTTACATTTTTCTAAGGGTGGTCATGAGAGCAGTGGGTGGTATTTGGCTGTCTGCATGCAAGGACTTGCTGCAAAATAGGGTTCTGCGCACCGTTCATGCCAAGATGCCGAGCTTTGTCATTATTTTCTTTTTTGCTCTCCGGCTGCTGGACATTCAGCACCAGCGCAATCTACATAATATCAATTTGAACAAAAGCCTGTAGCGCTTTATTTCCAAAACTATTTTCATCCATTAAAAATTACAAAGAAAACGCCAGGAGCCAAAGATCTTTCATACTAATTATCAAATATTTTTATTCCTTTTTTTTTTTTTTTTTGCCCTGTGTGCTTTCAGGAAAACACAAAAGCCCAGTACAGCCTTCCATTCCCTTCTCATTGTCCTCTCCCACTTTCTTTCTTTCCTGCTCTGTATAACAGGCAGCATTCTCAGCTTAAAAGAAGAAAACATATAGAATGCCATATCCCTGCTTTTAATATTTTAAAGAACATATTTTGGGTGGCTCCCTTTGTCCTTATCTTTTATGTCTTTAAAATTCTCTCTCTCTCTCTCTCTCTCTCTCTCTCTCTCACACACACACACACACACACACACACACACACAGAGAGAGAGAGAGAGAGAGAGAGAGAGAGAGAGAGAGAGAGAGAGAGA
>JAJKFI010000021.1:6739614-6758629 GCA_029204185.1 Lerista edwardsae
AGAGAGAGAGAGAGAGAGAGAGAGAGAGAGAGAGAGAGAGAGAGAGACCTGTCTTGTAGAACATAAGAGAATATCTACATGCTGTCTTTACACACCCTTCAGTGAAAGCTCAGATTTGCATTTCAGTCATAAATGAAGGAGACACATGTGGGTTTTTTTCTTTCCCTGTGGTTATTCCAGTCACAACCCCAAGATTTCCCACAACTCATAAAAGACAGAGCCTGAATCTGGAGTTCAAAGGCCGTGGCTGTTTTGCAATTTATCATAAGTTCTCATATGCTACATGGGCATAATACATTAATAGGGTAGCACAGCTTCAAATTTCCAAATCCTAGTCCCTTTCCTGCATAACGGGTCCTGTTTTTCTAGTGTCACCAATCAGGTATAGAATGATTTCTTCATTATAGTGAGCCCGTGTTTTGCTTAGGACAGGGGTCTCCAAACGTGTTGCATCATATATAGGGGCATTTAAATGGTGACCCAGTATCCTGGGGGCACACACTTTGGAACAGAACCCCCGCAGATACCAAGGTTGCACTTTATCCCACCTCAGCAGGGTGCTGTGAGCTGCCCCCCCCCCACCTGCCAAGGGCTGGATAAAAACCTTCCAGAGGGTTGATTTGGCCCTTGGGCCAGGATTTGGAGACCGCTGGCAGCCTGGTTCTGTGCTGCCAGGCTCCTATAGGAGAAGTGGTGCCAAAATGGTCACTGCTGCTTCCTGCTGGAGCTGCAGCAGCAGCTGACAGAGGAAAAGCTGTGGGCCTAGCAACAGGGCTACTCTAGTCTCCGCCTGCTATTTTGCAGGTGAAGACTGGAGAGCCCCATGTCAGGCTTCCACGCCTGACATGGAGGCTTGGGGATATGGTGTCGAGCCCGGCTGCCAGTCCCACCCACCTCCTGGAGTTGCTCCTCCCTTCCCTCTGCCCAGTCTCACCTTCTCCCGCCTGCTCCATTCCCTGTGTGCTGGAGGCACCCACCTTCTTCTGTTCCCCCCCATAGCACAACACAAAACATTAACACTTCCCTGTATCCTGGCAGGAACTAACTTCCCTGTTGCTCATGCCAGTCTGAATGCTGGCTTCTAGATCGCCCTCACAAGGCCTTTTGCTCAATGTGGAAGCTGCAAAAAAAAGCAAGCAGGACTCGTGGGGAAAACACAAGTTTTTGTGAATCAGGTTTTTCAGATTCATGACACATTTTTAAGTTAGTGGATCTGAGTCTCACGTCACACCTGAGTCATTGTCACACATGACTCGAGTGTACATGAGTCAATGAAAAAAGTGTGTTTTCAGGACAGGACTTGAGTTCTATGCACATGAGCAGTGTTAATACTGGTGGAAGGAAGTCTTGGAAACACCAAATTCCAACACCTCGAAGCAGGATGCACTCTGAAAGTTCTGTCTTAGAAGTTGAAATACTGTATCTTGATGCTTCACTGATCATCAAGGTCCCATATTTCCCTAAAGGTCCACACAACCTCCTTTGAAGCCTCCCAATCCTCACCTTTATGGTGAGCAGTGGAGGATCACTGCACTTGAGAGGTAGTGTCACTTCATCCCTGTCTGCCAACCATGCTCTGGACAGGTCTGCCAACCATGCCCACAGGCCTGCCTGCCTGGGGAGAGGGGGTGGAGGCTGCATCCGAGCCTCCATCCCCAAGCCTCATGGCCCTGATTTGGGCTGCGTGGCCACCTCGGCTTTGCACCTGCTATTTAGCAGGCGTACATCTGATGAAACCTTAGGGGAGGCTGGAGCCTCCCTGGGGCAAGGGCACGAATATGAATATATGTTCACTGGATATGGTGTGCTGGATATGGCGCAGACCTGCTGGTCTTGGCATTCCAGCACAGCTTAGGATTGCATTCTAAGTATCTCATTATTTATAGCAGTGTTATCCAAACTGTGGGTCGGGACCCATTTGGTAGGTCATGACCAGTGATGTCATGCACCCACTACGCACCACTACGCGAGTACCGGTTCCTAGAAGTTGAGCTGGCCCCGCCCACTCGAAGCTGCCCCCGTCGGCTGGTTGGCTCAGCAGCTGTGCATGCGTACTGCACGCCCGCAGCCATTGCCTGCATTTTCTGTGAGGAGGCAGGCAGGCAGGCAGCATGGTAGTGGCAGCATCATGACATCACTTCCGGCTATGACCTCACTTCCTGCCACGACATCACTTCCAGCTTATGATGTCACTTCCGGTGAGCGGACCCCGACAAGTGCCGATCAAAAGTGAGTACCTGTTCCTAAATCATTTGGATGACACCACTGGTCATGACCTGATGTCAGGTGGGTCGCAGAAAGCCGGAAGCAGTCATCTTGGAAACTGCAGACCTTACTCTTGTTATATTCCTTTTGTGACTGTTAACAGTTTTTAATTTTCAAATGAGGGTTTTTTTTAAATTTTGTTTTTAGTTCACTGGTTTTACATCATAGTTTGTCCTAATGTTGCTTTCTGTCAGGGATGTTTCATGGCTGCACAATTGCCATAGTCCAAGCATGCCAATTTGCATTTCAGGAGTGTCATTTTATTATATCACAATGATGGCACTTCCTGATTGATGATGGCACTTCCTGCTACAACATCACTTCCAGGTTAATGACATCACTTCTGGTGGGTCCCGACCCGAAGGCCATTCTAAAAAGTTGGTCCCAGTCTAAAATGTTTGAATATCATTGATTTATAGCAATATATGATTAAGAAACTCTCGGTGAACCATGATGTTGGTGACTCATATATGTTTGCACATGTTTAAGATCACAATTATGACCACACTATCATATGTTTAGGGTAACAAGCAATATGACTTACTGATCTTCAAGTATGTGGACTTGATCTGTATATTTTGCTTAGTTCCAGATCAAACCTGCTGCATGAATAAATCATTCACATGGAGAAAGGCTGCTGGAAAGGGCAATAATGGTCATTTGCATATCAAAGCAGTGTGCATATTAGGCAAATGTACCTTCTTCCTAAATACATAGTGCCTGGCACATAGATCTAAGGAGATACTTTCAGAAGACCTTTGTCTCACAAATAGAAGGAAAGGAAATGCCTCCCAATCAACAGCCATTCACAGGAAAATTGCACTCAGGAAAAAAGGTAGCTCATCAGCAGATTTCCTATCAGCTCCACAGGCAGTTCCTATAAACCTGGCTGTAGCTGAAAACCAAATAAGACAATTGGGGAGAAGCCAGTGAATAGTCTACTATAGATAGCTAGGCTAGAGGGGAAAACACACCAGATGAGCTGGAATTGTTAATTTATGGCCTTGAATAGTAAAATGCACCCTACAATCAAGGTAAAGAGGCATCACCAGACATATTGTTGACTCCAGGTAACTACAGGTAAATGAGATTATATACCTGGAATGTGCCACGGGGTATGATGATTCACCCAAGATGAGCACACAGAAAAAGTTCATCAGCCACTCTGAGCAAGCCTTGAACAAGTCAGGGGGTCCTTCAGTCATCTATCCTAAGGTCTAAAAAAAATTACAAAGGGATCTTGAACATGCAGTGCAGAATATACTTGTTAGGGCATGGTTTGGCCATGTAGTTTCCAAGTTTCAGGGGAATGCAGGGATGTCCCAAGCACATGGTGCCTTTTGAAGGATCACCCTGGTTCACTGCTTTGTCATACATCAGGAACAGCTCCAGGCACAGTTGGGCAGGACCAGGCCAAGGGAAAATGTTACCTGATGTATCCATCCCCCTTTTTATGCACACCCTACCTGAAACCATCACCACCTTTCCCACTCAGACTGGGAAAGCAGTGGGTGATGGGCTGGGGGAGGTGATGGGCAGGTGCAAGGTGCGAAGTCACCAGACAGTTCTTTGCCTCCCCAGCCCCCTACTCGAAACTCTTGATGGGGGTCTCTCCAAGCATGCTGTTGGCTGTAGATAGGTGGCACAGTTCCTTGAGCGATCAGGACAGTTAGGCTGGAACAACGCAAGGCAAATACAGATAAAAGGAAGTACTTTTTTACCCACCGGGTAGTTAATCTGTGGAACTCCTTGCCACAGGAGGTGGTGATGGCATCTGGTCTTGATGCCTTTAAGAGGGGATTGGACAGATTTCTGGAGGAAAGGTCCATTGTGGGCTATAGGCAATGATGGATTGTGCAACCTCCTTACAAAGGCGGTGGGCTACTGGTACCGGGTGCAAGGGAGTGGCAACAGGATGCAACAGGATCTTTTTGTTTCATTCCTCCCTGGGGCACCTGGTGGGCCGCTGTGAGATACAGGAAGCTGGACTAGATGGGCCTTTGGCCTGATCCAGCAGGGCTCTTCTTATGTTCTTATGTTCTTATGTTACATTTCTATAGCCCTTTCAAGTGTGTACACATATTATCGTGTCATAACTCTTACAAAGATCCTGTAACCTGTTAGTGCTGGGTCATTTTGAATCCTTGGGCATCTCAGCCTGGAAGGAGAAGGGTATTGCTAGCCATCCGTGGCCTCCTCCATCTCACTGCAGGCGCAATTCCAAGCGTCGATGCAAGGGTCACTGTAAAGCAAGTTGGGACCACTCTCGAAGTCAGGGAGGCCAGTGCACAGATGTGCGCCATCCTCCCTGACTCCAAGAGTGGTCCAAACACATTTACAGTGGCCCTGGTGCTGGCCAAACTTTACTGGCCTAACTGTGCCAGCCTCACTCCAGGTTAGGATTGCGCCCTCAGTCTTCTCTTTCTTATGCTAAACATGCCAAGCTCTTTTTTTTTTTAATGATTCCTCACGAGACTCTGTTTCCAGATGTTTCATTAGCTTTATTGCCCTCCTGTTCCAACTTATCAATGTTCTTAAAATGAGATGCCCCAAACAGGATGCAGTAGTCCAAGTGATTTCTATCTACTGCAGAATAGAGTGGAACAATTACTTCTCATGATCCAGTCTCCATACCTCTGTTAATGCAACTAATGCTTCTTTGTTTTTTTTTTTGCAGCTGCATCACATTGTTGGCTCATATTCAGTCTGTGGTCCTCTAGACACCCAGATCCTTTTCAGTGATTTCCACAGTCTCCTTGCTTGGGACCCCAGTCTCTTTCCTCATCAGCAAACTTCCTGGAGTGGCTGTTTGCAGGAAGTCCCGTCAGGGTCTTGTAAGACCCCTGGGATGGGGAGAACTGGCACCGTAGTGGCAATGCTACTGATTGTTCATCCTCTGATGCAGGGCCCTGACATTCAGTGGAACCCTTCCACTTGGCTCTTTCCAATCTTGGTGCTATCAGAGGCTACAGCCACACCTGTCCAGTGGATCAGGATAGTAACTAAGGGCAGAATCCTAAACTGTGCTGGAACAGGCAGGCCGGCGGGTCTGTGCTGTATCCAGCACAGCTTGGAAGGCTGCTGGAGGCTCCCTGGGGCAAGGGTAACTTCATGCCCTTACACCAGGGGAGGCTCCAGCCTCCCCTATATGTTCCTCGGATCTGCGTCCATAAAATTGCCAGCACAGGTCCAAATAAGCCGTTTCACCTGAATCAGGGCCCACTTCCCAGGGACAAGGACCTTCCTCAGGCCAGCATGCCCACTGCCCCCCACCACCCAGAACTGCCTTCTGCCCGCCCTCCTCCCAGAACCACCCCTGTGCCAGCCAAGTTCAGCTGGCGCAAGGGCAGCTCTATCCCAGTGCTCTCAGGCTGACATACTCCTAGCGTTGACCCGAGCGCTCTAGCACTGGTTGTGCTGCTTGGCGCTCCCATGTCGGTGCCAGTCACGTAGTGCCAACGCAACAACATTGCGTCAGCACTACGTCGGGAGTTAGATTGCGCCCTAAGTCTTATTATTGCAGATGGACCGAAGCTGAGATTTTGGGAGTTATTTGCCAAAGTTCTAGTATGTTGGAAGAACGAGGATTCAAACTAGGGCCCTCCTGATTTGTAGCTGGTTCTCTTAGCCATTATACTAACACTCATAGAGGTAGAAATCCACCAAGCCTACCTGCACGAATAAGTCAGCTGACTGGGATCAGGTGATACTAATAGACTCTGTTCAAGTTTCAGGCTCAGATTTTTGCTTGCTGGTCTGAATAGCTAGGAAACCTACTATTGTTGAAGACAAGACTGCCTTTTACTTGGCCCTTGGTGTGACATCACGCCATGTTGCATTTCTTTTGTATATTCCATATGGTGTAACTTGTTTTGCACTAATGCACAAAAGACAAAATTGAAAATGTAATTACCTTACTCTCAGGCTTCCTCACTGATGCTTGATAACTTGAGCACTTTGACATCTAGTACTGTCAGGAATCTATCTACTATCCTAGTACTACTACTGTTTAGTGCACTGTGGTGGTGCAGCGGGTTAATGCGCTGTTGCTGGGCTTTCCAACCGGAAGGTTGGGAGTTCAAGTAAAGACTGTGCGACGGAGTGAGTTCCCGTTGCTTGTCCCAGCTCCTGCCAACCTAGCAGTTCGAAAGCACCTAAATGCAAGTAGATAAATAGGGACCACTTCAGTGGGAAGGTAACGGCGTTGCGTGCGCTATGGTGTAGAGTCATGCCAGCCACATGACCATGGAAGCTTGTCCTTGGACAAAACGCCAGCTCTACAGGGTTTGAAATGGAGATGAGCACCGCCCCCTACAGTCGGTCACGACTAGACCATCCGGTCGTGGGGAAACCTTTACCTTAACCTTTTTACTGCCAGGAATAGGGGCATATAACACATCCCACTGCAGTTGGAATGGAACTGTAAAATTGGACATCTACACATTTTGATGGTAGAAATATTTCCTCTAACTCCCATGCTAAATGCTAGTCTTTCCATTTGGTCCGGTACCAAAGAAGAAAAAAACACAAAAACATAGAACTGCTGTCAAAACTCAAATAAAAATGTGGAACTTCCATAAGGATTGGTCAGTATCCATTTGGGAAAAGACAGACCTTTATGTAATTGTTATGTTAGGTATAACTGGCACATCACAAACAGATTCAAGGCCCAATCCAGAAGGCCCTGTCGCCAGCGGTAAGTGCGTACCGCTGGCTCAAAGCGTCGCAAACGTGCCATAAAGCACTCTTGCCTGGCCCCACCGCGAGTGGATGGAGAGATGGTGCTCTAGCAGCCCCAGCCAGGTTGGGGCAGGGAGACGGGGAGGAACTGGGTGGAGGGAGGGGAGGAGCAGGCTAGGGAGGGGGTGGGACCTGGCAGTGGCTTCCACTGCCGGATCTCATCCCCTCGCCTCGCCCAGGCAGCCTGACACGGGGCTGCTTGATTCACTGCCGGCAAGATAGCTGGTGGTGAGCTGAGGAACCCCCACTGTGGGTAGCAGGTGGAGACATGGAGCAGGTGAAATGTGGAGACTAGAACGTCCCCTTCTCCTGAGGAGCCTCTGGCAGCTGCCTGCCTTCTGCAGGATGCAGCGGTGGCCATTTTGGTACCACTGCTCCTACAGGAGCCAGGCAGTTCAGGATTGGGCTGCCCCGCTCTGAAGTTATCTGGTAGGGGTAGAAGACAGAATAGTTTTTTTAGAATAGTCATAGGTTTCAGTCTGACTTCCAAAACGTATTTCCGCAAATTCATGCCTTTTCATGTTATCACAAAATTAATATGGTACGATAGTATGAAAAGACTTGGAACATAGGTCCACGCTAGGCAGACTAAAATTCTGACCACCTGAGAATCGACAACAAATCGGCCAGCCCAACATTCTTTACCAATCTTCATTCTTTGCAGTCTTCAAGATGACAAGTGGATATCAAAGCAGTTTCCTGAGCAAATGCTTAATTGCACCTGTTTCAGCCTTTTACAGTAGCCATTAGCAGTCTCCATAATGAGCGAATCCATTGCTGGGCTCATAAAACTGATATCTCAAGGCCATCAGTCAAAATGCCAAGAAAGATTAATATTAATAGGCAAGGATGTGAGAGGAGCAACACGTGAAGCATGGGCTCTGTTTCTCTTGCATCTTTATTTCCTCGGATGAATGATCTGCTCAACTGGTAGATGATGCAGGGCTCTCTGGGAGGAAAGTCCATTTACTGGGGGGGAGAAGAGGCTGGTGTTGCTACTGACTGGCTTGGTGGTGGCCCCTATCCCTCCTGCCCTCAGCAAATATGGAATGTGCACTGAGATATGGTGTGCTGGATATGGTGCAGACCTGCTGGCCTCACCATTCCAGCGCAGTTTAGCATTGCATTCTAAGTATCTCATGATTTATAGCAGTGTTATTCAAACTGTTGGTCAGGACCCATTTGGCGGGTCACGACCTGATGTCAGGTGGGAAGTGGAAAGCTGGGAGCAGCCATTTTGGAAACTGCAGACCTTACTCGTCTTGTATTCCTCTTGTGAGTGTCAACAGTTTGAATTTTCAAGTGAGGGTTTAAAAAAATTTTTTAGTTCAGTGCTTTTACATCATATTTTGTCCTAATCTTGCTTTCTGTCAGGAATGCTTCATGGTTGTGCAGTTGCTGCGGTCCAAGAATGCCAATTTGCATTGCAGGGGTGTCATTTTATTATGCTATAATGACAGCACTTCCTGCTTGATGATGTCACTTCCTGTGACAACATCACTTCCAGGTTAATGACAGCACTTCCAGTGGGTCCCGACACGAGTGCCAGTCTAAAAAGTGGGTCCCGGTCTAAAAAGTTTGAACACCACTGACCAAGGCAAATGCAAAATTATAAAATGTTGTTTTTTTCCAGGACAGCGAGAGGTATTCGGGGGATAGAAGTGGAAACTGAATATACAGTTGGCTTATGTCCTCTGCAAGGGTTATGTTTCAATATCAGTACATAAAGCCAACATTGCATATAGTTGAAACTCTCTTCGATCAAACACATACTGTCTCTTTAAGAACTAAATGCACAGTTTGAGAGACATGCAGGAACTGAGGAAATAGCAGCTTCATTCTTTCCTTTAGGCTCACTCTGGGCCACGGAGAAAGAAATTTGAATGGCAGGCAGAATAGCTGGCACTATTTAGATCATTTTTCTCTGTCATTGGGGGGGGGGAGGCAAGGATGCATACTTGAGTTTGTCCACACAAGGTGGAGGGTGACTGTATCTTTCTGAAATCAAATGGATTGTACAGGCATACCCCAATATCCACTGGAGTGCTGTTCCGGACACAACATGGATACCTGAAACCATGGATAGGGAAACATCAGTGGTTTTGCTGCAACAACATAAAAAAAGGAATGATTTGTTAATTCTATGGTATCAGTGGATAACTGAAACTGTGGATACCAAATCTTATGTGTTCCCTGAGGCATCTGGTGGGCCACTGTGAGATACAGGAAGCTGGACTGGATGGGCCTTTGGCCTGATCCATTGGGGCTCTTCTTATGTTCTTATGAGTGGTTTGGAGTGGGAAAGGGAATGTTATTGTGCACAGCTGCTGCTGAGATCCTCCCCCTCCCATCCCTTCCCAGCCTATTGCACTCCCAGAATCACCTCCTAACTGCTTCCACCACATCCCTACCTGCTCTGTGAAGCCCTTTTAGAGCCATTGGTCTGGGACTTAGAGTAGGAACTTGTGAGATCCACCACCTTATGCCCTGGATAACATTGGGCTGTTAACATAGAATTGTGATATTATTCATTTCACTACATGATCCCTGATTGGTTAGGATCACCTCTATGGCGAATCTAGGAAATGTTACCTTTACTTGTTCTTATTTGACCTCAGCCATTTTTTTCCTTTATCCAAATCTAATTTTCTATGCAGCATGCTATATCATGAGCAGCATGACCAGCATTATGCACCATGATGCTGCATTGTGACAATTCACTACACAATTCCCAAATGGCTCTAATTACCTATATTACTTATTTGGGAAGGGGAAAAATGTAAGTCGTAACAGGAGGAAACGGTGCTGAATCGGCAGTACTTTTAGGATCATGGTCCTAGAGTGGATTGGAAAGGGTGAATATTTGCACAATCAACTTCTTTCACGAAATATATTGAATCCCTTCCTGCGAAATCACCGTACATGATGTGAAAAACCTACACAGAGCAGGGGAATATTCAGAGCAGTTTTATACAATATCCTGAAAAGGTGAAAGTTTCAAAAAGATCTTGGCAGGTCCTCTTCACCATGTACTCTAGTTCATTGGCTTTTATTTCTTTTTTGGATTTTTCAAGACTCACTGACAATAAATATACCTTATCGAAGACATCTGTAAAAAATCACACACTGCATCCACAAGAGGTTCAGTATTACTGCATCTACATCTGCATGCTATCTAAGTTATTCTAATTCTTTGGGGATAAATTATTTGTACTTCTTAAAAATACCCAGTTTCATCATTTAATTTTCTCTCCTGAACGTCCCATACAAAACGTTTGCCAAACACATCTGGTTTCAGACATGCTGTCTTTCTTGACAGTTCTGTAAAAGTATCTATAGCAAATTATTTCCAGGAATTTCTTTTGAGGTCAGACTCTTGCAAATGGTTTTTAAAAACTTGATTAAAACATTCTTTTTTCAAATTGGCCTAAGGGTAATAAATACGTTTGTGCACCATATATGTCTCCTGCAGAAATTCTTCAGAATCCACACCTCCGAACTGGAATCCATAATCTAGTTTCCCACAGGACTGCATGTTGCTAACTAGAATTATACTGTCATTCTGAAAGTAAACATGCCCCAATCCTATCCCCCCCAGGCAGCCACATTGCATGCTATGGTGGGGTGTAAGTGTGAGACCAGCAAAATCTTGCACTTCCCTCTCCATAGGCCACAAATAGATCTCCTTGGACCTTATCCTGCTATTTTACTGGCATACATCTGAAGCACAGAAGGCATGTTGGGCCAGGAAAAGGAGGAGAGAGTCGGGCAGCCTAACCCTAAACAGCACCGACATAGTAAGGCTGACACAGCAGGGCTGCATCCTAAGACCATTAGAAGGCAGCAGCAGCACAATGAAAGGCAAGGGGAGGTTTTCCCTTTACACCTGGGTAAGCCCCAGCCCTATGGGGCTGCTTGCATCTGTGCCTGTTGTTTTGCAGGGGCAGGAGCACGTGCATAGCAGCGGCCCGAATCGAGGTCGCCAAGGCTGGGAACAGGGTTTAGGATTTGGCACCATGGCTGTTGACTCTGGGGTCAGCAACCTATGATTTTGGAGCCGCATGTGGCTCTTTTAGCCGTCTGCTGCGGCTCCGGAGTCCAGGTGAAAGTAGCAAAGGAGGTGCCCAGCATTGGCTGCGACCGCGGGCTCACTCTCCCTCCTGGTAGGCTGCACTGTGCTCAGGGCTGCAGGTTGGGAATCGCCCCCTTTTCTCCCCTTCCTTCCGAGCCCCCCGAGCCGGGAGCTGCTACCGAGAGCGCCTCTCCACTCAGCACCAGTCCCGCGCTGCACACTGCTCCGGGAAGCAGGGAGAGCGTGCTGGCGGCGGCGGCGACTGGGCTCCCGCTTGGTCCGTGGATAGCCTTGTGCAGAAGGCAACCCGCGAATCTCCAGAGCTGATCCGCCGGCTGGAAGGGTGCGTGGCTTTTTGTGTTGAATGTTCCATGTGTTTGCATTGCTTCGCACGCAGAGCTGGGATGGAGCGTGGCGGGGGGTGGCGGCATGCAGCAGAGAGCCGGTGGGGAAAACTTTCTGGCTCGCTCTCGGTTGGGTTGCAAAGTTGCCCCTGGTTTTCACGCATTGGGGCAGCTCCCGCTTACAAGCACGGAAAGCGCCGGGTCTCGCAGTTGTGTATGTGTGTCCCCCGCCCGTTTTCCAGGATCTTTTGCCCGGTCCCTCTTTCTGCAACATGGAGGGATTGTTTGCATTGATGGCGTGCAAGTTGCAAAAGTTCCTGTGCATGAGCCTGGAATCCCCCTTTTGCAAACCTAAAAATAAAAAATCCTCCACCGTTTTGAAAAAAAACCAACACACCCCATAGTGGCAGCAGTGGCACGGGGAGCTGCTCGGCTCGGCTCTGGGGTCTGCCCTGCCTGCCCATCCTGCTGCTGCTTGTCACATGTGCTCTTTGCAAGCGGGCAATCCGCCGCGTTGCCCTGCAAGGTGCAGCATGGTGGCTGGTTTTTGTTCTGCCGTTCTTTTTTTACGCGCGATCGGAAGGCTGTGGAGGGGTGGGAGAGAAAGAAAGCTGGAGACAGCGAATGACGAATGTTGAGACCCGATTTTCAGCCGTGATGGCTCGTAAGAACATAAGAAGAGCCCTGCTGGATCAGGCCAAAGGCCCATCTAGTCCAGCTTCCTGTATCTCACAGCGGCCCACAGGGAGGCATGAGGCAACAAAATGCTTGCATCCTGTTGCCACTCCCTATAGTGGGAGCATAAAGGTAAAAAAAATAGCATAAAGGTAAAAAAAAAACTATATATGCAGTATTATCTTCATTTTAGATGTCAAAAGGGTTTTGTGGCTCCCGAGGTTTTCTTTTCTCCAGAAAATGGGTCCAAATGGCTCTTGGAGTGTTTAAGGTTGCCTACCCCTGGCTGTTGTGAATCACCACCCCGTCGCCGCCCAGTTACACCCCTGGCAAGCTTCTGGAATGCACACGGCAGGGTCCTGCGCTGACTGAGCGCAGCCGACGCTCAACCAGCACACGGCCAGTACTACTGATGGGTGCAGTGGCGCTCATGTGCCAGCGCTGCTGCTTGCGCCAGTCCAGCGCTCGACTAGCCAGCGCAGATGTGCTTGACAGCACGTTTGCGACAGCGCTGGAGCAGCGCAAGAGCGTAGCCCTGGCACAACGCAGGTATAGGATTGTGCTCTTAGTGAGCACTAGTGCTGGCGAGGTCCAAACTGTTCCCACCAACCACCTCTGCTGCCACTTTACCTGCTCCAGTGTGGAATCTGGGAGCAACTGGCATGTGCACAGGGCCTCTGGCTGTCTGCATCAGGAGTCCCATGGCTAGGGGTGTTTTGTTTTCTTTGTTTGCTTTTGTTTTGGTTAAAAACTGCATAAAAACACAAAACACTGCCTTTGGGGGAGTTAAAATGTTTGAATTAAAAACACAAAACACCACATTTTGGTGTTTAATATATTTTCCAGAAATTAAAATACTTTTCCATTTAGAAATAATACTGTAGCTGCATCTGTTAACCTATCACCTACCTCATTGGTTCTCAAACCTTTTAGACAGGAACCCACTTTTTAGAGTGGCACTTGTGTCAGGACCCAATAGAAGTGATGTCATTAACCTAGAAGTGATGTCATGGTAGGAAGAGACATCATCAAGCAGGAAGTACTGTCACTGTAGCATAATAAAATGATTTTCTTGGAATGCAAATTGGCATTTTTGGACTCCAGCAATTGTACAACCATGAAACATCCCAGACAGAAAGCAAGATGAGGGTAAAATATGATGTAAAAGCACTAAACTAAAAACAAAGTTTTAAAAAAACCGCACTAGAAAATTTGAAGTGTTAACACTCACAGAAAGAATATAGAAAGAGTAAGGTCTGCAGCTTCCAAGATGGCTGCTCCCAGCTAACTGCATAGCGCTGACACTACCACATAGCATCAACACTAACGGGAGTTCGGGATTGCACCCTAAGTGAGCACTTCCCCATATAACCTTGCACTAATTTAGCAGTAGTCCCATCCCTCGACACCTTCATACCATGGTGTCAGCACTGTCTAAGTTTTCTCTTTTTTGCTTTGCTTTGGAATAAAGAGCTTTACCCTCTCAGCCATGGACTGGACTGGCTCCTTCCTCACATCCCAAGGATCCCCCAGCCTGCTGCGAGAGCGGCTACAGGCTGAAACAGGAATTGTTGGCCTAAGCCCTCCTAGTAGCTCATAGCAGAACAGAGGTTTGAACCAAAGCCTTCCTTAGTAGTGGCTCAGCACAGCCACAACTACGCCAGTTCTCTTAATTAAGGGTACGTTTGAATCTCAATAGCCCAATAGCTGGACTGAATCTCAATAGCCAACCTCAATAGCTGGGTTCCACTCAGACCACAAGGGCACATCTACAGCTGTATGAGGCACATGCGCCATTCCAGGCATTTGAAAAGTCCATAGGCCCTGGCCATGGATAAGATCAATATGTAGCTCCCTGGCTAAAGTTATTCCAGAAGGTCTGCCTTCTATTTCAACAAGGGGATGTCAGCTACAATTTCAGTAAATGGCTGGCACTACTAAGTATGTTAACAGTGCAGTATTAGTATAATTTGGCACAGAAGTTTTCATAAATTCTCCATGCTGTAATGGGGCTCAGCTTGTCGCTTGCATTCCAGTTTGCCTTCTCAATGAGGCAACCAGATTTTTTTTCCCCTCAACAGAAGCTGTAGCCATCTGGTATATTTAAGTAGGATTTTTTATTCATCAACATCAACTTTGCTATTACCTTTGCATTATTTGTTAGATCTCTGGTGAAGAGAGGGGGCAACCATTCTCCTCCAAGCAGATCATGTTCACAGTTCCTTCATTGTGATTGGGATACATTTGGTCTAATTAGCAATTCGAATTCCAGGATGCGATGATGGCAACCTCAAACCTCACTTCAAACACTGTTACCGGCATCTCAGGGAGAGGTCAAAGAAATAAACTACCACTCATTAGCCTGAGGCTATGAATAATCTACCAACCATACAGAAAATTGGCAGCCCCTCTGCCTTTTGTCCTCAAGGTGCCTGTGTATTAAACTAATTGTTAAATATAGCAAGCAGATTGACAGTAGAATAAGAGACTACTTTGGCATATGTTAAAAAAATGGCGTATGAGGATTTTATTGAAATATGACCCTTACATTCCTTCCCCCACTTGTGTATAGACATTTACATGCTCCATAAAAGATCTCTGAAACCCTGAGAATATGGACTTTTAAGGTGTCTCAAGGCAAGCTTGCTAATTGGGACAATGCTTGCCTCTGTTCTTTTGAAGAAGGCAGTGAAATAGCCCTTCCAGCTATCTGAAAATACAGACATTGATTTTCAAGTTATTTGTATAGTTTAAATTCAATGACATGCACATTGTTTGTTATATGCAGAGTACATAAAAGCAACTCAAGTTTAACACACAATTCTGGTCAAAGTCAGCTTCCCCCCCCCCCAAGTTCATTTTTAAAGCTCCTTCTTTGCTTCTATTTCTACCCCCCCCCCGAAGTATTGTGTGTTGTGCAGGAAAATCTTAGATGCAACATAGAGTACAATCTTAACCTGGAGTTAGGCCGGCGTAGTCAGGCTAGCAAAGTTTGACCTGCGCAAAGGATGCCATAAAGTACATTTGGACCACTCTTGGAGTTAAGAGAGGCCAGCACAAAGATATGCATCATCCTCCCGGACTCTGAGAGTTGTCCAAACCTGCTGGCCAAACTTCACTGGTCTAACTCCAGGTTCGGATAGCACTCACAGTAACCTGCATACCAAAAAAAATTCTTTATTATTACAATAATGTCTTTATTATTCTTTAGAAAAGACTCTTTAGAAAAGACCCTCATGCTGCGAAAGATGGAAGGCAAAAGGAGAAGGGGGCGGCAGAGGATGAGATGGTTAGATGGTGTCACCGAAGCGACGAACATGAAGTTGGGCGAACTCCAGAAGCTAGTGGAGGACAGGGAGGCCTGGCGTGCTGTGGTCCATGGGGTCGCGAAGAGTCGGACACGACTTAGCGACTGAACAACAACAATGTCTTTATTAAATTCTTTTTTGGTCTCTCCCTAAACCCTTACAGTAGTTTAGGTGGCAAGTAAAGCATCTTTGGACAGTTTGGACCAAGCGTTTTATATGGTCAATCCAAATTCAGCGATGGCGCTACTGCTGGGGCATCTGCTGCATCCAGTGTGCTGTCCAAGGATGGGGCCAGTTGGCAGAGGAAAGAAATAATATGTTGCCTTTGCTTCCTGAGCACTGCACGGTCCCCAGTGGGACTCCTGTGACTGCTCTTTTGCTGGCGTAGCTCTGAGGAATCTGCTGGGGGCCTGTCCAGCCAGATCAATGTTCTGAATGTGTTCAATTTGGCAAGTGAAAGGTTAAAAGAATAAATTTATTGAGGGGAACGTAATGCAAGAGGAAGTAAAATACCTTACTACAACACCATTTGGGCAATGGAAGAACCTGGATGGAAAACATAGTGAAAAAGTAAGTAATTAGAGGAAAAACTATAGCCTGCGATGAACTTTTACTGCAGAAATCTGGCCAATTGCCTTTTAAAAGCACCTCGGCAAGACATCATCACCACATCCTGTGGCAAGGAGTTTCTCAGATTAATTACACATATTAATTACACATTGGGTAAAAAAAGTACTTTCTTTTATCTGTTCTAACTCTCCCAACACTCAATTTCAGCGGATGTCCCCTGGTTCTGGTGTTGTGAGGGAAAAGAGGGAAAAGAACATCTGACTATCGACTCTATCCCTCCCATGCATAATTTTGTATGTTTCAATCATGTCCCCCACCCAGCACTTTTTTTCTAGGCTGGAGAACTCCTAAGGTTGCAGCCTTTCCTCATAGGAGAGGTGCCCCAGTCCAGTAATCATTTTGGTCTCCCTTCTGCACCTTTTTTTTAGTTCAACTGTGTCCTTTTGGAGATGTGGAGACTAGACCTGTATGATGTGGCCTTATCATTGATTTGCACAAAGGCATAGTAGTATTGGCTGTTTTATTCTCAACCCCTGCTCCAAATCTGCTGCTGGAATTAACAGATGCTATGAGATCATAGGAAAAAAATGGCTGGCCAGAGAGCTTCTGGGTCTTCTACAATTTCTTTCTCCTAAGGTCTGAGAGTTTGACTGAGTTTTGCCATCAGTCCCTGGAGCATTAGAGCAAAAGTCTTCAGCTTTTTATCTTTTGCCCCATCTGAGAAGATAGTTGGGATCTAGGACATGGAGAAATGACAGGCTTAATTTAAAATCCATTTTTTAATCATGTTGAAATTTCTCTAAGAGTGCAATCCTAACTTGGAGTTAGGCCGGTACAGTTCGGCCAGCAAAATTTGGTCAGCACAACGGACACTGTAAAGCACGTTTGGGCCACTCTTGGAGTCAAGGAAGATGGCGCATGTCTGTATGTTGGCCTCTCTGACTCCAAGAGTGATCCAAACATACTTTATGGCGTCCCTTGTGCCAGCCAAACTTTGCTGGCCTAACTGTGCCAGTTTAACTCCTGGTTAGGATTATGCTCTCAATGTACTTTCACTGCACCTGTCCCATAACACCTGCACCTATCCTGTCCTATGGTGGTAAAATGAAAGCAAAAGGGAAACAGTGCCAGGAAAAAAAATACCAAAACTATTTGGAACTCATTCATGGCTCGGGCATTCATTTCCATATTAAAAAGGAATGAAATGAACGATTCCCATGTCGTCGTTTTTTGGTTTTTTTAAAAGACTGCTTCAAAACCACTGCACAGCCCTCGTTCTGTATGACTTACTGTCAGGCAGGGGGTTTGGCAGCAGCATAAGTAGCTGTTCCGCTGTAGGGAGAAGGTTTTTATTATACCATGAAATGCCGTGACTGCCATCTTTCTCTCTTTGTTTAGTTCTTTCAGACCCACTACTTGGCTCAGGTCCATCAGTGAAGGGGAGTAAGAGCTGTGGCAAACATTCTTAAATCAAACATTTTTGGTTCCAAAAATGACCTCCGAAAGTCTCTGTCTGTGTGTCCCCCCCCATATTGACTTTTTGCACCTATTCACTGTTGCTCACTGTTTCTCAGCAGATGTTCTTTAATGGCATTTCTGAAAAGCAGCCTTTTTCTTTCTGCATTGGTTGGGAATATGATCCCCCTGCAAACGTGTTAAATGGAGTGTGCCTTCAGCAAACAAATAGGGGAAGCTGGGAGTCATCGGCTCAGCCCCACTTCTCGGCGTCAACACTGTTCTGCGTCCAATTGCTGTAGCCGATCAGAGGAAAAACAAGAAGCTGAATCCTGTTCCAGATTAAGAGTGCAATCCTAAATTGTGCTGGATTGGCAAGGCTGGTGGGCCTGCACCAAATCCAGTGCACCTTAGATGCACTGGAGAGCCTCAATGGGGCAAGGACATGTTCGTCCCCTTGCCCCAGGGAAGGTTCTGGCCACCCCACGAGGTTCCAAGGAAGCTCTGCGGCCTGAATTGGTGCCATGTGGCCTCCCGATGGGGCCTTAGATGCAGCCAAATAGCCACATGGCAACCCCACCCCCTCCCTGGGCCAGCATGCCCACTCCCGCCCAGTTCCTCCCACCCTCCCGCTCTCCCAGAACCTCTCTGGCACCAGCTGGGTTTGGCACTCCATTGGCACTCTCAGACTGACGCTACTGATAGCATCAGACTACAACATGAAGGTGCCACTCAGTGTCCCCACGTAGATTCTATGTCGAGGGCGGGCTTACGCCCTTAGTCTGCCTAAATTAATTCTTGGGTTAGCCATCACAGGGAAAGACGCCTTCTCGTTGGAAGGCCCTGAATTCACACAGCCCCAAATCATAAGCAGGATCTTCCCCCACCTCAGTCACATTATCGAAAGAGAATTTCAAAGTCTAGAGGAAGGTTCGTTCTCCCCATTATGAATATGGCACGATTTGGATTGCAAGAATATAGCACAAAATTATGCAGCCAGGGTGCTGACTTAGTTAAATAGGTAGGTATAATGCACAATAACTCCATTAGAGTCAATTGTCTAAACAGTGGACTGAATCCAAGCCCATACATTTATACAATCCAGAGAACTATCTAATGGCTGGAGCCAGTGTAGCCTTCCAAGCAGTGAGAGGTCTTTTTTTTCCCTTTAGTGTCAGGGCAAACAGCTGAGGAAATGGCTTTATACACACTGGTACTATTAAGTAGTTTGCTTCTCATTTTACCCAGCTCCTTCCTTGAGAGCACAATAGAGACAATTAACTGGATTTCGATTAACTGCTTGAAAAATCACCAGCTGCTTTTTTTCCCCCTTTCTTTCAGAGTCACTTAGACCTTTTATTTCTGACCTAGATTTAGTGAGTGCGACAGGAAAACTAGGCTAGATTTGTCACACTGAAAGTGAACCTGTAGCAAATTAATAGCACAGAAAGCCAAGTACCTGTTGAAAACAGATTCCAATTGGTCAGCTGCCGCCTGTATTAGGGTTCCAGTGGAACTGCATAGCATTTGTAGGTTCAGTCTCTCTCTCTCTCTCTCTCTCTCTCTCTCTCTCTCTCTCTCTCTCT
>JAJKFI010000021.1:6760192-6779417 GCA_029204185.1 Lerista edwardsae
CTGGGTCATTTCCAAGATGGCAGCCTCAAAATGGGCAAAAATGGGCCTCAATCGCGCAAAAGTGGCACTGCCAAGCTCAGAAACTGGCCAACCGCAGTTCTGGCAGCTGGTTTTCTCAGAGGGGGGTCCCTTGAGTGGCAGGGAAAAAGTTCACCAAGTTTGGACAAGGAGGGGGGGCACTGCAGCCACAGAGGGCAGCCTCAAAAGGGGCTAAAATCAGGCAAAAAACATGCAAAAGTGCCCCTCCCTGGCTAAGAAAACTGCCCAGCACAGTTCTGGCAGCTGTTTTTCTCAGAGGGGGGTCCCTTGAGTGGCAGGGAGAAAGTTCACCAAGTTTGGACAAGGAGGGGGGGCACTGCAGCCACAGAGGAAAGCCTCAAAAGGGGCAAATTCGCATGGTGCAGCATGCAGAAGCATGCAAAAGCATCACTACACCCCCAGGCCCAGAAACCAGGTTTTGTTAACTGTTCCTCACACAGGCAGGTCTACTCAGAGTCATGAGAAAAAATGATCAGGTTTGGGGAATCAGCTGGGTTGAAAACCACATTGAGAAGCTTTCCCAGAAGCGACTGTCATCTCATCACAGCTGTTTTTGACAGAGGCTGTTTTCCATTTCCACTAGTTAATGTTTCACAGGTAGCAGCTGCTAGCAGACATCAGTAAAGCATTTGAAAGACCCTTTAACACTGAAACATTTGCATAAAGGCTAGAGCCATTTAGCTAATATAATGCCTGCTGTGAAACATTAACTGGTCTGCCTCCAGTGCTGAAAGTAGTTGATTGGAGTTCAGAGTTGTGAAAGAAAGACATTGGGAACCAAAAGCAGGCCAGTGACATATTTTCCTAGCAGAACAGGTGAGGGCCTGTCTTTATAAATAGTAATGAGTTTAAAATTAAAGCTGCTGTTTCATTTTTTTGCCTGGAAATATGGAAAACAGCCTCTGTCAAAAACAGCTGTGATGAGATGACCAGTGCATTGCTCATGGTTGTAGGATCTCTCTAGAAAGCTAGAAATCTCTCGAGAAAGCAAGGTTTGGTCTTTACAGAGATAATCTGTAAAGACTTGTTTAGGTGAGACCAGCAATGTAGCTAAGTGTCAAGACACAAATCAAATCTAAAAGCTGAAGAACAATAGAGAACAAGGATGGCCTCCAGCATCAGCCAAGGTGGTCATGAGAAAATTGCTGAAAATTGGGCCCAGTGGAAGGAGATCAATGAATTAAGCTTTCAGACAAGTAGTTTGAAGGATAAGAGATGGTGCTGTTCCAGATCAGTACTGAGCAGAAATGCAGGCATGGGTCCCAACAAAAGACTAACAAAAGATGATGCACATAACGTACAGTAAACTTGGAAAAGCCTCTCTTGAAATGATGAGTTGCTTCACTCTGGATGGTGGCCTGCATCAGTCGTCGACCTGCCATTGGCTGGGGGGAACTTGCCGCTCGAAGAGGCACGTGATTTCGGCCCTCCCTCCCTTGGTCCTGTAGAACTCCGAAATGGAGCCTTGCATGTTGGGAGGGTGTGTCAATGGGCGGGGAGGGGGTAGAGAGCTTAAGCTAGGGACGTAGAGCATCGGCCCAGCCCCTGAGCGGAGATTGGGCTGGGTGCACCACTGGCTTGCATGGGCTCTTAAGTAGGGCTAGGAAAGGGCCTACATAGCCATGCTTTCCTGGCCATGTAAAGCCTAGCATTCTTCGGCCCCAGGGGAGGTGGCTGCTTCACAAATGGCTGTGCGGATTTTCCAGCCTGTCATTTTACAGAAGGACCTTTAGAAAATCTGCAGGGCAAAAGATGGCTAACAGATGTCAGACGAGACAAGCCAAGAGATGGGGCTTACAGATGAGTGCTGGACTATTCAAATAGCATGGAAGCCGTGGAAAGTGACAGAAAAGTTTTGCTCTCTCTGTGATTGCATTCCTTAGGGAACTGATGAGGAACTCTAATCACTGTGGAGGAAGGGCATTAACCAAAGGCCAAGAATCAGAGAAAAAATGGAAGGGTTGGTTGGTTGTGGTTGTGGTTTTGCTGGACCATGGTCTAACAGGGATAGCTTCAGGAATTGTCCAGGTCAGGCATTGGCCAAGGATCCATGTCCATCCAAAGACCCACCTGGCCCTAAAATTCAACCCCTGAAGTACTGAACCTTCTGTTGTACTTGCAGTGCTAGCATCCAATGCACTGTCAGGGAGCAAGTGGGGGAGCGCCATGTGGGGGCCAAGCAGGGAGTCTTTAGGAACCTGGTGTGGGCACTTATCAAACTATGGACCTGAGGACAAGAATGTTTGCATGCTATAATGCTAGTGTGAAGTTAGTGGGTTAAGGAGGCAGGACAACTGAAGTAGGAAAGGGTTTGTCATGAGGCTGACTGGTGAGACCGTAGGGATAACCCCATCCAAGACCAGGAGAGAAGATGAACTATGGACTCGTAACTGGAAGAGCTGTGGAAAAGTGAAGGAGAACTAAAAATGGGTTCCCAATGATCAGCCTCATCTCTAACGCACTGTCAAACCATTCGTAATATCAACCAGATGGTGCTACCGTGTTGCAGATTTGAGCTGATATGAGACAAGCAATATCATTTCCACTAAAGATGCGAGGCAATAGATGAGTCCATTTTGCCCCTGCACTACCTCCTCCCTCCCAATTTTTACAATGCATTATTATGAGGCACATGAATACTTAATGTAATGCGTCTCACCATCATATATCAGAGTGAGAGAAAACAATTGTATATTATAAATTTATACAATGATAATAAAGCAAGCACTCTACTAATGTAACATTAAGAAAGATACTAAACCTACAGAAGCTGGTAAATGCAAAGTCAACGTTTTAATGGCAACCTGAGTTCCACTCTCTTAGCAGTAAAACATCTCCTGCTCTCTGAACTGCTCTGGGCTCAGCTAAAAGACAACAGAGCCTGCATTCATGCCTTGTGTGTGCAAAAAAAAGGTTTTCTACAAGCAATCAGGAACCAGCGTCCCAAATCAGATGTAGAAAGTCTACATGCATACCACTACTGTATGTGTAGGCTCTATACTGTCAGCCCGATGAATGTTGTCAACATTTGTCTCTCTCTCTCACACACACAAAACTGTGGATACATGTATATACACACAAGTCTGTGTCTACCCGGCCAGAACAAAAATCTATTGGATTATCAGGAGAAGGCAAGCTGACTAAAGAGAGTAGTGCCTAGTGATTAGTGCATATACACCCCTTCTTGCTCTTTGCTTTTCCTGCACCAGCACCTGAATGAGGCAAGAAAAAACCTTGGTAGTTTGTATCTGCTGCTACCATCCCAAGACAAGGCAGAAGAGGGTAATTTGGGAACACCACCACCCCACTCAGGAGAGTACTAAATCCCAGATGTCCTTATTACAGTATCGTTCGCAGGACAGAGTCATGACAATCCACTGAATTGCCTGTATACATGGATTTTTGCAGATAAGGGTGCAAAATGTAACTACTGTAGCGTGTTAAAAATCTAAACCAAAAGGGGATTATATAATACGGGAAAAGATAGGTGGGTGGTAAAATTACATGGAGACTGATGGAAAAATGCCTGAGCTTGGCTGGAAAGCATAAAGTTTTCACCAAATTGGTGCAATAACAATTAATGGCCAGCAGATGGAGTTGAGATGCTACAAAAACCCAGCCCAGCCCTGTGAAATAAGGGCAGTTTCCACAGTGGGATAGAAGCACTTAGCTCAGACAAGCCACAAAAGATTGCAATGTAGCTGGACATAAGGTGGCGGTTCTACCATTATGAAGGGGACAAATGCCCTGGGTGCTGCGCTGGTGGAGCAAGAGGGAGTGCCGGTGTTCGGCCCTCCCTCCTTCCCTTGCTGCTGTTCCGCTCCAAAATGGAACCTGGTGTGGCCTGGGGACATGGCAGAGAGGCACAAGGGGCAGGGAGCCAGCGGAGGGGGCAGCACTCCTAGTTCCATGCCCTGCGGCAGCCCCTTGCCTGGGTCCACAACAGTCCCTAACTTACAGCCCAATCATATCCTTCTCCATCCACTACTGGTTCAGCCATGCCAAAAAGGAGCATGCTGTATCCAGCTGGGGTGGTGGCTGTAACGGATTGGAAGGTTTCAGAGGGGAAATGGGATTTAAATCCCCTTATACTGCCGTGAAACTTCTGCTCCACAACAGGGCTCCTTAGAGCTGCACCAGCAATTTCACGGGAGCAAGTCTGAGGAAAGATAGAGGGCAGGGAGGCTGCTGATGGAGGGGATAGAATCTGGTGCATCCAAAGGTAGGGAGCTCCTTCTACCTTTCCCATATGGCTTTCTCCCCTTTCTCTTGTCCATTCTCCCCAAATGGGTTTTCCTCCATTTGTAGATGAGCTGCTGAGTGCAGCAATAGTGCAAGTCTCTCAACTGACTTGTGCCACCACTACCACTGGCACTGGGGGGGGGGACAGCCTGGAGTGCGGATCCTTGACACATGCGGATGTGGCCAACCCTTCTACACTCCTATTGGGACCAATTACAAGCATGCCCTGGTATCCACTGCTTCGGTATCCACAGTTTCAGTTATCCACTGATACTTTGGATACTGGGATGCCTATTAAAAAGATATGGAGTCATTAAAAAAATCTCTTTTTTTTACCTTGTTGCACCAAAACCACTGATGTTCCCCTATCTTTAAAAAGGCACCCCCCGTATCCACGGTTTCAGGTAGCCATGGCAGGGTTTGGGACAGAACCCCAGTGGATACTGGGGCATTTCCTGTACAGCCAGAAAAACAGATCTTGACAAGTCTGTACTGAATGAAGCCGAGGGGCTGACACAGCATTCTCTCCCAAACGCTTTTCCTTCCCCATTGTTTTTAAACAATCACTCAACCAGCTGCCAAATATGGCTCTTGCATGGAGGCTACACTCACAAATACCACGGTCTCCATTTTCAACACATGCCACTGTAGAAAGACGAGAAGGACTCCTCTGCGTCCAGGGCATCCCTTTAGGATGTGAAGCATTTGAATAAGCATTAGAAGCATTGGAATAACGAAATTGACCAGATTAGCCAGATTAGATAAAACAGGCAGCAGTAGCGCAGCTACGGGGGGCGGGGCGGGGGTACACCGTAAGTATTTCAGGTGCCACAATGCTTCTTGTAAGCAGCCCCTCCCACTTGACATCAGAGCCATTCTGGGCAGCGATGGCAACTGCATTTGCTCCAACAGCAAGTGGCAGTGGCCACTTACATGAATGTTTTAACATCACTTTATTGGCTCTTGTCAAGAAAAGCTTTAGGATAACTTCAGTGTTTGGCAGTATGCGCAACTGGCTTACCAATGACTGAAGGGTCACTCTGCGCAGGATTTTTCCAAGGTGACCAAGCATGCCAGGATCACCTATGGGAAGGCCTTAGAATTATGGATCTGGTATATTTTCCTTGGGAACAGGCAGCAGACTGCCTCTAAGGAAACCTTTGAAAAATTCTGAAGTCGATGGAGTAGACATGACATAGAAGAGAAGTCTCATTGTCAGGGCAGTCAGTTAGCTCTTGGCTTATGTTTTTATCCCTGTTAATGTTTTTCATCCTATTTAATGTAACTTCAGATGTACCCCTATAAATGTCTTATCCGTTTTGCAAAACCTGCTAAGCTCTTGGTCTTAATAATACCTTGACACGATGAGTTCCGCAGGTTAATTATGCAGACTGTTAAAAGCATTGCCTCTTCTTATTTCTCTGATAAAACACATTCTTGTAAGCCTGTGAGCACAGCTAAATTTGGGAAGAGTTTATTAGATTCTGGAGAAGTGTAATCATCCATTACTTGCAAGGTGATATATTAGATCGTTTATTTGCTGCAAATCAGACACTTCAATGATGCTTATTGTTTCCCATAATGTATGGCTTAAATTTTCTTCTAAGCTTTTGTGAAATATGATTTTTTCATCAATAAAGACAAGCTGGTTTGCACAAGATTTTATTTGCAACATCAAGCTTTCAGGATCCCAATCTATTAAATATATAACTTTTTCCCCGATTTTATATCTGTGCCATTCAAAACCAGAACTCATGGGGATAAGGGTGAGAAATGTAAGTAGAAATTGAGCCTTGTCCTTAAAAGGTCCTTTTTATATAACATCAATATATTGGCAAGCATTTTAACTAATCTAAAAACACTTTAAAATATGTAGACAATGCAAGTTCTCTCATAATAGACAATGTACACAATGTACATATAATAATAGACACAATGTACTTCACTCCACACTGGAAATTCTGCTTAGCAGCAGGTAGAAGAGACAGTTTTCAGGATATCGGTTCAAAACAGCCAGTTTGATCCTTTGGTTTCCTGCAAAGAACTGCAACTTTGGATAGAAATTCAGTATTTAAATAAGTTGGCATTCTGTGCTTTGTTAAATCTCTCAGCCTTGCCGCTTGGTCCTCATGTTTCTGATGTAATATTCATGTTTTACGTTCACAAAATCATGCAATTTCACTCCCATGCATGGGCATTTGGCCGGTTCACAATTGTGCTTGGTGTTCCACTTTCAACAACACCTATCTGGCTTGTGCAAGCATTTGCACACTCTTGTACCAAAGATTACAGGCGCAATCCTAACCAGTTTTCCAGCAGTGGGGTAAGGGCAATGCAGCTTTGAGGACAGGGAACAAACCTTGAGAAGGCCTCCATGATTACTACTCCACTGCAGGATGCAGTACATGCCCCATTGGCACAGCTGTGTCAGTGCTGGAAAGCCGGTTAGCATTGTGCCCTATGTCTTGTACAACATGAAGATTAATGTAGCCATTAAGGCAGTTGTCAAGCACTTCCTTCCAGCCCTGAGAGAAGAAATGTGGGGTGGGGTGATTCTCCCCCCCCCAAATCAAGGGCCAAATGACACATTGCCACAAATGCATAAGTGGTCCTTTGCTTTTTGTTTAATATTTCTAAATAGCTTGCCGGAGGGAGCCTGAAATGACACAAAACCATGGCAGAGGCTTTAGCTCTTTGCCCCATTGTAGTTCCAATCCTATTCATGCCTGCCCAAACACTGCTTGCTTAAGACCCCCTGAGGCAATTTATGCTTCTCCCCGCTTATCTGGTGATGCACCAGTCTCTGCTCCACTAAAACTCTAGTCCAGGAGTATCAAGGCCACAGGACCAGATGTGGCCCTTGGAAGCTCTTTATTCAGCCCACCACCCACCCCACCAGCTGCTGAGCTATGCTGAGGTATCCCTGGAAGGAAAACTCCCCATGATATTTGGGATCTCCCATATTTTGAAAATATTGTTATTTTCTGTCATTTGCATGAGTTCCTAAGTAAAAGTGAGAAAAAAGTGCTTATGTCTGATCATGACCTGCTTAATGACATCACTTCCTGCTTAATGACATCACTTCCAGCCCACGGCAGGCGTCATGAATGTTATTTGGCCCGCTATATGAAATGAGTTTGACACCCCTCCTCTAGTCCAACATTCCCCACATGGGCAGGGTCAATTATATGATTTCTTTAAAAAGAGAGTTACAAAATTACAGAATACAAATTAATTTTATGTATAATTGAATATACCGGAAGCTTATTTAAATAAATATGCTTGGAAGGAGAGCAATCATCTCCCGTAACCAAAAACTAATGACTATATACCATTGCTTATCACACTGGTGTCAACATTTATGTGGCAGGAAACTCATCATTTGACCCAGTCATGTGGGTCTTCCACCCAGATATACCTAGTGTGCACTAAGAGAGAGCGGTTTCAATGGTACCATGGCAACTTATTTTGTAAACAAATATGCTTCCATCAGGTAAGTTTCATAACTTGCTCCATGTGTCATCAGTGAATTGCACCTCATAGGGTATGTCAAAAGGATAGGGCCTTTTCTGCTGTAGTCCCGTGGATGTAGAACTCCTGGACACAGGGGATATAGCAGGGACCTTCTTGCTTAGCATTTATAAGGGTACTGAACACAGCATCTGTTCTGCCTGACATTTTAAGTCTAGGAAAACAACTGACCACTGTTTACTGCAGCTATGTTGTGACATCCAAGTCTTTGTTAGAATGGTTTTATAGTTTGTGTTTATATATTATGCTTGAGTTTATTGAATTCTTATTGTTTGCATATATGTATTTTGCCAGCTGCCTTGGGATCCACTGAAGTGAAAGGTAAGATATAAATATAAATGATGGTGAAGTTGTAGTGCAGGTGATTTCTACAACAAATCTCTCTCTCTCTCTCTCTCTCTCTCTCTCTCTCTCTCTCTCTCTTTGCCACCGCCTTCCAAAATGGCATATTGTTTTCTCATGCCTGAAAATTGGAACAGGAGATTGTCTTTTGACCCTCTGCTGTTTTAATGCAGTTGAGGTAGGTTTAGTTTCCCCCCAAGGAATTTGCTTGCGATTTACTGGTTAAAATAGTCATCTTCAATATTGTCTCACCTTACCAAAGGGTACTATTATCAAGCCAAGTATGGCTGCAGTCCTGTGTCTTGTGGGATTGCCTGTGTCCTCTTGAAGTCTGTGGGATTTAAGCAGTCATATTATGTGCCTGCTCACAGCCCTTGTCAACTACATGAAACAAGTTTAAGCACAAGATCATGAAAGAGCACGGCACAGCATTCATTCAGACTTACTCTATGGGGCACAAAGTTTCTTGGCACCTCTGTCCAAGAAACAAACAAGAAATAGGAATACTTTTGAATCACTTTCATTGATAAAGGTGGAAAAGTAGAATAAAAGGTGACAACCAGTGATGTCATTCAGGGGGAACGGACCAGAACGGGCGTTCCGGATCCTAACGGGCTCCATGGCTGGTTCCGGGTTCCCGACAAGTGCCAATCAAAAGTGAGTTCCTGTTCCTAAATCATTTGAATGACACCACTGGTGACAACCCATCATTTAAGAAGAAAATATGTTTCACGGGATTGGACCATTTGAAGCAATGGCCTTCCAAATCAACTTTTGCACCTGATTTCAGAGTCAAGACGATCACAGAAATCACATGGCTTGAATACTGACGTACACGGTTCATTCAAGTTTTCCTACTGCATACACCAGTGTTATTCAAACTGTGGGTAGGGACCCACTTGGTGGATTGCGACATGATGTCAGGTGGGTTGCGGAAGACTGGGACCAATCATCCTTGAAATTGCAGACTTTTGTTATATTCCTTTTGTGAGTGTTAACAGTTTGAATTTTCAAGTGAGGGTTTGTTTGTTTTTAATTTTGTTTTTAGTTCAGTGCTTTTACATCATATTTTGTCCTGATCTTGCTTTCTGTCAGGGATGCTTCATGGTTGTACAATTGTTGCATTCCAAGAATGTCGTTTTATTATGTTATAATGATAGCACTTCTTGCTTGATGATGTCACTTCCTGCTACAACATCACTTCCAGGTTAATGACATCACTTCCAGTGGGGCCCGACATGAGTGCCATTCAAAGAAGTGGGTCCTGGTGTAAAAGGTTTGAATACCACTGGCATATCCATTTGTGCATGACTATATACATACAAATACATTACCAATGAGTTCTATTACTTACACTCCCCCCCCCGAAAAGCTGGTTCTTAGTCAGCCAAAATGTTGCTAGACAGAAGGCCAAGAGTTGGAAAGGAATTATCTGATTTTCTTTAAAAAACGTTAGAACTGAAAGATGTGATCCAAGGGTCACGTGTTACCTCTAAATAATGTATTAATTCACCTCAGCCCTTGTAGGAACAGACAGTTTACAAGGGCCTTGTACATTGCACTAATGTAACTGATTCAAACATGCATGAAGAGGCCTCTCTGCCTATGCGTAGGGAGCAAGCTTGAATTTTTAAAAAAGTAGATGGCTGGGGAGTTATTGTGGGGATATATCATCATGGATAGTGCTTCCCCAATGCATTATCATTATAATCATATTCTTCTATTGATATCACTAGTTAAGTTAATGCTAATCATTAGAGAAAATGTCCAGAAGGGTTTTAGCTGTATTTTTGGTGCTGTCAAGTACCTCGTTAGAGATGGATTCATAATTCTTAAAAGCAGTAATGAAATCAGGGACTGAAAGACCTTTGTTTCTGCAGTTTTTAATAGGCAATATAATTACTAGGTTTTTCTGCTGCTATCATTCTGATAGCAAGCAAGGAACTTTAAAAAAAAACGGATGAGAAAACTTGTCGAAACAGCCTTCAACATATCAGATGAAATTGACATTGGATGTAATCATATACTGTATTCCAGTTAAATAACATTGAACCCATTGAGCACACCTTAGAAAAGTGGTTCTCAAACTTTGCACCACCAGGACCCACTTTTTAGAATGACAATCTGTCTGGAACCCACCAAGGTGATGTGATGGCCAGAGGTGCCGTCAATATGATGTCAGAGTCTGCTGCTTTCCTGAGAAGGCAGCCATAAATTGGGTTATTTCTCAGCCATTTTCCAATAGCAAAGTGAATCAGAAAGGGAAAAAAAGCCTATTTACAACAAGCAAAAGAACCACACAGCCCTCCCCCTTTCCAGCATCCCATCTTCCCGAATTTTCAATATGGCTAGGTGCTTTGTGACCCACCTGAAATTGGCTTGCAACCCACTGGTGGGTCCCAACTGACAGTTTGGGAACCACTGCCTTCGAAAGCAGAATTCTGCAAATAATCCTGTTGAAAGGCTATGGAATGATGGAGAACATTCTTTGCATGTGGAGTATCCCAGGATGTACATCAGTCCTTGGTGTACTTGCATGTAGGGCTGGAAAATACCTCTGTCTGAGACAGTGTCAGTCATTGTAGGCAATAATTTGAGCCAGATTAACCATAACACTGGCCTGGCAAAAGGCAGTTTCATGTGTACCCTGAGGGTGCAATCCTAATCAACTTTCCACCACTAGGGTAAGGGCAATGCACCTCTGAGGTAAGGGAACAAACAGGTAAGGGACCTTGAGGAGGCCTTGGTGACTACTGCTCCACTGCAGGATGCAGCCCATGCCCCATTGGCATGGCTGTGTCAGTGCTGGAAAGTAGGATTGCGCCCTAAGTAAGGCCAGTTACTTGCATACTATTTAAGGAGAAAACACAGGAAAACTGGAATCAGAAATACCACAATTAGCAGCAGAATCCCTATTTAAAAAAACTACCCTGGGCACATAAAGGAATTTAACCAACGTTTTATGCACTTAGTGTGAAATTGACAATGCCGTGCTCACCATCAATGGTTAGGAGACATATTTTCAACTGAAAAAGACGTCTGAACTGTATGCGTTCCTGCTGCTAAGGGAGGCAGCTTCCTATGGTTATCACCAGTGGCAAGGGGGAGTCTAGTTAAAACAACTGCTCCTTTTTTGGCTTTTAAACAACTGTAGCTGATTAATCAAAGTCAATAGAACCCTCAGCCAATAGCACAGCATAAATGAGATGTTTTCTTCCATCTCTCTCTTGCCTTGGCTATTTTCTTAAGGTCTGGTACTGCAGCAATGTAGAATATTGATACTTCCTGTTTTTTATTGTGGTTATACATCACCAACCCATGCAATTGCGGCTGCTATAAAGCTAAATATGCCATTTTGCAGGAATAAAAATATATTAAATCAGCCCAGTGTTTGTTTTAAGGACAGATGGCACTTTTAAGGGAGAAATCAAAGCTCACCCTTTCTAAACACTTTAGCAATGGCTGACGCATTTGAAATTGTGGCAGGGTAAAGTGGCAAATGGATCACAGTTTCAGCATGTCCTTTGTCTTTCCTTTGCTGGGAACCTTTGGTAAACCACTTCTTTCCCCTGTGGCAAGGTCATGACAAGCTTGTCTGTCTTTCTATCTATCAGTAAGCTTGTTTCAAACTTATTTTTATCTGTTCTTTAAGCTTCTAATCCTCCTTTTCCTTCTCATCTTGAATCAGACCTTGGTCTTCAGATAGAGAGGGACCAAACTTTAAATGCTTGTGCGACCCTTAACAAAGGGTTTGGGGTTTTACAATTAAAATCAGAGAAGCTACAAAAAGCGGCAGAACTAGTTCCACTTCAGATTTGTATCTTTCCTCCTTTTTCTTTTTAGCAAATGATTGCATGAGAAATGATTTTTTTTTTCCCCTTCTGCTGTGATCCCTCTTATTAAGTTAAAGTCCTGTAACAACCTCTTCAGCATAGCTCTGTTAAATGGTCAGGAAAATAAAAAATGGGCAAAAGTAAACTGCAACCTTTTCCAAACCACTGTTCATGTTGGAAGTGCATGACTTTTTGTCGATTCGCACGGCACAGCATCCCTCACAACTGAAAAGACAAAATGTCAAAGTGCTGAGCGCAGGAGGTTCATTTTCACGGGATTTACTAGAACGAGGACGCAGAGCCCAAAGGTCCGAACAATGGGAGCATAAACCAACCAACTAACCAACAATACTTATATACTGCTTTTCAACACTAAGTTCACAAAGCAGTTTACAGGCAAATAATCATAATAAAGTTAAATGGCTCCCTGTCCCAAAAAGGCTCACAATCTACGTATATATATAAAGGAGAATGTGTGTGTGCGTGTGTGTGTGTGTGTGTGTATGCATGCAACACCTGGAGCAACACGCACCAAACTCGGCACATGCATGCCTTGCAGCCTGGTGACAAACACTGCGGGGGTCAGGCCCCCCTAGTGCCCCTGGGGGTGGGGATACGCAGGGACCCCCGCGTGGAAATGGTCGAAAACGGCTGAAATCGGTGTCGAATCTGTAATTTCCGGGGTTGCCGAGATGAGTGGCAACACTCCGGACACCGTTGGAGTCCGGGTTGGCCCCCCCTTGGCGTGGGGGGCGAGAAGGGGTGCGAAACAAAACGTCCACCATGCCCTGCTGGAACGCCTGGACCGATTGGCACCAGACTTGGCAAGTGCATGCCTTGCAGCCTGGCGACAAACACTGCGGGGGTCAGGCCCCCCTAGCACCCCTGGGGTGGGGGTGCACAGGGGGTTCCATGTGAAAATGGTTGAAAACGGCCAAAATTGGCATGGAATCCGTAGTTTCCGGGGTCGCTGAGACAAGCAGCGACGCTCCCGATTCCGTTGGAGTCTGGGTTCGGCCCCCCTCGGTGTGGGGGGCAAGAAGGGGTGAGAAACAAAATGTCCGCCATGCCCTGCTGGAATGCCTGGAGCGATTGACACCAAACTTGGTATGTGTATGCCTTGCGGTCTGGCGACAATTACTGTGGGGGGTACGACACCCCAAGGGGTGGGGGTGCGAAGGGAGTGCCATGTAAAAATACTCAAAAACAGCCGACAGTGTCAAATCTGTAGTTTCTGGGGTCGCCAAGACAAACAGTGATGCTCCCAATGCCATTTGAGTCCACGTTTGGCCCCCCATCGGCATGGGGGGTGAGAAGGGGTGAAAAATAAATGTCCAAACTGACCGACATAAGTGTCAAATCCACAGTTTTCGGGGTCGCTAAGCTGATTGGTGATAGTCCTGATGACATTTGTTACCCGGGCAACACTGGGTAATAAAAAGCTAGTCTAAAAAAAAAATGCAGAACACCACCAGCAAAAGCCACTAGAACTGTGCAGGGATGTATAGGGACAATTACTCTCCCTCTGCTAAATACGAGAGGAACACCACTTGTAAAAGTGCCTCTTGCCCAGTTAGCACATGCTGCACATTTATGAGAAACATGAATCATAATACCCAATCTTATGGTCACCCTTTGATACAGGAACTTGGATTCTGACAGCATAGGGTTCTATATTGGATGGTGCGAACACCAGGCCGCTATTATACACTGCCAGTGGTGTAGCACATATGGCAGTGGCTCCAGGAGGCTCTCCCGGATGATAAGTTGTCAGCAGGAGTTGGCCTTGGGCAGGGAGGGGAACAATGGGCCATCTTGGGGCAGGAATTGCAAGGTATATCAGGGAGCAAGGGAAAGGATGTGGCAACAGTTGTGCGCTCTGGATCCAATCTGCCATTTTTTATTTTTTATTTTGCCTACTTTACCCCTATATAGCTGGCATAGGTCTAAGACCCATGGGCATCAGGGGGCCTACACACAGGTAAGGGACAAATATTTTTGCTTACCTCTCAGTCCTCTTGATCACTCCCACCCTCCACCATACAGCATGCTGGATGTTAGAATTGGGATGTCAGTATGATATATTGTGTGTCTTACCTTGAAAACATGTGAAAATGGTTTCCTGGGTCTGGCTGGAATAACATGGGGAATGTTTGGGAATGCTAGGAATGGGTGCTAAGATTATGGATGAATATATGGCCAGGTGTGTTTGCATTTTGAATACCCTTGAGTTGAATGTTCTTAAGTAGGGGAGCTTCTGTGCTGCTTTTCGAGCATAATGGATTCTCAAACTAGTAGCATCGGATCCTATTAGCCTCATCATGAATCTTGAAGTGAATCCACTGGCATAGCTAATGAAAGTGTCACCTGGTGCAGAGGGCAAAATGATGCCCTGGAAGTGATGTCACAACAGGAAGTGACATCACAGTTGTATTTTCATTGTCTTGTTTTTTTGGCCATAACTTTTGGTAGAATGAAGATATTACACTCCAGTTTGTTTCTTTGCCTTCTCCATTAAATTATTCACCGAACGGCACATAACATGATGGTATTATTCATACATACCAAGGTTTTCACAATTTTGGCCACTAGGGTCAAGTTCAGTTTGTTGCCCCCCCCCTTAAAGCTTGTTGCCCGGTGCGTTTCCACCCCCTGCACTTCTTTAGCTATGCCCCTGAGTGGCTCTTACTACCCTTGCAATGATAGGTCCAGAATATCGGAGGGTGTCAAAAGCAGCAATGATCATGTCATTCCACAATCTGACTCAATTCCCCAGAAGGTGGTGGTGGTAGCAAAGGAGTGTGTGAAGGGCCAATTTTTTTCCTGAGTCATCTTCCCAGTCCAGCAGAGGGTCCTGTTCCAGTACAGGTGCCATTGCTTGAGGCACTGGGAGAACTGTGATAAAGAAACTCTTCAGCTTTCTTCTTGGTGCATCCTGTGGCAAGGGGAGGTCTTGGGGGGGTGTAGGCAGTGGCGGCATTCAGCCGGTACACTGGGTGGGACTTACCTTTGACCGGCAGTCCTCCCGTTGCGTAACGGCGTGTTCTGCCGCTTTCCCGCCCACCGGGGCGGGCGGGAAAGCATCGGAACGCGCCGTTACGCAATGGGAGGACTGCCGGTCAAAGGTAAGTCCCGCCCAGCGTACCAGCTGAAAGCCGCCGCTGGGTGTAGGTGTCTGTGTGCCACTGTTTCTAAGACTCCTCTTTGCAGTCCAACAGGTATTTCTGTTAATATGGCTGCAGCCGCTGCTGCTTCTCAGAATTGATGGTGTCAACAGCTTTCAGGCACTGAAAATTTGAAGACACACAAATCAGCACACTGAAGAATAAAGAGTCTCAAAGCTACCTGAATTCTGGCATTCCAGAAACACAATTGTCCACAATTGAAATAGCCAGTGCTTCAAAATAGCACCTATCTGTGCCAATCATAGCATGTGCTACACCTTTAACAGATGTAACGCCTGTTAGGGCGTGTTGGGACCAGGTTGTGTCTTTTTTTTTCAGCACACAATCTGCTTTTCACTTACTGCTTGCATAAGCACCTGCTTTTGATATGCTGGGTTTGTGATTTCAGGGACAGTTTCATTTTGCTATGCATGGGATGGTGGATTGTTCTTCTCATTTTCATCTCAACCTTTGAGATGTTTTTGGCAATTGCCACTGCAGGAATAAGCAAATGTGTCCTAGGACTGTATCTTATTATCCACCCATGATTTTCAGATGGGGGGGCTGTAATACAGTAGTAAACGAGTAGCGTTATGATGTGTTGTTCAGGTGATGGATCAATGGCTCAGGTGCCTTTGACCAAAGAAGAGAATGTTTCATCTGTCAGTGTTGAGCTGAAATGTTAATAAGTTTTTATTTTCATACTGAAATTTGCATGCATTGGATATTAGATGAGGAAGAAACTATTGTTGATAAATTGCACAAAAATTGTGCTTTTGGATCAAGTCCTTGACACTAAACAGGCAATTCCGGGAAAGAAAAAAAATTAAGTGGGGGACGAGGAGGGTGGCCCTTGAAGGTTCTTCTAATTGCTAGGGAAGCCACACATGGCCTCCCCCGCCTTCAGAAGTCCATCTGGTGGCCAAAAATTATCACTTCTGGTTGTTGGCCAAAACCCATGTTGTTGTTGTTGTTGTTGTTCAGTCGCTAAGTCGTGTCCGACTCTTCGCGACCCCATGGACCACAGCACGCCAGGCCTCCCTGTCCTCCACTAGCTTCCTGAGTTCGCCCAATTTCATATTCATTGCTTCGGTGACACTATCTAACCATCTCATCCTCTGTCGCCCCCTTCTCCTTTTGCCTTCAATCTTTCCCAGCATGAGGGTCTTTTCTAAAGAGTCCTCTCTTCTCATCAGGTGGCCAAAGTATTGGAGCTTCAGCTTCAGCATTTGTCCTTCCAGGGAGCAATCAGGCTTGACCTCCTGGAGAATTGACCGATTGGATCTCTTTGCAGTCCAGGGGACTCTCAAGAGTCTTCTCCAACACCATAATTCAAAAGCATCGATTCTTCGACGCTCTGCCTTTCTTATGGTCCAGCTCTCACAGCCATACATGGCTACTGGGAAAACCATCGCTTTGACTATGCGAACCTTTGTTGGCAGGGTGATGTCTCGGCTTTTGATTAAGCTATCTAGGTTCACCATAGCTTTCTTCCCAAGAAGTAAACGTCTTTTAATTTCATGGCTGCAGTCACCATCTGCGGTGATCTTGGAGCCCAGGAAAATAAAGTCTGTCACTGCTTCCATTTCTTCCCCTTCTATTTGCCAGGAAGTGATGGGAGTGGTTGCCATGATCTTAGTCTTTTTAATGTTGAGCTTCAAACCAATTTTGGCACTTTCCTCTTTCACCCTCATCAAAAGGTTCTTTAGGTCTTCCTCACTTTCTGCCAGTAGAGTGGTATCGTCTGCATATCGGAGGTTGTTGATGTTTCTCCCAGCAATCTTGATTCCAGCTTGTGAGTCATCCAGCCCTGCCTTCCTCATGATGTACTCTGCGTATAAGTTAAATAAGCAGGGTGACAATATACAGCCTTGTCGTACTCCTTTCCCAATTTTAAACCAGTCGGTTGTTCCATGTCCAGTTCTAACTGTTGCTTCCTGACCCGCATAAAGGTTTCTCAGAAGGCAGATCAGGTGGTCTGGAACTCCCATCTCTTCAAGAACTTGCCACAGTTTGTTGTGATCCACACAGTCAAAGGCTTTAGCATAATCAATGAAGCAGAGGTAGATGTTTTTCTGGAACTCTCTTGCTTTCTCCATGATCCAGCGAAGGTTGGCAATTTGATCTCTAGTTCCTCTGCCTCTTCGGAAACCAGCTTGTACATCTGGTAGTTCTCGATTCACATACTGCTGAAGCCGAGCTTGTAGGATTTTGAGCATGACCTTGCTAGCATGTGAAATGAGTGCAATGGTGCGGTAATTTGAGCAATCTTTGGCATTGCCCTTCTTTGGGATTGGAATGTAAACTGATCTTTTCCAGTCTTGTGGCCACTGTTGGGTTTTCCAAATTTGCTGGCATATGGAGAGCAGCACTTGGACAGCATCATCTTTTAAGATTTTGAGTAATTCCGCTGGAATGCTGTCACCTCCACTAGCTTTGTTGTTAGTGAGGCTTTCTAAAGCCCACTTGACTGTCAGGTTCGAGCTCAGTGACTGTACCACTGTGGTTATCAGGAACATTGAGATCGGCCTTATAGAGTTCCTCTGTGTATTCTTGCCACCTCTTCTTAATCTCATCTGCTTCTGTTAGGTCCTTGCCATTTTTGTCCTTTATTGTGCCTACCTTAGCATGAAATTGTCCTTTGACATCTCCAATTTTCTTGAAAAGATCTCTAGTCCTCCCCATTCTGTTGTTTTCCTCTATTTCTTTGCATTGCTCATTCAGAAAGGCCTTCCTATCTCTCCTTGCTGTTCTCTGGAAATCTGCATTCAGTTGGGTATATCTTTTCCTTTCTCCCTTGCTTTTGGCTTCTCTCCTTTCCTCAGCTATTTGTAAAGCCTCGTCAGACAGCCACTTTGCCTTCTTGCATTTCTTCCTCTTTGGGATGATTTTAGTTGCTGCCTCCTGTACGATGTTACAGACCTCCGTCCAAAGTTCTTCAGGCACTCTGTCTACCAAATCTAAGCCCCTAAATCTATTTGTCACCTCCACTGTATATTCGTAGGGGATCTGATTTAGGTCATACGTGGAGGGCCTAGCGGTTTTCCCTACTTTTTTCAGTTTAAGCCTGAATTTGGCAAGAAGAAGCTGATGATCTGAGCCACAGTCAGCTCCAGGTCTTGTTTTGACTGCCTGTATGGAACTTTTCCATCTTTGGCTGCAAAGAATGTAATCAATCTGATTTCGATGTAGACCGTCTGGTGAAGTCCATGTGTACAGTCGCCGTTTGTGTTGCTGGAAAAGGGTGTTTGCTATGACTAATGTGTTCTCCTGACAGAACTCTATCAGTCTTTGCCCTGCTTCATTTTGTACTCCAAGACCAAACTTGCCTGTTATTCCTCTTACCTCTTGACTGCCTACTTTAGCATTCCAATCCCCTATGATGAGAAGGACAAAACCCATAAGGGACCATTTTTGGCCTCCAGAAGGCCTTCTGAGGGCTAGGGAGGCAGTACACAGCTTCCTTGGTCCTTAGAAGGTGTTCTGAGGACCAAAAATAGTCATTTTCTTTCAAGAACCAAATGGTTTTTGGGTTCCAGAAGGCCTTAGAAGGCTGCATGCAGCCTCCCTGACCCTCAGGACACCTCCAGGTGGAGGCAGCAGGCACAGGGAGCGGCAGTTCCAGTTGGAGGGGCCACACCTCTGGAGGTGTGCTCCCAGGTCCCCCCCCCCAGAAATGCCACTGCAGGGCAGGTCTTGAACCTTGAGATAAGATGTGAGATAACTTTGAGATAAGAACCTTGAGAAAGATAAGAACCTTTCTCTCAGTAGTGTGGTGCAGTAAGCACTACAGGTGCCACAATTTGTCATGTAAAGGGGCCCTCCCACTTGCCATCAGAACCATTCTTTTGACTGTGCCAAAAGGTTCATAGAGAGGGAGCTGTTCTCAGTTCCAGGGAAAGGGAATTCCATAAATGAGGAGCCACCACTGAGAAGGCCTTATTTCTGGCCACCATCCCCCTCACCCCTCTGGTCGCGGCACAGTCAAAAGGGCCCCCTCTGATGATCTGAAAGGATGGGCAGGATTAAGAAGAAGAAGAAGAAGAAGAAGAAGAAGAAGAAGAAGAAGAAGAA
>JAJKFI010000021.1:6788313-6825171 GCA_029204185.1 Lerista edwardsae
GAGAGAGAGAGAGAGAGAGAGAGAGAGAGAGAGAGAGAGAGAGAGTCATTGACAATCTCAGCACCTTCATCAAACTACAATTCCCAGAATTCATAGGATAAAACCAAAACTAGCATAGTGTGAAGGATAGGCTGACATTATACTGAACCTATTGAACCTCCCAGTTGGCTTCAGTAATGCTGAGCAAGTCGAACAGCAGTTAACTTGATTCAAAGAAGCATGCAACCACCCAATTCGTCACAGTTCTGATAACAGTTCTGATAACACTGTCTCTTTATGGTCCTTGGGCATGGCTGTTTACAGATGTCCTTTAGCTTTTAAGCAAAGATACCAGAACCAGGTAAGAGTATTTGTGTGGCCTCTTCATGACACTGTCTTACAATCAGTGTTTTGGGCTTCCTAAAAATCCCTAAGCAATGAGGAAGGCACCCATATATAGTAATGGGAAGAACAAGCATAGCCGTTTACCCCTGATGTCAGCCATAATTACAGGGGAGGGGAGGAAAAATTGGGGTCAGGGAACACTGTACAGGGAACACTGTAGGCAGGCCAGTACAGTTGAAGGGAATGTCTGCAGAGATTTATTTATTTATTTATTTATTTATTTATTTATTTATTATATTTACCGTATTTCCCCAAGTATAAGACACACCTTTTTCCCCAAAAAACCGGGGGCTAAAAATTGGGTGCGTCTTATTCAAGGGGTGTGCCGGGCAGCATTGCGTTCTCCATGTTCCCGATTGCCTTAAGAGCTGGCGGGAGGCCAGCGGCTCTTAAGGCAATCGGAAGCATTCTCCGTGCTCCCGCTTGCCTTAAAGAGCAGCCGGCCCCAAAAATGTATTTTTCAAATTTCTGGCCCCAAAATTAAGGTGCATCTTATACTTTGGTGCGCCTTATACTTGGGGAAATACGGTATATACCGCTTTACTGAAATCCAAAGTGGTTTTAAATTAAATGATTTTTCCAACTTCTCTGTTCAAATTTCAATTTCACCTTTTAAGAATAAAAATAAGTAATACGTGCAGCCTGAGTATAATTCTGTTGTGCACCCATAAGAACATAAAACAAGCTCTGATAGATTAGCCCAAAGGTCAATCAAGTCCAGCACCCTTGTTTCCTGTAACTTCCGATATCCTTTTTCTGGGAATTCCATTTTTTCAGGCGTGGCAGCAAAAGGGATATCCTGCTTCTAGAGAGACTGGTATTCAGTGGTATACTGCCTCTAAATATGGAGGCTCCACATAGTACTATTACTGTTCAGAATATTTGTATACTGCTTTTCAACAAAAACAAAAGTCCACTTACCCTGAGATTACCTTCCAACTGCCTCCTAACCTGCCCTGGACGGGGCACAGGCCTGCTGTCCTGCCAACCTGCCTGTTCCCACACGGATTAGGCTTGGGTTGCCCGAGTCAAATTAGACATGTAGACATACATAGGAATGCAGTGATTGGAAATCCTGATGTCTTCATTTTTAAACTGTTCCTGTGTGAGTGAGTGAGTGAGTGAGTGAGTGAGTGAGTGAAATAGTGGTGTTTGGAATAGGTTTGGGGAAGGGGACTTAATTCTTCTGCATCCGGAAGAAGATATAGAGTGTTGAAAGCTAGGACAAGTAGGCTTAAAAATAGTTTTTACCCAAGTGCTGTGATCAGGCTAAATGCAGAGTTTTGAATCTGGTGGTCTTAACAAATGTATACCTCTTCGTTGTATGCTTAGGGTTTTGTTTTAACTGTTTGTTTTAACTGTTATTTGTATATGTTATTTGGTGTTGTCCAGTTGTATGATGTGAAGAGCACCTCATTTCGTTGTTCTCATGCTTTGAGTACAATGACAATAAATTTCTATCTATCTATCTATCCCTTAAATTTTCCCTCCAAGCTGCTATTTTGTGTGAGCCATTTGCGGATAAGGACCTATTACCAAAATTGTGTTATGTAAATCACTTTAGAAATTACGTTTTGTTGAAAAACAGTATTAAATACTTATAGCAAATCTCAATAACAGATGTATAAATAATAGCAGTGAAACTTATACCTTCGGACCAGAACTACTAGGCCCCAATAGCAAGTCACCCAGTTCAGTTACCAGAATTCTCAGGCGCCAATAGTCAGATACATCCCTTCTTTTAGTTTAGTGTGCGTCTCTAGAGAACGCATGGCACGGGATCAAGTCTACATGTTTGAAGCTGAAATGAACAGCGTGGAGTAAAAATATAAGGGCGCAATCCTAACCAACTTTCCAGCACTGGCATAGTGGTGCCAATGGGGCATGTGCTGCATCTAGACTTGCCAGGTGTTCCTTATTATAAGGGACTTCCTGTATTTAAGATTCAAAAATCGTGCCTCGTATCAATATTGAATGGGACTTAAAAAATCCCATTCTAAAATTCTGCTGCTTGGTGCTGCCTCGCCACGGCTAACTGCATCATTTTTATATTATTTCTGGTAACCATGGAGCGGTTTGATAAACAGCAGTATCCTGATACCTGTGTGACCCTTATTGCCATTTTGAAAACCTGGCAAGTCTAGCTGCATCCTGCAGTTGGGGGGCAATCACTGAGGCCTCTTCAAGGAAAGGGAATGTTTGTTCTCTTACCTGAGAAGCTGCACTGCTCTTACCCCAGTGCTGGCAAGTCGGTTAGGATTGCGTCCTAAGTCTGGAACACAGAAGAGAAAAGAGAAGAAAAAAAATAAAAATAAAGGCTAGGTATGTTTTTCACCAGGACTTTAAAAATCATGACATAGTAATGAGGGAGATAGTGAAAGCCAGTCCTTGGGTGCCCATACATTATTAGAAGAAGGAAGAGCAAATGAAGATTTTGCTGAAGTAAAAGAGAAATATAGTAGCACTATTCAAAGTAGGGAAATTATCTCATTCTGATCAATGTTTTCATTTACTGTCGTTTCAATCTTGCTCATGCTAAGTTAAAAACTGTTGATTAAAAACTTGTTTAGAAAAACGTAATAGCATCCTGTTTCATAGCAAAATTTAGGAAAGGGGTCCAATCAGCCATCTTGCCCCAAACCCAATGCCAGCTCTCAGTGGCCCTGGTCATGCCTGATTTGGGCCTGGGTCAATTTTTCCCCTGTATACCCATTAACATACCCATTAACATGTCCATTTTGGTAAATTCCAGTACAAAAAATCAACCCCATTGTAGTTGTTGGAATTGCTGCTGAGCTGACTTTCACTGTGAATTACTCTAACCTTAGTGCCTGCTACCAGATTTTGCAGAAGCCGTCCAGGAGCCCTTTGAAAACCTTTGTCCAAAGCAATGTATCAAAGGATCAAATCATAATCAGAACAATAAATGGAAGAGAATGTTTAATAGTGAAACCCAGTTAGTCTGAATGACACCCCAACCTAAATGAAAACGACCTGCTTAATCTGCCTGACCTTTTCAGCATTTGAATCCATAGGAATTGAATTTTTTTAACCTGGCTGCCATTAAATACCAATGGTACAACAATATATGGCAGGCATCTTTTATACACACACATAATGAAAAACATTTAATAGAGTAATAGATCATCCCCCACATCTTGTCAGAAATGAACATGCCTAAATCCGTTGCCCACAGACATTTAAACCAGTTTTTTTAAAACATCTAAATTCAGGATTAAGTTAAATTCAGCATCCCTATCTTCTTTACATTGTGTGCCAACAATAACACCAAGGCTGATAGCATTCTCAATTTATTTGGAGACCTAATCCTTCTAAGGCAAACATTCTGCAAACATACAATGCTGTCTATGGTTTACCATTATGAACACAAAGCAACATTGAACTCGTGCTCTCCATCTGTCTGTTCCATCCTCCCTTCTCCCATTATTCACAAAGTTTAGACACTTCTTTTGCCATTTCACCTGAATATGATGGTGGTTTGTGCAAACCTTGAGCCGTCTTCAGACTTTGACACTCTGTGCATTGCATGTAATTGGAACACCAGTGCAAGTGTGTCCCAGTACCAATGCTCTTGCTAACCAGTGTTTCTCAGACTGAAGGTTGGAACCCACTAGGTGGGTTGCAAGCCAATTTATTTATTTATTTATTTATTTAAGAAATTTCTACCCCGCCTTTCCTCTGCCAAGGCAGATGTCCAAGGCGGCTTACAATATTAAAAAGGATAAAAATAAAGTATAACAGTTAACATTAAAAACAATTAAAAACAGTATTAAACAATAAACAATCAAGATTAAAAAACACAAACAATTTAAAAACAATTAAAAAATAAAATAAGACACAAGCCCCGTGGATCATAATAACCAGCCAGCCAACCTGTCAACAATTAAAAGCTTTTTGGAATAAAAAGGTCTTCAGCCCCCGCCGAAATGTAAACAGAGAGGGAGCAGTTCTCAATTCGAGGGGAAGGGTGTTCCAGAGTTGGGGGGCCACCACCGAGAAGGCCCTCTTCCTGGCCGCCACTCCTCTTACTTCTCCTGGTGGCGGCACAGTCAGAAGGGCCCCCCCAGATGATCTGAGTACGGGTTGGATTATATAGAAGGAGGCGGTCCCTCAAATACCCCGGACCCAAGCCGTAAAGGGCTTTAAAAGTCAAAACTAGCACTTTGAATTGGGCCCGGAACAGAACCGGCAGCCAGTGTAGTCGCCGAAGCAGCGGCTCGACAGAGTCAAACCGACGTGCCCCAGCAACCACCCGAGCCGCCGCGTTCTGTACTAGTTGTAATTTCCGGACCGTCTTCAAAGGCAGCCCCACGTAGAGCGCATTGCAATAATCTAATCTTGATGTCACTAGGGCATGGGTCACTGTGGCCAGGTCCGCACAGCTCAGGTACGGCCGCAGCTGGCGGATCAGCCGAAGCTGAGCAAAGGCTCCCCTGGCCACCGCCGCCACCTGGGACTCCAGGTGTAGCTGTGAATCCAGGAGAACCCCCAAGCTGCGAACCTGCTCCTTCAGAGGAAGTGCGACCCCATTCAGAGCAGGACGATAGTCCAATACCCGAGCTGTGGATTTCCGAACCAAAAGCACCTCTGTCTTATCCGGATTTAATTTCAGCTTGTTCGCCCGCATCCAGCCCCCAACTGCCTCCAGACAGCGATCCAGGACCTCAACCGCCTCCTCAGAATCAGGGGGAAAGGAGAGATAAAGTTGGGTGTCATCAGCATATTGATGGCACCCCACTCCGAACCCCTGGATGACCTCTCCCAGCGGTTTCATGTAGATGTTAAACAGCATGGGGGATAAGATGGAACCTTGCGGCACCCCGAACCTAAGAGGTCGGTCCACCGACCTGGCAATTTCAGGTGGGTTGTATAGCACCTTGCACAGCCATCATTGAAAATATGGGAAGATGGGACACTGAAAGGGGGAGGGCCATGTGGTTCTTTTGCTGGTGCCAAGGTTGTAAATAGGCTTTTTTTTCTTTCTGATTCACTTTGCTATTGGAAATTGGATGAGAAATAACTCAACTTATTGCTGCATTGTCAGGAAAGCAGCAGACTCTAGTGTCACAATGACGGCACTTCCAGCCATAACATCACTTCCAGTGGGTCCCGGACAGATTGTCATTCTTAAAAGTCAATCCCGGTGCTATAAAGTTTGAGAACCACTGCTCTAACCTCACCCCATGTTCTCCCTGGTTAAAGCCTTTATCTAACAGTGATTTTCAACCACTATGCTATGGCACATTGGTGTGCTGCAAACAGGCGCGTATCTTACCCGATGCGCGGGATGGCGCGAGCCATGGGGCACCGGGCAGCAGCAGGGCACCATTGCGTGCGGTCCGGGCAAGACTGTGCGGTTTTCGGCCCTCCTGCCTGCCCATGCTTCCCTTTCCAGGGTAAGGGAGGTGTGTCTGAGCGACGCGCAGGAGCGGGGTGACATTCGGGGAGCACGGTTTCAGCGCCAGCCATGGGGCGCGCTCGGGCCTCCGTGCACGCCTGGCTGCAAATGGTCTGCAGGTGTGCCACAGGAGTTGGGGGGGGGAAGAGTCATTTATTACTAGGGCCATTGGAAGATGTGAGCCTTACCTTGTCAAAACAACAACACCCTTATGGTGTACCTTGTTAATTTTAGCGCTTTCTTAATGTTCCATGAGATGAAGCAGGTTGAAATTGCTGATCTACAGAGACAAATTCAATATCTTGTGAGAGATCCTCCCTGTGATTAGGAATGAGTGCTCTACATACTCAATCACATCTGCGGAATGTGTCTCTGCTGAAAAGTGCTGAATGTGTGGAGAGCAGAATGGTTTAAGAACATGTGGGCAGGTGTGTGTGTGGGCTTTCGGCCAACATTTTGTTGGCACTGTAGCTGGGTATGGCATCCACTGTTTTAATAATGCCTGAACAGGGTTTGTTCACATACATGAACCAGTATCAAATAATTTTGGATATCTTTGCATAACAAGAAGAGGGAAGCAGTTGAGAAAAGGGACCACATGAGTGTAAGGCTCAAGACTACCTGCGATTGCAGTGTTAAACCGTGCTCCAGCATGACTGCCAAAGAGCGCTGCAATGACTAACCTGGAGACGTTGCAACCAAAATGGTTTCCAACCATGCTGTCTTGGTGCACTTAGCAACTGTGGAAGTAGAACACCTAGTACTGCTTTACTGCATCAGATAATAGTGATTTTTGCCCATGCAACAACAACCTACACTAATGCGCTCTACTCATACTGCTGGTCAACAGCATACGTAATGATGCTGTATTGACAAAGGTCTTTATGTGCCATTCTGAGGACTAGTTTTCTGGAGCAGTGTCCTATGACATGGGGACGTTTTGGCGCTTTATAGAAGTTGTAGATAGAATACCGTGAGGGGGTTGCTCCAAACCCCACACTAAGATTTGTTTAAGGAACTAGGGCGCAATCCTAAGCAACTTTCCAGCACTGACATAGTTGTGCCAATGGGGAATGTGCTGCCTTCTGCAGTTGGAGGACAGTCACGGACAGACACCTTGAGGCCTCCTCAAGGTAAGAGAACGTTTGTTCCCTTACCTTGGAGCTGCACTGCCTTTTCCCCAGTGCTGGAAAATTGGATAGGATTGCGGTCCCAGTCAGATGATTATATACAGTGCAAAAAGTGTATATTCAGTTCATAGATCTTATTCCATTCTGGAAGAGTTATTTCAGTCTAGATCCAGCTTTTAGGTGCTCCCCAAGGTTTGTGTGTGCACTCAGCAGGATGTTTTGCTTTTGTCTCAGAACAATGGCCCCTCCCCAGGCTGCATCACAACTGCTTTAAAACTCCCTGTGTTTAAAGAAAAGAAAAGAAAAAGCAACGACTTGCTATGGAGCGCAGGAGGTTGCTATGTTTAATAAAAATCAAAATCAAAAGCGCAGCTGGGGGCATGAAGTTAGTTGCCGAGTTCATTGCACTGCTGCCTGCATTCTTAAAAAAAAATGATCCCTACGTTCTCCAACAGTGGTTTCCAAACTGTGGGTTGGGACCCACGAATGGGTCACGAGCAGTGGTGTCATCCTACCGGTATGCTGGGCAGGACATCCGGGTGATCGGCAGCCCGCCCGTTGCGTACCGCAGCGTTAAGCCGTTTGCATAATGTACACAAGCGGCGTAACTGGTTATGCAAATGGCGTAATGCAGTGGTACGCGACGGGTGGGCTGCCGATCACCCAGATCTCCCGCCCAGTGTACTGGTAGGATGACACCACTAGTCACGAGACAATTTCAGGTGGGTTGCAAAGCACCCAGGGCAGCCATATTGAAAATATGGGAAGAAGGGACTGTGGAAACAGGGAGGGCTGAGTGGTTGTTTTACTTGTGTCAAGGCTGTAAATAGGCTTTTTTTTTCTTTCTGATGCAGGTTGCTATTGGAAAGGCGGAGAAATAACCCAACTTATTGCTGCATTCTCAGGAAAGCAGCAGGTTCCGGTGTCACAATGACGGCACTTCTGGTGGGTCCCGGACAGATTGTCATTCTAAAAAGTGCGTTCCGGTGCTAAAACATTGGAGAACCCCTATTCTAGACGCTTGAGTCTTTAGCACGCTTACTAGGGCATCAGCAGCCCTGAACACGGTGGGACCTCTGTGTAAACATGCCTAGAATCGCATTGTTCAGGCTGATTCTAGTTCCTTTGAAAGAATTTTTAAAAACACTAAAATGATGTGAAGCATAAAAGTGTTTTTTTTGTGTGTGTGGTGTTGTTTTATTTTTGTAAGGATGCCAGTGTAATAAATAAAGTTAAGGTGAAAAATTCTCAGCATAATTGTTCAATCAAACCATTTTTTGTTGCTCCTGGCAGGCGCAACCGAACAGGCCCAGTGGTTTGTGCCCTGCATGTTATTGACATCCAGGATGTAGTCAAACATCTCAAGGTTACTCATTAATTTGCAAGACTGGGAATCTAATTTAATTTTAGTGACTACTGTTATTCAGAATATCCAGCAGTGCAATCTGAATCAGATCCTTCTTCAACTCGTACTGTCAAAGAAAGGAATATGAAAGGCAGGGGGAGAGAGAAGAAAAGTTGCTATTAATTAGAAAAGATATATACTTGGAATACAGCTGATAGTTCATGTGGAGTTTTATTGCTAATTTACAATTCTTTTACAAGCGGTCCCCACACCCAACATGTGTATTATTTATTATCATCATACATTGTAGGAATGTATAGAGATGATTTGATGTAGCCAGAACAATGCACATTTTCCATGCTTTTTTTTTTTAAAGGAATACTTTTGGGGGAGAATTCCATTTCTAGTGATAAAAATAGGTGGCTATTGGTCAGCTATGGGTGGCTGACCAAATATTTTGTGCACCACATTGCAGATCTTAAACAGCCTCTTTCACTGGACTTGAGCACTAGATTTTCAGTTAACTTCTTTTGTATTCCATCCTTTCCCTCCTGAACACACGGTTTAAAAAAAAATGCCCTCACAAAACATCTTTACCGTTTCCTGTCTGTTTTATCATCGCTACATTTTTACATCAAGACTTTTGTCTCTTTCTCCACATCACACACTCTTTTCACATTTACTGGCGGTGTTTGGTATTAAAAGTATTTAATATCAAAGAGATTCCGGAACAAAAAAGAGAAAATACATTGCACACAAAAATATAATAAATTCAAGGCAAATGGTGGATTGCCCCACATGTGAAGCGGACTGTGGTAACTCATATCAGGCTTCTTGTCACTTGCTGAGACATTTTTCATAAACCCTCACACGCCTGCATTTATCTTCAGTATAAACCCTAAGATGAATTCTCCAAAGACATTAACAATAGATAAATGCTTATTAAACAAAACAATCTCTTCCAGAACACCTATAGGATTGGTATTAAAAAGCCGTAAGATCTCCAAGGGTTGGACTTAAATTGTGCCATTTGGACGGATACCCTGTGCTGGTTTGTTTTATTTTTTTAAAGAGACGTTATCTGGTTTTCATAATTAAATAAACATGAAATGAAACACAACCAGAAAAGGACAACTTTGAATACTATCTGACCTTTGGTGACAATTTGATTCAAAGTATATCGGGGAATGTAACTAATACCACAGTGGTATTAAAATATAGAGAGCAATGGGAAAAGGGAGGGAGATCGGAAGGAGCACAAGGGAAATGCTGTGGGTATATTTTATGAAAACAGACATTGCAATATTATATGCAAAGCCTTTAATCATAAGCATTTCAAAGTGCAGCTCATAAATTAAATCAAAGGACTAAAGAGTGAACAATTTTTGTATGATAAACAATCTCTAGTTTGTTCGTCCAAACGAGGAAGCTCATGCATTTTCTCCTTGAACGCTGCACGCTTTAAACAAATAACATGTATAGGAGATACTTGTGAAAGTGATTGCAAAAGAAGGAACCCGTTGCCTTTTTATGCAAAGAGCAAATGCAAATGTTTTCCAGGGTCTCCATCTCCATGCGAAAAAGAATATCTTTATAAAAGACAGCCTGCGTTTTTATAGCTACATATTTGATGTGCTGTTTAGCTATCATGGAGAAGGTGAGCTGGACAGAATAAATAGAATGGATCTGAATTATTCATCGAGCCGAGTAAAATATTGGGGTGGTTATGGTTTGTGAAACATTGAAAGGAGCAGGCAATTGCAGCCCCTGGAAATGCAGTGCAAAGTTGCATGGGTAATGTAATGAGGATGCAGATTGCTCTCCTCTGCTCGGGATGATGTAAGAGCTTGCACATTACGTATCACCTTGCTGCAGAACTGCCTCCGTTTGGTAATTAAAACGAGCCAGATTCCAGGATTGTTATTCCTTTGTTAGCACAAGTTTGTAACACCCCATAGGGGCCCCACATTCTGATGATGTATTAATGTAATACATCATCAGAAGCAGATGTCATTCCAGTGATATATTAGTGTAATACAGGAGAATGAGCCTCACTGATGATGTATTTAGTTCACACAAGATGGCATTGTCCGGGAAAGAAAGGGTCCAAGAAGAGATTCATTTGTAATAGCAAAATGAAGTCAGGCAGTGCACAGTAAGTTAAAGGGGGGAAGGGAGGGGAATGCATTTCTGGTCCTGGGTAGGGAAATGTGAAAATGAATTTTCATTGTATTGTTCCTGGGACTGTAAAATAGTCAATTTATTAGTTTGTAATAATTCCAACATAGGTAGAATTCTGTATGATTCTATGAACACACCCCTTTTAGATGAAATTAAAACATTCAATATTGCTGTGCTGTTTTTAAAGAAGACCATAGGGACCTATTTATATAACTTGCCTATTGCAGCTTCTTTTTTCTTAAGCTGTATTCCTTACCAGCATCTTTAGGTTGGCCAGTTTTCTGGTTCTTCAGAAATACTGTTGAACACCTAAATGTTCTTGGGTCTTGCTATTTATAGAAAAAAAATGAATGGATGACACTCAAATGGGTATTGTGCACATAACAACCAGCATTGTGCTGATGGTCTGATGATCCAATGGGACCTCTTTCCCAAGTGCACTTTTCATAGAGTTTTGGCAATCCATTCATTTGCTCATCTTAAAACACACGTAGGCAGTATTCAAGAGTAGTTAACAGCCCAGTCTCAACCTCCTTTGAGCCTACGCTGCATCCAGCACAGGTTTGGTTGCCGCTGGAGCTTACCTTGGGGCAAGGAGACGTTTGTCCCTTTACATTTGTCCCCCTCTGGGACTGCTCAGACCTGCACCAGCGAAATTGCTGGTGCATGTTCAAGTGGCCCAGATCGGGGCTGCGTGGACCTAACGGGCAGATCCTGACACCCCCCTCCCTAGCTTGGCCCACCCATGGGGCTGTCCTTCCTCTGCCGTCTCCCACCCCTGCTCCACCTCTCTCCTGCCTTTTCTCCGCCCTCCCAAGCCCCTTCCCTGACTTATTGAGGCTCTTCATCACCATCAGTGGGCCAACACTGCTGCCTGCATTGGCCCGGCATTTCTGTTTGGGCGCACAGTGATGGTACGTTGCAAACGACATGTGTCGGCCAAAGGGTATCTGTGGATTGCATCATAAGTAGGATTAAAAGTTGCTGAAAGGGCGCAGTTACGCAAGACACTTCATTTAGTGTACAGGTGACAACAATTCAGAGCTTCCCATTAGTCATGTTTTCCCACGGTTTCCAAGGTGTAGCTCTGTGCTTTGTGATTTCTCTTTGGCACAGATGCTCTTTTTGGAATTCTGAGACTTCATCTACTGTAAATCAGGTTTCTGGTTTGTGCTGAGATAAACTACATGATAATGTTATAAAACTATTTTTAAAAGCCCCCCAAACCCCACATAAAATTGTTTAAAAGCTTTGATTTCAGGGGAATGATGATCTAGCGGATGTCCAACACTTTTCTTGACCTTGTTTTCTTGACCACTTTTCTTGAAAGTTTCAATGGGACTTTCTGGATTCACTTTCCAGGATCATGTCGATTGCCTTTGATAGCCATTCATTCATTCCTCTTTACGAGGAGATTCCTTTTTATACCATATTGATAGCTAGGTGTAGGTGGAAGGAAAGCGGGAGCAAACACATACAAGTGATCAAATGTTTGGAACGTCAGACTAAAAACGGTATTATATGCAATGGAAAAGTTACTGCTCACATTCTTGCAGCATCTGATTGCATCATAAATAAAACAGTAGAGCGAGTCATCCCAGACATACGATGTATAGAGAACCTGGCTGGAAGGCCGATGAAGGACTTAGAATTATGATCCCAGGCCCCCTAGGCTGGTGAAGCTTGGACATGGAACAAAGTGATATGTTCAATCACTGCAGAAAGGCGGGGGAGGAGGCCCAAGACAGGAGCCATTTTTATAGCACCTCCCACCCAATGTATTCAGTGTTGGTTGCAGAACAGCACCTTTCCCATGTGACAAATCAACCAGTATGCCCAGCACAAGATAAAACAGGTGAAGAAATGGGAGGCTGCTTGGAAAATTGGAAGAGAGATCAGCAGGAAATTGCGACAGTCCAAAGACAAATAAAGTCTACATTCACCAGTCCGCTTCAGTGCCAAGAAGCAGTGTGTTCACAGCACTGTAAGGAGGGTACAAAAATGAAGCCACTTCAGGTTTAGGTGTAGAAGCATATTTTATGGTCTTCCACTGGATTAATGGAAAGAAGGTTTGGAACTGACTTGCTATACATCACAGTGATGACCTATAACCTCAAAATTAGGGATGCACGAGCTTCTTGATGTTCATGTGTGTTCAGCTTCCCCCCCTTTCAAGGAAAAGTCTGCAAACGATCAAGCCTTTGTGAACCATCAGTTCATCTCTCACAAACATTTGACTGTGCCCCACAAAAGGCAAACCTTTGCAAACACTGACCCCTTGAAAAAGAATGCTTGACTTCTTTGCAAAGGTGCAAACTTTTCTGGGCTCGTTCATGCTCATCTTTATTCTGCTCGCAAACAGGCAAGCAGGAGAGTTTATTTATTTATGTTAAAAATTGCTACCTTTCTCCCCAACCAGGCTCAAGTTCACACATTCAAATAGGACAATACAATCAACACAAATACAGAACGTAAACAAAGGAAAGCACAGCAGCCAATGTTAGTGAATTGCAAGGTAAATTAACCCCAAAACTGATAAAATAAAAGCACCTTTACATACAAAAAAAAAAAAAGCATGATTGTGGCCCATATGAAATAAGTTTTCCAAAAGGGGGCTGCAACCACAGAGAAGGCCCTCTAGTCTCAAACCTACCATTGGGCAAGGGCCTCTGGGCATGGGGCTTCTGGGGCAGGCAGAAGACGGCGAAGAGGCACCTCACTTCTCAAAGAGGTGCATGGTTTGGCCCTCCCTCCCTTGGCCCCATATGGCTCAGAAATGGAGCCTGACATGCCGGGATGGCGTGTCAATGGGCAGGGAGGGGTGGAGAGCTGTTCCTAGGGGCGCAGAGCATCGACCCAGCCCCTGGGCAGAGCGTGGGTTGGTCATGCCACTGAGGCATTCCCATGCCTCACTACCAATTGGGCCTCCACAAATGGTGACACATGCTAGTCTCTCCAAACGGTATCAGGGGATAGGGAGACCCATACAGGCAGAGACCGTCCTTAAAGAACTTGGGCTTTCCCCCCCTTACCCCTCCACAATCCACATGCCACAATGGGTCTCCTCAAACCTGTGCCAGTTTTGTAGCTGGCACATGTCCAAGGAGAAGAAAGTGGTGGGGAGGTTGTTAAAAGAGAGGATTGGATCCAGGTTGAGCCGTTGCAGCTGGATCCACCCACTCCCACAACCTCCCTGCCCCCTGTTCCTCCCCATCCACTCCCCATCCCTCCCCATCTACCCCTTACCATCTCTGGCAGGCAGGGCACAGTCTGCTGGTGGAGTGGGAGTGCTGCTTCTTCTAGTGGCAGTGCTTGGAAAATGGCCGCCAGTAGAGTGCTGCATGTTCCGTCAGCAGCCATTTTACAACAACGGCAGACATTTCCACTGTCATAAAGGCCTGCCCCTTCAAATTCTGGATAGTATTGGGCTTTGAGGTGATATTGCCCCAGAGGCTCGTCTGGAAGGAAAAAAGATAGCAGGCATTGACAGAGTGTCACACCTGGCCTTGACCTAAGCTCTGCCTCTGCTTGAAGCCCCTGAGGTGGGAAAGGGTGCAACATTCCCTGACTTCTGACAGGAGCCTCAACCATTATTATTCAAATGGTTTTTGTCTAAAAAGGTTGATTTGAGTTTGACCATTGTGATTAACTTGGCTAGATTTGTCGCTACATTTTTATTAGACAGTCAGGGTCCAAACAAATGGAAAAAGGTCCTTAATGGCCTGGAATCGTGTGCTTTTGGAATATGATACTCATCAAAGTTTGGAGAGAGAACTTGAGACAGAAGGAGTTGCAGTTTGGATATAGACACAGACAGGGAGACTGCTGAGTGTTTTGAAGCCAGCATTGATTGAAACAGTTGTTCTCTGGGTATCTGATGAAGTACCAGTGTGTTTGCTGCCCACTCTAGGAATTTACTGTATTTTTGTCTACTGTATTTTGCTTGTATGCTTGTAAATACAACATTTGTGACAAAGACACCACAATGTTCCAGCACTCTTTCTGATCCAAAAGAAGGCTGCAATCACTTAGACCCACTTACCTGGGAGTAAATTGCATTGAGTGCAATGGGGGTTACTTCTCAGTAGACATGTACAGGTTTGCACTGTATTACTGCTGCTGTATTCACTCCTGGGACTAAGCCATATTGAACTAAATAGTGGGTGCAGATCCGAGGAGACCCATTGGGGCCACCAGGGATTTTCACAGGGTAAAGAAACAAATGTTCTCTTACTCCAAGGAGACTACAGAGGCTACCCTGGGCCCACAGGATGCAGCCGCCGCCATTTTGGTGCCACTGCTCCTCATGGTAGCCCCAGGGCTTAGGTTTGGGCAGTAATACTTCCTTTCAGTTTCCATCAGTGCATTGTTAACTTCTGGGTTTCTTGTTTCATGACCATCCTGGAGAAAGTCCCTGGGCAGTCCCATGCATTGCTCTGTGTCATGTGCTACAGCTCCAGGCTAGAATGAGCATTGAGGTGGAACATTGAGTGCCAGACTGCTGCCCAGTGCTATTTGGACTATTTGGGGTGTGTGTGTGTGTGTGTGTGTGTGTGTCATGAGGTACAAACTGGGACAGAATGCCTGTACCTTTAACCATTGTATAGAATAGGGAATTTGGGCAGGTGCAGCTCATCATGGAAAAGTTTCAAAAACTGCAGCTTCAGAAATGTCCACTTCTATACAATGATTAAGGTACAGTACCAGTTTGTATCTGGTAAACCTAGCCATGAGGATTCTGGGCAGTGATGTCATGTAGGGGGTACGCGGGGGTATGCGAGTACCCGTTCCTAGGATTACGGCTGGCCCCGCCCATTCACCCGCCCACTCGTCGACTCCGTCGGCGCTCTGCCCTGCCCCCTGCAACGTTTGAATTTCCTGCACGTTTGAGTTGCCTGGCAGCGAGCGGAGTGGAGCAAAGTAAAGCGAGGGAGACCGACGGTGGCAGCAGCGTGAGCAGGTAGGCTGCCTGGGGCTCCCTCTCCCAAGGAGAGGAGCGGTTCCTGGGCGGGGGGATTTTGGAATTTGTCTCCAAAAGATTTTGGAATTGCTGAAATGAACTGGTGGCTTTTTAAAACTTGCCTTGCCTTCCCAAGCCAGGCCAGGCCTTGCCTTGCCTTGCCACGCCACTGAAAAATGAGCTGGTGTCTTTGTTAAACTGCTGTGCTGTTGCTCTGTAAGATTTTGGAATTGCTGAAATGAGCTGGTGGCTTTTTTAAACTTGCTTGCCTTCCCAAGCCAGGCCAGGCTTTGCCTTGCCACTGAAAAATGAGCTGCTCAGAGGTTGCTCTCGAATACTTTTGGAACTGTTGGGTCACTTTAACATGATGCCAGGCCTCCTTAACATGTTCTGGGGGTGCTGTGGAATACTGTTGCAACTGTTGGGTCAGTTTAAAATCATCTGAGGCCTCAAAAAGGGCTTTTTTCATGTCACTTCCGGCCACGACATCACTTCCGGCTTATGACGTCACTTCCGGTGGGCGCGTCCCGACACGTGCCAATCAAAAGTGAGTACCTGTTCTTAAATCATTTAGATGACACCACTGATTCTGGGCAATGCTGGCAGCTTTTGGATAGTTTCAGAAGGGTCACAACTGAGCTAGGCATTCCCCTGGCAGTCAGAAAGACTGAGAGCGCAATCCCAACCTGGTGTTAGGCCAGCACCGTAAAGTGCGTTTGGACCACTCTCTGAGTCAGGAAGGATGCTGCAAGTCTGTGTACTGGCTTCTCTGATTCTGTGGTCCAAACAAACTTTACCTTGTGCCGGCCAAATTTTGGTGGCCTAACTGTGCTGGACTACCTCCAGATTAGGATTGCGCCCTCTTGTGAGAGGCTAACTTCTGGCATCAAGCTTGACTCAGTTGAGTGTTGTAGCCAGATACTTGGGCATTAGATACTTGTAGCCAGATACTCAGAGCATTAGTGGACAAATTGCAAGCATGTATTGAGGCAAAGAACATCCTTCTCAATTTACAAAATGCATTTTCTAACATTGCACCAATTCCAAGAATTGGTGGGGCAGTTTGCTTGAATTTTTGGGAGGGTGGTTGTGCCTGGTAGAATCTTTTGAACAAGGCTCCAGGGTGCATGTCAGAGCCACTACATGTCACTACAGAACTCACTACATCTTGTGAGATGCATGGAGATGCATGGACATGTGTATATTCCTGATGAACAGAGTTAGAACAGCTCTGATCAGTGATTGAGGGCACAAGGGAGTGATTGAACATCAGCTTGCTTACAGGCAGGTGATCAGTGCTGGCAGTGATGGCAAAACCAGCCACCTGCTGGATCTTTCATGGGTCACTTCAGTATGACACACTATTGGCACAGATTGATGTACTTGATGAGAATCTTTCCAAGTACACTTTTGCACAGGTGTGAAAGTATCCTAGAGAGGTTTTGGGAAGGGGACCCATTTCCACATACAAGACCTCCTTTCTCGATCAGATTGAACGCATGCTTACTCAGAAGAAAGCCCCAAGGACTGCATAATATTGCGCCATAAAAAAAAATAAAGGTCTCCCTCAGTTCTAAAAATATTGATCCTGATTACATATAATTGTCCCATTTAGCAAGATGTTACATCAACCAATCTTGAAATTGTCAAAACAGTTTTCTCAGTTTTCAAAATGTATTTTCTATACCTTATAGTATACTGTAAGTATATATTACAGTATACTGGCATGAAATGTTAGGGTATTCTTAGTTTTAAAACCAGCCGCTCAGATTGTAGATCTCCAGAGAAATCAGGGTTATACATTCCTTCAACCAGGCCAGTAAAAAGAAAAGATATTTCTGTGTCTCATATAAAACAGGGTAAGAGCTTCCAGTTCTAATGAACGTTTTATACTGCAAGAGAGTGGACCAATTAGACTTATAATATTAAATTAAATGAAGCTTCCATATTAGATTCAGAAGTGGAATATTTCCCAGACTTTTATTGCATGGTTCTTTTGTCTTTTTATGTTTTAAACTTGTTTGCATATGAACAAGTTAATTAATTGTTGAAGGATTTAAAGCCCATTTTTTAATAGACCAAATACCAACTAGGTTAAAGAATACTTCGATTATGTAATTTTAAATCCATGCAATATGTACACTAAATTAAGCAACAGGACCAATGCTACCCAAGGTGTAAAACTGTCCGTCTCGTGATCATCCTTCTCCCTTTGCTTCCTGGTTACAGAACAAGAGGAAACTCCTGCTCACCAAATCTACACGGCCTTTTGTCAACAAAGACTACAAAAAGGAGGAAAGGTTAAGAAGACAGCAGGAGGTGGGGGAAGCGGAATAAGCAGGTACAATGTCACCTCCATGCTGTGACAGCCGTGAATCAATTATTCACGTACCAATTGGTAATTTTTTTTTAAATCTGCACAGCAGCCAGGAAATATGTGAAATGTTTTGCAGAGGATTTTCCAAGATTTTTTTTTTTAAAGCATAAGCAAAGATGAACAGAAAGAACAACCTAGGGAAATCACAATAGCAGACGTGGCTTATTAACACAGAAAATGCATGGGGAATGCTAGCTTATTTAAGACTATGGAGTGAGAAAGAATGGGCTTTATGCTGGAGGTGAGGCTGCGTTCCAGAAATAAAATATTATCCACATATTCTGATTTTAGATTCATTTCTTGTTCAAAGACTCGTACCAGAATAGTTTGAAGACATAGATTTGCACACATGCTTAGTCCGTTACTTTGCACTAAAGTCGTGCATGATCTCAAAAATGATATGTTGACACTCGGACCTGCTGAGAAGCTTCATGCTCTGACATCCTAGCCCTATTCCCTAGTCTTGGATGCCATTCAGGGTGCAATACTAACCTGGAGTTAGGCCAGCACAGTTAAGCCAGTAACGTTTGCTTGCCACAAGGGACACCGTAAAGTATGTTTGGACCACTCTACAGACATGTGCCAGCCTCCCTGAGAGTGGTCCAAACACGCTTTAAAGTGGTCCTTGTGCCAGCCAAACTTTGCCAGCCTGACTCCAGGTTCGGATTCTGCCCTCAGTCGGTGACATGGTCTTTACCAACCCAGGTGTATACCTCTGCAAGATTAAGAGATACATGTGCCAAGATGTAGATGCAGTGGTGGCTTGTTTTATAGTTCCCCTACATCAGAATGCCTCTGCATCCACGAAGCTAGCAGATGGCTTGTACCCGCGCATTTTGCCTAATGATTAATCAGTTTTTGAAAAAAAGTCAGAGGACTTTTTTTCTGTTTTCCACTCTCACTTTGGGTTGTCTCTGGGAGTGCAGCCAAACACATGGGAAATGATTGCTGTAGAGGCCAATGGAGTCCTCCTTCCTCTCTTTCCTTCTTTATATGTGCACATCACAGCCATTACCTGGGATATGAAGCTGTGTATATGCCGGGAGGGATCTGCCCAGTGTGGCTTAATCTCACACTGTCACACTCATCAATCCTAAAAGAAGCTGTACAGAGAGCAGGTGTACCACAGTGGCTTAGACAGTGGTTTCCCTACCTTCGGTCAGGCGCTATAACCCCTTTTTTACTCATGTGCATTGGCCACAGCAAAACCTAGGAATGGCATACTAAAAACCATAACTTTTCTGACTCATCTGCAATATGCGACCGTTCTAGGGGCTTTATGTTCCTCTCGGGCTGCCCTTCAAAGTGCACTGAGGCATGCTCACCTACATAAATGCACGTGTACGGCTCAGGTTCTGTTTCAAGAGGGTTCAGTATATAGTCATGCCTCATTATCCACTGGGGATCTGTTCCAGAACTCCAGTGGATACTAAAATCAGTGAATACTGAAATAAAAGGAAAAAATAAAAGACCCACTTTTTCTTGCTCCTCCATTGTAACCCTAGAATGCATTGGTATAGATGCTATATGACATTCAGCCACTAGATGGAATGAATAATGGAATGTAATGGAAGGTAGGACAATAGGAAATGGAATTTTGCCCCTCCCCTTTTTGGCCTTATTATAAGGCATTGAAAGGTGGACCTTGGTATCAATGGTGAGTTAAATCAGTGGATACCAAATTAGTGGGCCCTGAGGTACAACCTGTATTTTCCTTCTCAGCTTGGAAGGGGAGACTTCCTTCTGGAGTGTTTTGGAGGCTTCTTTCGTTGAATCGGGGGCATTCTGGTGAGATCCTCTCAGGCTGCCCTTCATAGTGCTCTGAAGCATGTTCACAAGTGAACATTCATGTGGCTCAGGTTCACTTTCCATAGAACTCAATGTAGTTTCTTAGTCAGCTCTCAATTTGTCAGTTTCAAGATCCACCAACAATCAGGTGGCGACCCACAGTTTGGGAAACACAGTTTGGGAAATACAGTTTGGGACCACTCTCGAAGTCAGGGAGGATGGTGCACATCTGTGTGCTGGCCTCTCTGACTCCGAGAGTGGTCAAAACATACTTTTTGATGACCCATGTGCCAGTCAAACGTTGCTGGCCTAACTGTGCCAGCCTAACTCCAGGTGAGGATTGGTCTCTGACACAGGAAATAAATAACATAGCATGGTAGAAATTCAATGTGAATTATAGTTTAATATAATACCATTGTATTATATTAAATACAACAGGCTGAGTTTTTTGTTCCATTTCACAAAACTTCTTCTTCCCCCCCCAGAAAAATTGCTTTAAAAAAACAAGAGAATTTGCCACACCCCTTTTCTCCATCTTCCCAGTCTCTCCAATCCTTCCTATATGAAGGATGATTGTTATCTTTTACTCATTTTAAAGTGAGGAATTAATTCTTCTGCCATCACACAAATTCCCCTCCCCCCACCTCCACTGAAAGGCTTCACCTTCACAGATATAACAACCTAATTGCACACTGCAGTGCAAAATGAAATCCTCAAATTATCAAGTGCAAAATTAGCATTAAAAAATCATAAGACAACAAACAATAGGGCTTTTTATGTGATTTTTGTAATTGCGTGAAACTAGTTACTTTAGCAATAATTGTTTGTGCTTCATTAGCATGCAAAATGGTTTTATAGACTAACCTGAACACAAAAGAAACCATTTGTGATGAGAACTGTGCTTTGTTTAATGTTAGACACCATTGTATTTGCTTTCCTAATATAACAGTTCTAATTAGTACCTAGCACTCATCCAGAGTTTTTCAGCTTGAACACGCTGAAGGTGACAATTGAGTCACAATTCCATGGCAGTCTTTGTCAGCTCCTGTCAAAATATAGCTAAGTCTTCAGGAGTTGTGATCTAAATACTAAAAAAAAAAAAAAGTTATTAGTCCAGGGGAAAAAAATCAACTTCAGGTAGTTAAAGAAATAAAATGGAGTTGTACCTTGTTAGGAGTGCAATGCTTTGTTGTTGTTGTTGATGAGACCAGTACCACTTTCGAGGCTAAAGCAGCAATTTTGTTCACACTTGCCTGGGAATAATCCACATTCCCTGGTGTAGCTAATAAAAGTGTAGCCTGGTGCAGAGGGCAAAATGATGCTCCGGATGTGATGCCACAACAGGAAGTGACATCACAGTTGTGTTTCCGTTTTCTGGTTTTTGGGGTTTTTTTGGCCATAACGTTTGATAGAGTGAAGATATACAAAACGTGACAGTATTATTCCTTAAAAACCCTTATTTTTACATGACAATTGTATTTTTGTTTTGGGTTTTTAGTGATAATGTTTGATAGAGTAAGGATATTACACTCTTTGGGCACAATCCTATACTGCGCCGGAATGGTGAGGCCGGCTGGCCTGCGCCATATCCTATTAGGACAGGCTGGAGCCTTCTCACGGCAAGGGCATGTTCATGCCCTTACCGTAGGGGAGGATCCAGCTTCCCCTATCTGCACTTCGGATCTGCGTCTGCTAAACTGCGTGGAGACTGCGTGGCCTGAATCAGGGACGTGTGGCCTCCCGAACGGGTCTAGGATTCAGCCTTATGGCTGAATCTTGGGCCTGTCTCCCTACCGGGCCAGCATGCCTGCTGGCACGCCCACCGCCCGTGCATCACCTGCCCACTGCCTGCCCAGAAACACCCTTCCCCCCACCCCATTTCAAGATGGTGCCTCCCTTATGCCGGCCAGCTTTGGTCGATGCAGTAGCTACTGCTGGTCTCTCATCTCCCCCCCCCTGTTTTTAGATTGTGAGCACTTTGGGGACAGGAAACCATTTCTTGGTTTATTTTGCTATGCGAACCACTTTGTGTAAACTACTAGTTGAAAAAGTTATAAAACAACAACAAGAACCACACTTCCAATAATAACCATCTTTTGGAAAGATATTTTCATCTGGGCCCCAACCTTGCTATTATTTGTAAGAATGTAAAGGGGTGTTGGGCTTACTGACTCTGAACATGAGCATTTTATTAAGGTATCCCAGCTAGATTGAGATACTTATCCTTCATGAAGATTCTCCGCAGACCCGCAGATAAAGTTGCTCAGATTTGACTTGACTTGAACTCTATTTCAACAGAGACTTTATATGTCCCTCAGGCAATGCCCAGTTATTTGGGATTCTTATCAGTCGAGGATTGGGTTTCATGCTACACAGCCTGAGGATGTGGACAGGATTCTTCGGAGTGTGAGATCTGCCGCTTGCCCTCTTGACCCTTGCCCAGCATGGTTATGTTCTGCCAAAAAGGGGTTGGCAGACTGGTTGGAGAGAATAGTAAATTCACCTCTCTAAGAGGGTGCCAAAAGCCTTAAAAGTGGCGGTGGTTTGCCCTCTTTTGAAAAAATCCTCTCTAGACCCAATGGCCTTGAATAATTTCTGACCTGTGTCCAACCTCCTATTTTTGGGCAAAGTGATTGAGTGGGTGATAGTGTCCCAACTCCAGGAAGTTCTGGAAGAAGCAGATTATCTGGACCCCTTTCAGTCTGGTTTCAGGCCAGGTTATGGGACGGAGATGGTAGCCTTGGTTGATTACCTGTGCCAGGTACTAGACAGGGGGAGTAAGTGCATTCCTGTTGGTCCTGCTGGACCTCTCAGCAGCCTTTGACACCATTGACCATGGTGTCCTTCTGGCCTGGCTGGGTAGGGCTTGGAGGCACTGTTTTACAGTGGTTTCCTCCTTCCTAACAGATTGGACCCAGATGGTGAGGCTCTGCTCGGTGGATATCTGCTCGGCACCCTGGCCATGGACTCGGGGGGTGTCTCGGGGATCTGTCTTATTCCCCATGTTGCTTAATATCTACCGGAAGCCGCTGGGGAAGGTCATATGGAGATTTGGAGTTGGGTGCCACCAATATACGGATGACACTCAGCCCTATCTCTCTTTTCAACCAAGTTCCAAGGGGGCAGTTGAAGTTCAGGGGTGCTGCCTGGAAGCAGTCAGGGCCTGGATGAGGGCTAATAAACTGAAATTAATTCCATATAAAACAGAGGTCCTTCTGCTCTGGAAGACAGCTCTGCAGATATTAGACCTGCATGCTCTGGGTGGGGTAGCACTCCCTCTAAAAGGGCAGGTCCACAGCCCAGGTGGCATCTGTGGCCAGAAGGACTTTTGCCCAGCTTCAGCTGTTGTGCCGGCTGCAACCATACCTGTGTCAATCAGATCTAGTGATGGTGGTCCATGCCCTTGGGACATCTCGGTTAGACTACTCGGTTAGACTCCATGAGATTACCTGTGAAGATGGTTCAGAAGTAGCAGTTAGTGCACAATGTTGCAGCTCGATTGGTCTCTGGGGCTCGGTGTGCAGAATCTCTACGCGATTTCTCTGCAGCTAGACTGGCTGCCCATTCCTTTCTGAGCCCAATTCAAGGTGTTGGTGATGAAACTACAAAGTCCTATATGGCATAGGACCAGGATACCTCAAAGACCATCTTCCCCCATACATTCCTGCATGTCCCCTGAAGTTATCAGAGAGGGCCCTTCTCAGGATTCTGCCACCATCTGAAGCCAGGGGGATGGCAGCAAGGAGTAGGGCCTTCTCAGTTGTGCCATCACAACTCTGGAACCAGCTGCCGAAAGACCTAAGGCCAGCTTCCTCGTCGTATGGTTTCTGGCGGGGTTTAAATGCTCAACTGTTTCACCTGGCTTTGGGGGAGGGAGGTACACTTTAGGGATCTCCTTTTAACTTTTATGTTGTTTATACTATTGCACAGTTTTATGGTGTTCTGCTCTTTTACTGTTGTTTTTATTGTAAGATTGTTTTAAGTTTGGTTTTAATTTTAATATGTTATTGGAATGGTTGTTTAAGTTTGTAAGTAAGTAAGTAAGTAAGTAAGTAAGTAAGTTGCCTAATGCTTTCAAAAGCTGGCTGGAGGGAGTGGACCTTGGTGTCAAACGTGTACAGTGGATCCTATCCAGTGGTGTCATCCAAATGATTTAGGAACAGGTACTCACTTTTGATTGGCACTTGTCGGGGCCCGCCCACTGGAAGTGATGCCATAAGCCGGAAGTGATGTTGCGGGGGCGGGGAAGACGGCGAAATGGAGCGGAAAGCTATGAGCGAGCTGCCGCTCACCCGTTCCTCCCGCCCAGCATACCGGCTGAGTGCCGCCGCTGCCCAGGCAGCCTACCTTCTCACACTTGCTGCCTTATTCCCGGGTCTCCCTCGCTGCTGCTGCTGCTGCCGCCGCTGCTGCCGCCTCCGGTCCTCTCGCTCCGCTGCTGCCGCCACCACCACGCTGCCTGCCTGCCTGCCTGCCTCCTCACAGAAAGTGCAGGCAACGGCTGCAGGCATGCAGTATGCATGCGCAGCTGCTGAGCCAACCAGCCGACGGGGCCAGCTTCGAATGGGCGGGGCCAGCTCAACTTCTAGGAACCGGTACTCGCGTAGTGGTGCGTAGTGGGTGCATGACATCACTGATCCTATCCCTGATTTTCCACCTTGTCCTGCTACCTTCCTGTCCTTGGACTTATATCAGCAAAATAGCTGGCAATCAAACGGCCTACCAGGAGATAAGTACAAAAAGGTTTTACTCACCTCTCTCTGGCCATCTGCTCTCCCTCCCACAATAGCATATGCTCCATTGATGCAGCTTCATACTATGGAGTGCAATGGGTCGGGATTGGCTGCAAGTTCGAGTATTAGAGTGGATAAAAATTTTTCTCTATTCTCACCATACTGCTTGTAACTAAATGATAGTATGATTTATATTATCTGTCTGAACTGTATGATCTTCTTCAATCTGAACACCCTCACTTCTTCTTTTTTTTTAATATAACACTTCTGAAAGGTCAAAGAACAGTGAATAGAACAGCACAAAGTTAGCTGCATATAACCCTGCGGAAAGTCATGGAATCCACTGTTCATGTGGTTTAGTCTGAAAATGTCTGCCTAAATTTGGAAGCCTTAGATCTGCCCTAATGATGCACTGGTAATTCTTTTGTCATCTTCCTTTGATTGGTCATTTCTGTTTCTCCTAATTTCACCCCCTTTAGCAAAATAACTTTTTGGAGTTACAACATTTGCAATCAATTAATCACCACCTGCAAGCATTCCAAAGATGATTGTCTGATGGTTGTTCAAGGCTGGAGAATTCCATATTTCTTTTTTAGACTTACAGCATGTATCTGAAAACTTAATTTTTTTTTTTTGAAAAGGTAGACTGAGTGTGATGAGCACTGTGCCAATATGTTTTGAGTCTAGCTTAATTCCTTCACACAGTAGCTAGGATGTAGCCGGGGGTAAACATGAAGGCTCCTGCTGAGGGATTGTCTCCAGCACAGTGTCTGTGTATGAATAATCCAGGAATGAGTCAGGCCAGTGAGCCAGTGCCTGCATTTCTTCTGATTATCTCAGTGTGAGCTGAGTTGATAGCGTTATGTGTTTTCTTTTCAATAATAGATATGTCTATGAAACTTGAGATCTCATGGGTTGGCCCGTATATTGACTCGTAGATGGTCGGCATACTTACTTTCTAAATGGTAGAGACCTGTTGGGCTATTGATATTTGGAGGCACAAAGCAGAAACTTCTGTGTTCTGAACCAGCTGCTTTCAGAGGCAAAAAAGGGGCTTCTCAAATGTGGTTGTAGCCAGCCTTCCCATTTTTTTAAAAAAGACAGAGAAAAAAGTATCATGCTGTGTAATTTAGGGGTTGCTACTTATATAATCACCATGGTGGCTAAAGTGAAACTTTTGCCCATGTTGGGTTCGACTCACTTCTCTGTGTGGTTGTATGGCTCTTCTGCACAAGGAAGATTAAGAATGGTCAAATCCTGCATATGTGGCACTGGATGCTTGTAATGACTACCCACCTTGGATTCAGTCAATGTGTCAGTCAACACAAGGGAAACTTTTTGCCATAGTCGTCTATGTTGAGTTGGCCTACACAGCAATGCATATAGACCATGGTGGTCCCAACGTATGGGCCTGGACCACATGCGGCCATCAATGGAGGCTTCAAAAGCCTGGCTGCAGCCCTCCACTGCTTCCTCCCTCTTCAGAAGCTTTTTGGTCTCCCTGCCTTCCTTTCCATCTTCTCCTTTGGAGAAGAAGAAGCCAGAGCGGTGCAGCAGTGAGATTAAAATCCTACCTCCACACCCATCTCCTCTTCTTTCACTGCCTGTACTCTGAGCCTGCCAAATGACTTTGCCAGGCTCAGAACATGAAAGTAATTGGCAGAGACATCATCATGACACTGCCAATTACTTCCAGGTCAGCCCAGCCGGTGTTCCTGAAGGGTTATGTGGCACCCCTGGCTGGACCACTCTGGTATAGACAACATTCAAAGAAGAACAGGGTCATTTAACCCTGCTAACTGGACAAGAGGCACTTTTTCAAGTGGTGCTCCTCTTATATTTAGTAAGAGTAACTGTCCCTCTTCACCCCTGCACAGTCTTTCTAGTGGCTGTTGCTGGCGGTCTGCCTTTTTTTTAGATTGTGAGCCCTTTTGGGACAGGGAGCCATTTAACTTTATTATTATTACTATTTGCCTGTAAACCACTTTGTGAACTTCGTGTTGAAAAGCGGTATATAAGTACCTTGATTGATTGATTGATTGATTGATTGATTGATTGATATAGGCCTCTAGGGCCCAAAATAAGGTTTCTAAAAGAAGGGCCTTAGGGAAGAATGAAAGCTTGTCATAAAATGGATATGACCACATTCACAGCATCACCAAATCCCGCATGGTAGGAATGGCATGACCCAGAGATGAATTTTCAGCATCACAAACAAAGTTCACAACCATAAAACTTGTTAGTGGTCTAGAAAGAAGTGGATTCCGGTAGAAGACTAGAATCTTATGCCTGATTATGCTTACTTTGAGAATCACTGAGATTAACTTTGAATTTAAGAGGTTGCAAGCTTACAATGAAGCTTACAATCAAAAGTTATGGTGCCCATTACATGACTTTGATGAATGCATAGATTATTAGGCACCTATGATGCATATGCAGAATTTCCCAGCATTGAAGAGAATGGGACAGCTCTTGCTTGCCTCAAATCTATCAAAACCATGCAGGCCTTTTGACCAGAGCCAGCAAACATAAGCTTGTTTTTGTCTTTCATGCTGAATGCTTTTAGTAATACATTCTTGCAGTTTGTCAAGTGATTAAGGAAGTGGTTAAGGATTTCTACACAGAGATATACATTGTCTCTGCTTCAGTTGAAACCAGAACCAGTAAACAAAATTCTGTTATTCAAGGTTTTGCCCTTAAGAATATAGTCAGGTATATTTCTTCAGCCCAACTCATCTTTAGCACTTTGGGAAATATTTATTCCACCTACTCAGTTTCTCTCGTCAAATAAATCAACGCTAGGATGTAGATCTCTTGGTGTAAAGGTGAAGTAGTGCGGCATATTCTCATCAAAAAATGATATCAGGTTTGTTTGACAAGATCTATTTTCCATTAAGGACTATGCTTGGCATTAATTATGCTTTAATTCTTCAGTGATTGCACTTTATTTTATTCTAGCCCATGATTTCGTCCAGGATCAAAGTCAGGCCACCTAATCTATAGTGGCCCGAGTCATTCCAGTCATCTTTTATAAATTACTGGCACAATATTAGACATTTCAATCCTCTTGAAAGCAATTCTGCATCTTGGTAGTAAACATGGAAGTATAGCCAAAAAGAAAAGGGTGGGGGGAAGGCTGAAAAGAACATTTTGAACTGTGGAAAATACAATGCTCCTAGATCCCCCCTATTCTTCCTCCTCAACCCCATCTGTCAACCCCATCCCTGAGAGCCCATGTAGACGCTGGTCAAGTCATCCATCCAGGGATATACACATGCTATTGGAAAATGGCTGAAAAATAACTCAATTTATTGGTCAGGAAAGCAGCATGCTCTGGCATCACAATGATGGCACTACCAGCCATGACATGACTTCTGGTGGGTCCCGGACAGATTGTTATTCTAAAAAGTGGGTCCTTGTGCTGCAACATTTGAGAACCACTGGAATAGACATTGGCAAAAAGGATGGAGAACACAATCTTTCTCCCACCCCCAGGTAGACTGAGAATGTCTGCATAAGGCTAATACATTGGAAAAAACTTCATAAGGAGTGTTCCTGAGTAGTCCACCCTTACTTTGTGATCTAATTCCCCCATTATATTGATTAAAAATACAGTGAAATATAAAATTCTTTTTTTAAAAAAACCAACTTCTGGAATGCCTGTAGATTTGACAAGTCATCTTTGTGAACTTTCCTTGAATGCCTCTTGCCAGTGTCCAAGAATGCAAAATGATTTTGCTATTCAGTGGTCATTTCCCTCCTCTGAGTAACAGTTTAATGAGGTCACATTAACTTTCTCCCCGCTCCTGATGACATGAGGAGTGTTGATAAAAATCTGATTAAAGTCTCTTATGTTAAGCACATTTGCTCAGATTCATGTTCAGGTACTTTCAACTCACCCCCGGTAATGGCGTTTTTACCATGCATAATGCGTCTCCTATTACCAGATGCATTAAAAAATCAAATAAAACAAAGTAATTTATGTCAAAAAGTAAGAAACACTCACCAAATACATCATTACGCCAGTAACTGCTTGCTATTTAAAGCATTAAAGCAATTGAACAATGTCAAGTTTAAAATATAATGGCTTTGATGGGTTTTTGTTTTAAGCAGTGGCTTAAAGATTATTATGTTTTTATGGTCTTTTCTTGTAGGTTTTGGTCATTTAAAATTCAAAATGCAAGAAAATTATGTGTCAGATTGTCAGCTATCTTTTGCTAAATGTTGTGGCACTTACAGACATTTGTTTTGGTCAATGCTTAATTAATTATTCTTTTTACCTCAGCCCAAGGCATAAAAACCCAAAGAGTCTTTACTTCTATACTTTCACACTTCTCAGGAACTGTATACTTAGAAATAGTTCTAAGGGTTATTAACTAATAAAGCAAGAAATAGCTACCATGTTTCTAAATCTAATTGGAAAGGTCTGGGGACACACACACACACACACACACACTGACTTTCTGATTTAGTGCCCAGTCCTATCCAGGCCAGAACGGTGGTAAACACTTACTGCAGTAAACACTTTCCACTGGCACTTGTCCTGCACCAGTAGGTGTTTGGCCCCGGTGCCAGGAGTACCTGATGCCACGTTGCCTAGTAGTAAGCTTAACCGCCACCGGTTGTGTGCTCATTCAGGGTGGGGACCCCCCACATGGTGTAACTGGGTGGCGGAGGGGCAGAGCAGGCCCAGGCAGGGGGTGGAACCTGTTGAGAAAAGTTAGCAGAGTAGAACCCCGCAGAACAAAGGCAGCTTTCCACAGCGCAGGCAGCTACACAAAACACAGTGCAGCAGGCTCACAACTCAGGCTGATACGGCAGATAACTGACTCCCACCTCTGGAATGTGTAGGAGGTTGGGAATGAGGCCGCAGACACAGAGGCTTTGCAGGAAAAAAGGTTTTGTATCGATGCACAACGTCTTGAAGCAGTTACAGAAAAGAAAACAGCAAGCAAACAATTCCTCACAGGAAACTTTGATGCAAAGTCATAAACAGTACACTTCACTTAGTCAGTGTTGCAAAAAGGGTAAACAATCCAGCAGAGTGCTCCTCAGCATTTGGTCTCTGATAGAGCAAAGGTGGTATGGTTCTTGGCTAGCTATATACAAATCAGCAGCCAATTGCTGCACTGTGGCTGAGGGTGTGGCAGCATAGCTCTGCCCCTTTGCACACGTCTCCACTCAACAGGTGTTAGCATTTAATGGTCACGAGTGGATGACTGTGCTGATTTCTCAGCCATGAGGCCTGTGTGCCATGAGGGAACAGACTTTGGTTCAGGCCTAGATTTAGTGGCTAGCTTGACCAGAAGCTCTCAACTGTTTCAGAACCTGACAGAACCAACAGTGGCCTCCACTGCCACATCCTGTTCTCTGCAACAGGCCTCATGGCCTGACATGGAGGTTTTAAATAAACATGTTTGAAACAATAGATCTATTGTTGTAAATGGCACATAGGACTGGGCCTATTTCAGCCCATCCTAACCAGGGCTGGAATAGGCAGGCTGACCAGCCTACACCATATCCAGTACTATGGTGGTAGGTAGTAAATCGGAGTAACAGGGCATGACCTTTTCCCCAAGTAAAGCCCTAGCCACCTGTAATGGAGATACTCGGATGTGCACCAGTGAAATCGCAGGTGCAAATCCAAGTAGCCCTTATAGGGCTGATCAGGTCAGGGACAGGGGTTAAAATACGACCTACCTGCTGGAAGCTGGTCCCACCCCTCCCCTGCTTTCCCTCCCCTCTCCCCCTCACAGGCCTTCCCACCCCTGCCTTCTCCTGCCCTGATCCTTCCCTCGCCCCCCCCTCGCAAACGCCCCCACAGCTGGCCTTACCTGGGTCGGGATGCAGTGCAGGGAGACCAACACATGGCAATGCGCTAGCCTCCGCTTCCCTTAAAGAGGCACAAACATGCTGGCACAATCCTAAGTCTCCTTTAGGATTGTGCTCTGAATGAACCACCTTATATGCAATGCTCCTCTTGTTTAATGAATGGGACACCCACCCTTTTATTCCTTCCACACACAGTAGTGGCAAACGTTTAGCAAATACTTTTGTCAAAATGCATAAGCTACTTCTTGTGAAACATATTGTCCTTGTTTCAATATGTGCATAAATATTGCAAACCATGGAGCAAGAGATTCAAGATTCAGAGTTGCACTTTCCGTCAGGGGTGAATCCTGCACATTTCATGACTTTCATTGTGTTGGGCCTATTTTCAGGAAATAAGTAATTGGGAACAGTGTGTTTGTTTAGTGAGGTCTCCTCCCCTCAGGTACCAGCATCACAAAGAGTGAAAATTACTCTGTGATTCTGCATAAAGTCTTGGCTCTTTTGTGGTAAGAGATGGGAGCCATCTCAGGAAGGAGGGGGAATGTCATAGAGCATTAATCTCTACTCATGTTCCCTTGGTTTCAGTGCTATTTTTATAGCAGCTGGGAGAGGGTGTATTTTCCTTTGCTGTCATCATGTAAATGATGTTTGTTTGCAAAGCACAACTTAAGGAATGGGGAAATGTAGTCATAACATCCAAAATGCAAACCACTGGGATCATATTATTAGCCATCATGGCTTCTTGGGGCCTCTGTTTTCAGAGCCAGTATACAGAACCTCTGAGTATCAGATGTTAGGGAAAACAATAGGGCAAGGTGGTTGCAGTCATACCATAGCTCAAATCATGGGTGGAAAAATTTAGGAGACCGTGAGTGAAATCCACATGCACCTAGCCCCAGAATCTCACTGCTTTCAGTTAAGACATGGCCGCCACAGTCTTCTAAGATCCCTGAGCAGAGAGATCCATCACAAAGGGTACAGGAACCTGGTCCCCTCTGTACTTTGAGCAGTTCTTTGTGCTGTGCTTGTGGACAGGGATGGCATGAGAGGTTCAGCCAGGGTGAGCACAGGCCAAAAATCCATACCCTGCAGAGGGCTCACTTCAGTGATGTCATCTACAAACAAGGAGTGGGAATGGTGGGCGGGACTTACGCCAGTGGTGTCGTCTAAATGATTTAAGAACAGGTACTCACTTTTGATTGGCACGTGTCGGGACCCGCCCACTGGAAGTGTCATCATAAGCCAGAAGTGATGTCATGGCAGGAAGTGACATGAAAAAAGCCCTTTTTGAGGCCTCAGATGATTTTAAACTGACCCAACAGTTGCAACAGTATTCCACAGCACCCCCAGAACATGTTAAGGAGGCCTGGTTAAAACCCCAGAGCAACTCATTTTTCAGTGGCAAGGAAAGGAAAGGCTCCGCTCGCTGCCTGCCTGCCTGCCTGGCTCTGAGAACATGCAGGCAACTCAAACATGCAGGAAATTCAAACGTTGCAGAGGGCGGAGTCGAAGAGTGGGAGGGCGAATGGGCGGGGCCAACTGTAATCCTAGAAACTGGTACTCGCGTACCCCCGCATACCCCCTGCATGACATCACTGACTTACGCTCTGATTGGCTGCCCATCCGTTGCGTTCCGCCGCCTGCCCACGCTGCCCTGGCCTCGGAGGGGCGCCGGCTCGCTGGGGGGGCCAGGGGGCACGCACTGGGTGCCTGGGCGAGCAGTGGTGGGGCGCGCCAACCGCGGGCACCCCGTGCGGTGGGCAGGCAGGCAGCAGAACGCAACGGACGGGCTGCCAATCAAAGCGTAAGTCCCACCCACAATTCCCTCTCCTTGTTTGTAGATGACACCACTGGCTCACTTGGAGGGCTGATTTCTGAACCCTCAGTAATGATGGTAGTAGTAATATCACCCAGTGCACCATTGGGGCAGACAGGAGTGCCACATCCACTCATCACAGGGTTTTCCAAGGGAGCCCACAGGAACCTGGTTCTTTCACTGCTTGTGCAGTTCCTGTAGGCTAATCAGAATGTTGGACCAGGTGGAGCCCAGTTCTGATCCAAAAGGGCTCTTTTAACGTTCTTACTCAAGCCCCACTGAAGTGAATGGTAGCATTGCAAGCTCCCTAATGACTAAATGCAATTGACTGTGCCAGTGGTTCTCAAACATTTTAGCAGCAGCACCTACTTTTTAGACTGACAATCTATTGGAACTCACTAGAAATGATGCCATTAACCTGGAAGTAATGTCATGGCCAGAAGTGACATCATCAAGGAGGAAAATTATTAACACCCCCTAGGACAAAATCAAATTGAATTAAGTACAATTAAAATTTACAATAAGTATAGGTTTTTAAGGGTGCAATCCTAAGCAGCGCCGGACTGGCGAGGCCAACGGTCCAGTGCCATACCCTAGCACTGATAAGGCTACCTAGCATCATTTCCTAGCACTGCATATCCTAGCGTTGCTTTCCATGGTTTGCTCCCTTACCGTAGGGGAGGCTCCAGCCTCCCCTATGGGCTCCTTGGATCTGCAATCGGAACAGCAGGCGCAGATCCGAGGAGACACCGCAGCCCAAATTGGGAACGTGCAACCTTCCAAACGGGTGTAGGATTCAGCCTTATGGCCGAATTCTGGACCTGCCCATGTACTGCCCATGTACCACCCTCCTCCCACCAATCCCCGAGCCACCCCATCATGGCATCTCCCTTGCGCCGGCCGGCTTCGGCCGACGTAGGGAGGCGCTGCAAGGGCGCAACAGGACCAGTGCTGCCTGCAGCATCGGTCCCATTGCTTTAGCGCAGCGTCGACACAACCCCGTTGCGTTGACGCTGCGCAGTCCATAGGATTTTGCTGTAAAAATATTTTCAATAAAGAACATTCAAAATACTCCCAAGCAGTTTCTCATCTTTTAAAAAAAATTCCCTAAACGTCCCAAAGGCTGCAATCCTATCCAGAGTTACCCGGGAGTAAGTCTATTATTGTTAAAAGCATATACATAGTAGCCTGTTAAAAGTACAGATCATACTGTGCTAGCATCAAGTCTAATACAGTAAAAATAAAATATATGTTGGAATAAATGGATTTATATATATATAACTGAGATATGAATCCAACTACACAAAGTTGTATCTTTATGATGCCTGCATTTTTGCCCTAATTGGCACATAATCCAGTGGCCCATTTCGGTATTCTGTTCCATGGTGTGGGCAATACGGTTTCTTCCAATGGCTGTTCATTAGCCTATTAATGCACTAATTGTATTTATGGCATTGGTTTTTTTCGGAATGTGAAGCAAAATGCAGATGCGACATTCCTTACTTATGGATTTATTTGTTCTGCAGCTACATTCAGATGAATGTCACTGATGCCTGGCACTTAAGCCCAAACGTATCACATTCTGACATCCAGGGCAGTAATTCTTAGACCAAGTCAAGGCTGTCTCCTGCACATACAAGGTCAGAAAAAGGTTTATGGCAGTAACATATAAGATGAGAAACCTTCTGATCTTTTTTCTCATTGGAACATTTAATGGGTTTAAGTGATTAATTTAGAGCCCATTAAAAAAAGTGATGGATTTAGAGAACATGGATATAAAGTTTCTTATTATCCAATGGACAAATGTCATTCAAATGAAGACAGAAATTCAGGATTCTCCTTACTGGAAATATTATAGGATACTCAGGAGGCTTTCATGAGCTTGTTTTTTGAGAATCAGAAATGCTATATTTATATGTACGTTCTCTCTGTTGCGCTACTGTAATGGGCACGTCATCTTTTGTTTTTCAAGATTACCTATCATTGCAATGTGCAGAGTTAATAGGTTTTCCTTGCATTCTGTATCTGCCAAAGATTCTGGTGGTAGTAATATCCAGGGATGACAATCCAACTTATTCAGGCTGCAATTCTATGCACACTTTCTTGAGAGTAAGCATCAATGAATTCAATGGGATGTACTTCTGAGTAGACATGCATAGGATTGGCCTGTAAGAAAGTAGCCCCTGAAAATTATTTGGGAATGTATGTGTGCAAATGCATTCATGCAAAAGCAAACAAACACAAAACATCCTCCTGGAGCATGCTGTAGAGACTATTTAGAGCGCAATCCTAACCTGGAGTTAGGCTGGCACAGTTAGTTTGGCCGGCACAAGGGCTACTAAAGTATGTTTGGACCACTCTCACAGCGCAATCCTAGAGTGCGCGTAGCGTCAATGCAACGTTGTTGCGTCAACACTATGTGCTTAGTACCGACGCGGGGGGGGGGGGGGCGAGCAGCACTCCCACATCAGCGCTAAAGCTTTGAAGCCAACCGTACTCGTAGCGTCGGCTTCAGAGCACCGACGGAGAGCCTCCCTTGCGCCAACTGAAGCTGGTTGGCGCAAGGGAGGCCCTGTCCCATATCGGTACAAGGATTGTTGGGAGGGAAGAAGGCTGGGTGCGGGACTTGGGCAGGATGTGGGCGGGCTCGGGAGGTAGCCATATGGCCCCATACTAAGCCCGTCCGTGAGGCCGCATGGCCCCAATTCACATGGCCCCAAAAGCCACATGGCTCTTTAGCGGGTGCAGATCCGAGGAGAACATAAGGGAGGCTGGAGCCTCCCCTACGTAAGGGAGCGCATGCTCCCTTGCTGTGGGGGGCGCTCCAGCCTCTCCTATGCAGCATCAGATATGGCGCTGCCAAGTTGGTCTCGCCATTCCAGCGCTGCATAGGATTGCGCCCTCAGAGGCCAGCACACAGACGTGCGCCATCCTCCCTAACTCCGAGAGCAGTCCAAACATGCTTTACAGTGGCCCTTGTGCTGGCCAAATTTGCTGGCCTAACTGTGCGCCAGCCTAACTCCAGGTTAGGATTGCACCCTTAATGTGAAAATATGTATCTCGCTATCTATATATTAACATGTTGATGAAGAAGGTAAATTAAAGTGAAATTCTAAATTTCTCAGTTGTTTTTTGTTAACCTAATAGAATAGTGATGGCAAACCAATGACACGCGTGTCAAACATGACACACCACAACGTTTGGGGTGACACACCAGTGTTCACTAACACCTGACAAAAATTGAGCTTATTTTACTCATTTTTTTCATTTTTTGCAACTATTTGATGTCTCTTTATAGAATACATAGCACCACACATGACTGGACTGTATTTTTTAGTTTAAATAAATGAATATAAAGAACTGTTTCTCTTTTGTTTGGGAGTGGGGTTGACACGCCAGCAGAGTCAAGTTAAGCATTTTCCAAGGTTTTGACACACCGAGTCAAAAGGTTTGCCATCACTGTAATAGAAAGTACATTCACTGTGCCTGGATCTGTCAGATCCCGTGATCCCTTTTCCTCGTAGGGAGAGTTCTCATTGGATTGCGTTCAAACATATTGAACCTGCTGACCTGCAACTGGGAGTGGCACAGTTGAGGAGCAACTTTCTTGGAAATCTGTACCGTTTGAACCGTTGAACAATAGGCTGTTGCTCTACTAGAGAAGCATTTATAGCACAAGAAATGACGCATGCAAGAAACCAAACTTGTAGATGGTGCACTGCAAGTGTCGCTTTAGCAGCACGTGGGTGGCAGGAAGCCAGAATGGTGTCTTAAACAGTTTGTGTGGGGAGATTTTCAGAGTAAAGATAAATGGTCCCCGAATTTGAAATGTAGTACTAGCTCAATCCTATCCAGCAATCCTAATCTGCCACAGTACAGCCAGGTTGCTGTGATCTGTGTTGTCCCCTATGCAGTTTAGAAGGGGTTGGAAGTCCCCTTGGAGTAAAAGGAAATTTTTTGCCTTACTCTGTAACCCCTCCAGAGGCATCATGCCCATAAGGCGCTGTGTCGCATCTGACATGGGCGCCAGTGAGGGAGTTGTTCCTTCCCGCCATCCTTGCCTTCGTTATGCTCCGAAATGGAGCGATTCCAGAAGCAGTAGGCGTGGCAAGGATGTGCAGAAGGTGCTGTGATGTCTTTCATCACCACCCCACCCCAGACTTAATCAGAGCCTGCTCTAGCTCTCACCTCAGGGTTTCCTGAACTGGACAGTATGAATGCTCAGATGATAAACAGCCTATGCAGGTGATGGACATTTGAACTGGGCATTTTCTGCAGGATCCTATCTCTATAGCTAACAAAGGCACTGTGCTATTCTGGGTATTATTTCCAACAGCTTTTTATCAATGACAGTGCATACCGTCCAGTGAAGATGCCCAATACCAGGTAAAGAGGTTCATCAATCATTGCCATTGGTCCTGTGAATCCATGGAGGTAAAATGGAGGTAACATTGTTGGGTTGCTTTGGAAGGCCTACAGCTGATCACCTCTCTACACAAAGCCATTGTGCAGTGGTGACAAAGCAACTCTCCGGGAGCCACCCAAGTCCAGTAGAAGGGGTGGTGGTCCATTGATGGGGTATTTCAGAGGATCCTTCAGGATCCTCTGAAACATGAAACCAGTCCTGCGCCATCCACAGAAATGTCATATTACTGGGGTCTTTAACCCATCCCTGCCCATGTGCCTTGCTGGCAGCCCCTAAATGCACACACACAAAATATAGGGTAGCAATGGTTAATTGTATTTCATCCTCTCCTTTAAAAGAGACCATTATCCTATTTCCCATGTTGTGGTCGGTCTTCGGTTTTGGTCCCCCCTCTGTTTCAGGTCTTTGCTGAATGATTATTTCTTCTTCTTCTTCTTCTTCTTCTTCTTCTTCTTCTTCTTCTTCTT
>JAJKFI010000021.1:6839132-6850941 GCA_029204185.1 Lerista edwardsae
ATGCCAGTTTCAGCCAGTTCTGGACTGTGAGATGTGAAACTGCAACATTCAACTCTCAACAGCTAATTGCATGCATATGCACACGCGTGTGTCTCTGTGTGCATGCATGTCTAGTGCATGTAGCAGCTTCCTTGGGTCTCATAAATCCAGATGAGAAAGCTATAGCTAATTTCTAAACAAATTAGCCAATGGAAATTATTTCCAGGTGTCTGCCCCATGTCTCCCCTTACCTCTCAGGTAATGTGCTCTCCTTTCACAGTCACTTCCCAGCCCCTGAGACACACACTAATTCTGTACTGCTCAGTCTCCCTCCGAAAGAGCCATTTCTAGGCATGGGGAAGATTTGTTTGCATATCGGGCTGTGCTTTGAGGAACATTCTCCTGCCAGCTACGCCAGCTGAATCGCTTACTGAATGCTTTAACATACATAAAAATGCAAAGCGCCTGAAACGGGAGTCAAATAATAACATTATTAAAATACCCTCTAGGGGTCATGTGATGCAGAGTTGCCACAGTTTGTAGGGAACGGTTGATCTAAGCACTCAGACATTGTTAGGGTTAGTTTTAATTTCCCACCCCCTTGTTCTTCCCACTGAAAAACATCCCCTCAATAATTATATGATAGGATACCATGAAGTGCTTTAGGGCTAGGTGATTTTAACTGAGAAAACGGATGATCTTGGTTCTTCAGGTTTCCAAGATTCCGGTACAAGTGAATCTCAAGTGATATGTCAAAAACATTTAAATGGCAAATAAATCCCATTTGCATTATTGGTAGGCCCAAATGATTGATATCCTGATTGGCAGCCATGTGGGGCGATACATCCAGGAAGGTAGCTCTGTAGTACTTTAGCATATATACCATGCAAATGTGCTATGAACATATTTCCGGCAATATAAACATAATTTGAACCCCTTTCAGATCAATATGGGTAAAAAACCAGAGTTGGTGGGTGGGATCAGCTTCACAGCAATTTGTTGGGTGCATCAGTCCCAATCCATATAGATCTTGATGCATGTAGGCTCTTTTCAAATAATTTAATGAACTTACGTTGGTTGGGAATGGAACCTACACGCGTTGGTTTGCACTTACTGAATTTTTGTAACAGGAAGTGAGATCATTGGTTCAGATAGCCCTGCCTTGTTAAAGACTTATGGAAACAACCTTAAATATGAGAAATTCTTCTTTTCTTAACATACAACTGAACATCATTTAACACAGCATAAAAATATAATTCACTTTCATAAAAACGAAAAATGAACGCAGTCAAATTCTACGATTTAATGAAGATTCACATAACACCGCTTTCTGCCTTTCAAGTAATGACATCAGCAACACACACACACGTGACAAAAACAGCATTATCAAACACAACTAGCCATAAGTGTACATAGTTTAAGTGTACATAGTTTAGGCTGCTGAGTGGTGCACTTTTAGACATGTAATTTTCTTTTTCAATTTATACTGTACCCTTGGGGCTAGATGCCTTCCCCCTTCTCATTTTTGCAAAGGCCCATCTAGTGCTGCTTCTTGTATCTCACAGTGGCCCACCAGGTGCCACAGGGACAACACAACAGGTGCACACATGAGACAACAAGATGGCTGCATCCTGTTGCGACTCCCTTGCACCTGGCATTCTGAAGTAGCCTAAAGCCCACAATGGACTTTTCCTCCAGAAATCTGTCCAATCCCCTTTTAAAGGCACCTAGGCTAGATGCCATCACCACCTCTTGTGGCAAGGAGTTCCACAGGTTAATTATGCGCTGGGTAAAAAGGTATTTCCTTTTATATAACTCTCCCAACACTCAATTTCAGTGGATGTCCCCTGGTTCTGGTTGTGAGAAAGGGAAAAGAACATCTATCTATCCCACACATAATTTTGAAAGTTTCAATCATGTCTCCCCTTAGGCGCCTTTTTTCTAGACTGAAACTTGTTGTTCAGTCACTAAGTCATATCCAACTCTTTGCGACCCCATGGACCACAGCACGCCAGGCCTCTCTGTCTTCCAGACTGAAACTACCATCCTGTTTTCTTGGTAGTGCGTTAACCACTGTCTATGCTATTTCTGCTGCATTCCAAAAGAAAGAGAAGTGTGAAAAATTAATGTAGGCAACACCACGCTTCTCCCTGCCACTTTTCTAATCTATTCCCTCTTTTGTTTCGTGTTCAAGAAGGAGCTGTACAGGTGAGTTTGTGGGAGGAGATAGATGGTCCTCCAAAATCTGCCTCCTGAGGTGACTATCTCAGCTATATAGTATCTATAGAAAATTCTAAACAAATTAGCAAAGGGAAATTTTTTCCAGGTGTCTTCCCCACCTGTTATTCTGCAGGAAATTAGGCCTCTGAGCACATCCGTGAGTTTCATGTCACATGGGATTTGCAACCACACATTCACTCCAGTCAGAGGGCTTGTTTGTGAATAGGATAATCCATGGATTTAGTCCCTCTTCTGGCACTGTCAGTCATCCTTCAGTGGATGTACTATAACTGCATTATCCCAATAGCACTAGCCTGTCTAAAGGGGTGGGAGTTTCCCTTGAGGGCTTGCCCTGCTGAGATCCGAAAACTTCATGGTCCAGGTATATTCCGTGTTTCACCAGCTTTAACAGGGAAGTTTTTCTCCCCTGGTTGTTAAGGTCTGTTCTTTAGCCAAGAGATCAGTTAAAATGGGCTTCCTTTACTGCTTCAAAGCATTGAGGATCCCTCGAAATTCACTGTAGGCTAATTGATTTGGTGCCCAGGGCAACCTTACAGTGGAAGGGGATTGTTGGGTATTCATGTAAGCAAATCGAAGGAATGCCAGTCCAGTTGTGGCATTACACAATGCATGTTAAGAATACACCCCCAGACAAACACTGCATATTGGGTGAGGGCTGGAATAATTTGATTTTTATCTTTTCACAAGTGGAGTTGGGGTCCCCCAAAGGCCGACTGAGAAATTGAGTCCATTTCCTTTAGAGACAAGTGGAAGAACCAATACACTGCCATGAATTGAGCTAACATGTCCCTTGATCCACTTGTCCCTTCAGGCCCCACACATGTGGGCATGGAAATCTGAAAAGAGAAAGAGGTTCATCTGGGCTGGGGTTGGGGGACAAAAGGCATTTGAAAAACACGTGAAGCAATGCATTTGAGATTTATAAAAATAAATGTTTTGAAGGAAAAGCTTTGCCCCAAGAGGCTGTATTCCAAATATTTCCAAAAAATATTGAAATTAAATGTTAACCTACAATATTAAGACTGAAAAAATGTCTTTTAGACCAAGAATTAAGACCCAGGTGTGTAATGTTCTCCCCAGGAATTGGTATGTCAGAGGGTGGCAAATTGTTATTATTGCTCAGTTTCGTGAGGAAACCGCACAACAGACTTGCCAACCACAGACATAGTACATGATTGGCTGGTCTAATTTTAATAAAGTTGTTATTTTCCCATGTTGCTAAGTTCTGTTTGACTATGAAAGTAGAGTCTCCCCAGGAGAACCCCTTTCAAAAAATGTGGCAAACTTCATCCCCACTGCCAACACATTCATAGCTCCTCCCCAAGGCGAGTCTCTTTGTCTGAAGTGTTCCACTGTCCCAAATCATGTGGATATTCTTTGCCCTGGGGAGAACAGCCATCTCTTCAGAAAGACATTCTCCCCATGGAGAGCTGGGAGGAGGGCAAGACATTGAACATATCACAGCAAGGGCAAAGCTTGCTGGCAAACTCATGATAATGCTTGACCATGGGGAGTCTCCTCAGTCAGTTAACATTGGCATAGGGCAGTGTTTCTCAAACTGTGGGTCAGGACCCACTTGATGGGTCGTGACCTGATGTCAGGTTGTTTGCTGAAAGCTTGGAGCAGCTATCTTGGAAGCTGCAGACCTCTCTTGCTCTATTCCTTTTGTGAGTGTGAACAGTTTGAATTTCCCAGTGAGGGTTTTTTTAAAAAAAATTAGTTCAGTGCTTTTACATAATACTTTGTCCTTGCTTCTGTCAGGGATGTTTTATGATTGCTGCAGTCTGAGAATGCCAGTTTGCATTCCAGGAATGCCATTTTATTATGTCACAATAATGGCCCTTCCGGCTTGATGATGTTATTTTTGGTTATGACATCACGTCCAGGTTAATGACATCATTTCCAGTGGGTCTCAACACAAGTGCTATTCTAAAAAGTGGCTCCCTGTCTAAAACGTTTGAGAACTACTGGCATAGGGGTTAGGTGATTGGTAACTATACTTCATATGAGTTCCTACTTTCAATCCCCAGCATCAGGCACCAGGGCTGAGAATGACCTTTCCCGGAAATCTTGGAGAACAGCTGCCAGTTCATGATCAATGATGCAGAACTAGATAGTAGATGCTGGACACAGTCTATGGCAACGTCATGCTTTGTTCATATATGTGTAAGGAAAAACATGTCATGTATGAAGTTGCCCAGAGGTTGGTGTTCATCTGGTATTATATATAAACAGCAGAATAATTTATATAGCTTCCAGTGGCACAGTTCCTAGGGAAGACTAGAATGAAATACAGCATTCTGAGAGAAATCTCTGAAATGTGATATTATGCTATATTTTATGGAGACAATAGGAGTCGTCTGAGTAATGTGCTTCTAAAACTAGGCTGTTGTACACCAGCAGTTCAGCAAGAAAGATGGAAAGAGAGATCAGGGAGTTAAATCCCTCAAGCACAACTTTTAACTGTCTTTCCTTTTTACAGGCTATCATAGGGACTCAGGGAGGTAATAAGAAGATGGAATTGTATAATGAAATGTTTTCTTCTAAAACAGCAGGCACACATACAAACACACACACACACACACACACACACACACACAGAGAGAGAGAGAGAGAGAGAGAGAGAGAGAGAGAGAGAACATAAATTGCAGTAATTAAATACTGTGAATTATTTAACTTTTTGCAGATCTCCAAGCTATAACTCTTGAATGCAGAAGGGTTTGTTGTTTCTTGGCTATTCTAATGACGCAATCCTATACCCCCTTAGTGCCGGCGCTGCACTCTTGCGCCGGCCAAATGGTGTCGTGAACGTGCCATAGAGCGCATCCGCGTCAGCGCTATGGCACTTGGCCAGCGCAAGCGGCTGCTGGCGCGACCATTGGCAGTGCTGGCCATATGCCAGTCAAGCACCGGCGTCGCTTGGTTGGCACAGGGCCTCCGTGAGGGCGTTCCAGAGGTGTTCCGGGGGCGTAACTGGGCAGCACAGCGGGCAGAGATAGCGGTTATGATGCGATTGTGACGCAGGATGGCCGTAGTGCCATAACTAACGCCTGTTCCTGGCCATAGTGGCCCCGATTCGGGCCGCTCCCGTGCATGTTCCTCTGCGCCTGCTATTTTACCGGCGCAGATCCGAGCAGGCCCATAGGGGTGACTGGGGCTTACACAGGTGCAAGGGGAAAACCTCCCCTTGTCCTGCCCGTTGCTGCTGCTGCCTCCGAATAGGCCTTTGGATATGGCCCTGCTATGTCAGCCTTCCTAGGCCGGCATAAGGTAGGATTGTGCTCTAAATCTGTGCCATGCTGATGAGATTCTTCACTTGAGATGTATGCTTTAAAAAAAAGTTTGTTTACCAAGAGGTTTTCTCTCCATTTTACATCATCCATATGAGCTGATAGAAAAAGAAAATACTGTATCCACAATAAGATAAATGGTTCGCAGTATGTTTCCATGCAATTAACTGAAATCCACCTTTGCTACAGTATGTTGCAGTTGAGCAGGTCAGTTGATTTCATTTACATCTCATGAGCACATTGAGAGTGGGGCATATGCATCTCCCAGGCGTGTCGCACACATAATGATCCTCTGAGACAGTGTGTGTATGGTATGCGTGTATCTGTGTGTACTGATGTGCAGTAGTGAGTTTAACTGTGTCATGGCTAATCTCGTTGATAGATCCTTCTAGTGTGATGGCCCCTGTCATTTGGTTGGACTTTTTGGTTTATGACTGTAGGGCATTTAACCTCTCTGACTGGGAATTTCATATTACAGGATACTTTTGGGTTTTATGCTAGGAAGTGAATACAGCACTTTCATTTACAGTCTTCAGTACAATATGTCCCCAAAAAACTTTGTCCAGGGAAATATTATAGCTAACATTTATTTTGCTCATTTCATACATTCAAAGAGCATCACATTTATTCAGTGAGTAATTCTTACCATATCCCTGTAAGAGTGGCCAGTTTGATTATACCGATACTACAAATTGGAAATTGATGCTGAAGGAACAGTGGCTTTACTGAGGCTCATCTGGTTAATCTGTTGTCAAGACCAAGGGCTCAATCCTAATCAGGAGTTAGGTTGGCACAGTTAGGCCAGAAAGGTTTGGCCAGCGCAAGGGACACCGTAAAGTATGTTTGGATCACACTTAGAGTTAGAGAGGCCAGCACACAGACGTGCGCCATCCTCCCTGACTCTGAGAGTGGTCCAAATGTGCGTTACGGTGTCCCTTGTGCCAGCCAAACTTTGCTGTCCTAACTGTGCTGGCCTAACTCCAGTTTAGGATTGCGCCAGTGATGTCATGCAGGGGGTACGCGGGGGTACGCGAGTACCGGCTTCTAGGATTATGGCTGGCCCCACCCATTCGCCCACCCACTCATCGACTCCGCCCCCTGCAACGTTTGAATTTCCTGCATGTTTGAGTTGCCTGCACGTTCTCAGAACCAGGCAGGCAGGCAGGCAGCGAGCGGAGCCTTGCCTTGCCTTGCCACTGAAAAATGAGCTGCTCTGGGGTTTTGGAACTGTTGGGTCACTTTAACATGATGCCAGGCCTCCTTAACATGTTCTGGGAGTGCTGTGGAATACTGTTGCAACTGTTGGGTCAGTTTAAAATTGTCTGAGGCCTCAAAAAGGGCTTTTTTCATGTCACTTCCTGCCACGACCTCACTTCCGGCTTATGACGTCACTTCTGGTGGGCGGGTCCCGACACATGCCAATCAAAAGTGAGTACCTGTTCTTAAATCATTTAGATGACACCACTGGATTGTGCCCTCAGAAAAGGACAACACTGCACAGTCCTTGGAGCAACATTGTCCTTGGAGCTGAACTTTTCAATTGCACTGGTGGTGGGGAAGTGGGAAAGAAGGGAGCAAGGCTGGAGAGGAAAAGAGCAGGATGCTAACTGTCCAGGATGCTAGCTGGCACAGTAGTCCTTGGGTAGCAGAAAGAATGGGGGTGCTCAAAGCAGCACCCGCGACACCACCACCAACAGCAAGGCAGGCAGACGACTGAGGAAAGAGGACCCATGTGAGGGGTCTGATCCAGCTTTTTCTATCCTGAATTGCTATAATTCAGAAGAGGGCTTTTGTGAGGTGAACTCTTTAAGGCCCTTTCTTGTGTGTGTCTTGCTGGCCCTTGACTGCTCATCCCTGGCTCGACATGGGGGCTTCCATTGCACTGCACCTTGATGAAGCAACAAACAAACAGCAACAAGCACCATAAAAAGACACAGCTTCCAACTTCGTGGGCGATCTGCACAAAGTGAGAGGACACAACAAAAATGATGGCAACAATTCAGAAGCCTCTGGGCATGATTTTGTTCCACCAATTTGGAACTGGGGCATCCCTCAGTGAGTGGCTAGTGGTGCCTCGCCCATTGCAACCACTATGCTCATGCTTCCTTATTTGGATGAATTGCTGAACATCTGCACATTTGGAAAGTTGTGCTTTTCTTCCTCTTTTGTACTGACCATTAATTAGATGTAAGTTTCAGCCCCACCCTGATCACTCCTGCCTCTTTAAGCACTGCCAAACAGACAGCACTTCAGCTATAGAGGATTTAGCTCAGGTTAAGGTACTGAATGCATTCTTTGTTGCCATATTGGTCCTGGACATAGAGAAAGGAGAAATTAGCATCTGCTTCTACAGCAGCAAAATCAGAATAGCTCACTTGCACAAGCAGAGTGGGTAGGTTGACTCATTATCTAAGAAGGCCTTAAGCAGCTTAAAGGATCACTGATCCATAGGATTTGGTATTGTGATACCAGGTTGGATTCTAAATGCACCATTGATATGGTAATACATTATGGCCTTGATAATTCAGAACACCCAATGCACCATCCATCCCCCATTGTTAGAAGTCGGGGACAGGTCAGGGACCTGATTCAAGAATCAGGAAGCTCATGGCCTGAGACTAAGAGTGCAATCCTAAAATGGTTAGGCTGGCACAGTTAGGCCAGCAAAGTTTGACTGGCATAAGGGCCACCGTAAAGCGTGTTTGGACCACTCTCTGAGTCAGGGAAGATGGCACACATCTGTGTGCTGGGCTCTCTGACTCCAAGAGGGGTCTAAACATACTTTATGGTGTCCCTTGTGCTGGCCAAACTTTGCTGGCCTAACTCCAGGTTACGATTATATTCTGAGATCTCGCCTTGTCCCAGGAGTACATGTCCCAGTACATGCCTTGTCCCAGGTAGTACATGTACTACCTGGGACACGTACTTAGGTCTCAGAACACTTTTCTGGATCAGGGAGGAATAAAATATTCCTTCCAGGAAGGGCAATACTAGCCCTTGCATTAGCTTGGGCTAATAGCATTACATTACACTCTTGCCTAGTCAACAGAGCACTGCAGTATGTGCTTTAGGTTCTTACATTTATTTTCGCTCTAACATAGTAGATTTACTGATCCCTCATTTACTGATCTCTTGGGTTGGACAGATCTCCAGTTGTGGCCCACCGCCTCGGATTGTTCCTGATCTGAACTGGAGGATTGCAGGATCAGTATGGCAAGCTCAAGTGCTACTGGAGCCAGAGATGCAATGACACTAGACTGTCTCTGTCTCTTTCAAACCAACCTGGTACAATACGGAAGGAGATGAGAAGCAGAAGCAGGTAGTGCCAAGGAGGCTAGGACAACCGAGGAGCTGTCCCTCAACAAGAAAACCGTCCCAGCAAGGCTGTTGCAGCTGGAGTCAGCAGGAGAAAACTGAACATTTGTTCCGCGGAGCTGTTTGCTGCACCTATTTCTGAATCCGCAGGGGCGGCGCAGGGGGAGGGGAGCCAGCACAGGGGGTGGTGATCATTGCATCTGGCCCGAGGCGGAGACTCGGCTGCCTTCGCCACTGGGGGTAACACGGAGAAAAAAATAATAATACAGTAACTGCTTTTGATGAATAAAAAATGAGTTATTCTGCAAACTGAGAAAACGTAAGACTAAGTAATTGTGAAAAGAACGTTTCCAAATCGTATAAGCAAAAGTGTTCACGTAGTATCACAGTATCTTTTATAATGTGTGTGTGTGAGAGTGTGAGTGTGTGTGTACAGTGGAGATCACTGTTCATAACTGACCCCCGCTTTTTTTCTTCTTCTACCATTTAATATGCTTCCTTTAGGCTATTTAATATGTTTCCTTTAACACTAGCACTGGGAAGACTGAAGAGAAAACAATCAATCAAAGTTTTGTTTTCCCGCTACTGTTTACAACACATACTGTACATCTTCATTTCTGCATTTCTTCTGCCTGTGTGATAACATTACACCAGCATTTATTATGCACATTTGGCGGTCAACATTACAGGAGCCTTCTTCCATATAATTCTACCCATCCTTTTAGGTCATGACTGACCGCCACCAGGAGAGGTGAGGGATGGCAGCAGTTAGGAATAGGGCCTTCTCAGTGGTGGCTCTCCATTTATGAAATTCCCTTTCCCATGAATTGAGAACATCTCCCTCTCTTGGGACTTTTCACCAGGGCCTCAAGACCTTGCTTTTTAGAAAGATGTTTGAATGAGTGGTTGGCTAGCGTTTTTTAATGAAATTGCTTTTAAAAAAAAGTTGGTTATCTGGTTGTTTGTTTTAATCTGTTTTTATTCTGATTTTTTAAATCTTTTTATTCTGTTTTAATATTATCTACTTATTGTAAGCTGCCTTGATTCCACAATGCCTTGACATTGTGGGAAAAGGCATGATCGAAATCTGGAAGTAAATAAATAAAAATAAACATTCTCACACTCTTGAGATAACACTCATACTTTTCAGGAGATGCTCTATGTCATAAATTGTGATAGGTAATGTGCATCTCTATGGCTGCATCATTTTATAACAGGGGTCTCGAAACTATGGCCTATGGGCCATATCCAGCCCACTACAAGATTTTATCCTGCCCTCAGCAGCTTAAAATATGTTTTCCAAACCACACAGTCTAATAGTTAACATGTGTACAGAGGCGGATCTAAGGGAGGGGGGCAAATCTGTAAGTTTTGCAAGAAGCCTTACCTTGCAGTGGAAAACACTCCTCTCCTGCACTGTTCTAGCCAATCCTCACAGGGAACAGCAACATCTTGGCGTTGCTTACTGGCTACAGCAGCAAGGGAGAGGAGGGATTTACATGACAGGGTAAGGCTTCTTGCAAAACTTACAGATTTGCCCCCCCCTTAGATCCGCCTCTGCATGTGTAGTTCTGTCCATTGCACTCCTTTCCATCGGGCCAGAGTGGTGTCAGTCTGGCTAATCCCCATTTTCAGCCTCCTGACCTTTAAGACCCTCAAAGCATAATTATTCAATGGTAACCTCTCCGACAATAAAACAAATTGGGTTTCTGCATGTTGACTTTTCAACAATGCCATAGAACACTCGCAGTGAGGAAATAGCATCATTTTTGCAAATGCATAAGCAAGTCATAACAAACTGGCTTTCACAATGGATCGGCCAGAGACTGTAGAGGTGTGCCCCAGTATCCACAGTTTCAGTTATCCACTTATTAAAAATATAAGGGAACAGTAAACAAATCTCTTTTTTTACCTTGCTGCAGCAAAATCACTGATGTTCCCCTTCCTTTAAAAAGGCGTCGCCAGTATCCACGGTTTCAAATATCCATGCTGGGGTCCAGAACAGAACCTCAGTGGATACTGGGGCATGCCTGTATGCAGTACATCGCTCTTTTCTGCCCTATATAAAATTGACGTTTTCGGCCCACAAAAATGTGTAAAATATATAATGTCACTAGATTAAAAACGAGTTGAGCGGCAATTCAATCAGTGGTTAGGTAGGGGAGATTTCGTTCCATTTGAGGCCATTGCTCCACTGTGGCACAAATGGCTTAATCTTTGGCTTGAATACAGTTTCTCCATGTCGTAAGGATTGATTAGGCAGTCTGGTTGTGCTCTGGAAGTATAGCCAAAGAACCGCTCTGCACAAATGAGCTTTCAGGCTTTTCCTATTAACAACATGGGAAGGGAAGATTTGGAGGAATGAGAGTGGGAAATGGCACTTTGTGTCTAGCTCACAGTTTTCACTTTTGGCCTTGGCCAAAGATAGAAACAAGCTACAAGGCTTGTTTTGTATCCAATATCATGGATGCTGGGTGCCAATTCATAACAAACCACGGTCACCACATTTTATAAAAAGTGAGATTTGAGTGTCCCTTTTCGTATAGTATTTGCAAAATAAAATCTGCTGCATTGCAGACACTCATTCCCAAACCAGTTGGGTTACATGAAATTTCTCAGTCCGTGTGGGAGGACCACAACTGGACTGCGAAGAGCCACAGTCAGACTCCTCCCATATGTCCTCCTCCCATAACATCTGACATTGTCGTCATGGTGGTGCATAAAACAGCCACGCAGCCCTGAATCTTTTGCTATGAAGGCAACAACACAAGGAAGCCTCTTGAGAGATCGAAAGGCATTCTTAACACCATTTTGAAAGAGCTTTAGAGCAGAAGTTAAGACAGCAAAGTTTGGCCAGCACAAGGGCCACCATAAAGAGCTTTTGGACCACTCAGAGTCAGGGAGGATGGCTCACGTCTGTGTGCTGGCCTCTCTGACTAGATAGATAGATAGATAGATAGATAGATAGATAGATAGATAGATAG
>JAJKFI010000021.1:6850951-6870673 GCA_029204185.1 Lerista edwardsae
TAGATAGATAGATAGATAGATAGATAGATAGATAGATAGATAGATAGATAGATGGGTCTTTATATATATATAGGGGCAGAGAACAACCACACTTGAAAATGTTCTGTGGCTTTCTTGTCTTTTCTGGCTTAGAAGATGTGTGAGGTCCATGTGGAATAGGAGGGGTATTTGATTTCTTCCTTCCATGGTCTTTACAAAGCTAGACTCAAGTTTATAAATTTGCCCATCTAGTCTGATTAAGTTCATCTAGTTGCTATCTTGCTATATTAATCCCTTGTGTTTTACCATGCAATTCCTACTCCAACTGGCAACATCTATACCACTGTAACGACATGGAAGCTTTTCATAATGCAGAGCTCTGGTGTAGTAACCTATATTTAACATGTCAAGGCTTATTATGTTGATGCTACAAATTCACTCCATAGTTGCTGCATTATAGAGCAGTTGATCTCCAGCTTTTTAAAAATATCAATTGCCTCGTTCAAAATGAGATCAAGATGCAAAGCGGTTGACTGTATTGATGTTTAGCAAGGAAATCATGAAAATAATTCAAATTCATGCTCAGACTACCTTTGGTTGGGAGTCGCATATTTACATAATATTTATTGCAGTGACCCATAAGTCAGCTATGTTGGACATGCTTGTTTTTATGCTACAGTGAAGTACTTGGATGAAGTACTTGGTAATTCATCCAAGTACTTTGCTGATAGTGTGTTGGGATTACACTTCATAGGCATTCTGCCAATCTACAACTCCAGTTAGCTGATGGCACACCCAGCTACAATCTGAGGCCATGTTGGATAATTCACCCAATAAGATTGCTGTGGGGAAAATGGCAAGCAAAATATCATTCTGCCCTGATCTACCATGGATTGATTTCTTCATCCAAGTCTGAGACTCCACCCCATAAGGTAGATCTTCCATGCAAATCCAGGTCTTCCATTCAGATCCAATGGCAAATTGCTCTGTTAAGAGAATGGATTTTGTGCTTTAGTGTTTCATTTATTTTTCAGATATTTATTACCTTTTTTAACAGCCAGCTTGAGTGTTGTACATCCTCAGATGCCGGCACAGCGACAACTCCATTGGCATTGCCACTGGCCCAGCAGGAGATGTGCCCTGGACAGTGGCACAACAACACACCAGCATATCTTGGACATGGGTGCAACTCCTGCCAATGGGCATACTTACAAAGCCTCAGAGATGGAGTCTGTTGTTGGTCCAGCACAAGGCCAGAAGTCCTTTCAGGATGTTTCTGCATAAAGGATGTTTGTGCATTGCAAGTGTAGATATCATTCTGTGTAAGGTTTGCTACATTGCTACACAGCCACATTGGGGCGGGCCCAGAAAAAAGTAACCCTACTCCACATGTTTAGTGTACCCTTGAAAGTGATCTCTGAACAAGGATTAACTCTTGTCTTAAACTCAAGATTTTTTCATCCTACTCACTGCCCTATCCTATGCTTCCATAGCATCCAGAGCTACCAAGGCATCAAAAGTACTACTGCTGTATCCTATGGGGCCAGGGAAGCAGCTGCAGGTCTCCTCAGGGTAAGGGAACAAACATTCCTTTACCCTGTGCGGTCCCAATGGGTCTACTGGGACCACATTTGAACAAGTGCAAAACTGAGGCGTCTTTTGGGTCTCCTGGCTTGGGAGGGAGCATAGGCTAGGGCAGTGAAGTCTACTGCTGTCTCCACCCCCCTCCAGGACTCCCGGTTCCCTTGGACCGTCCCTCTTCCACCCAGTCCTGCCCCCTCCATGTCTTCCTCCCATCTTGTCCTCAGCCCAAAACCGGTAGTGCAGACTGGCGGCAACACTCACCAGCACCTTGGCATCCTCCTCCTGGTGAGTGAGGCACAGTGCCAGTGAGGCATTATCCTGCTGGTGAGGCACAGTGCCAGTGATAAGCTGGTACGGCCGGCAGTAAAGTGTATTACAGCACTTTTACAACAGCGGGTGTCAGCAGTACACGTGTGCTGCTGGTGCCAAAGTCCTTAAGCTTGGATTTCCCAATCCTGCACCAGATTGTCCTTGACCATACTCCAAGTTTCAAATCATGTCTACTTCTTTCCTGCAAAATAGTCCAGATGGAATTGATTGCAGCAATGCAGCTCGTTCCAGCTGAGTAACAATGTGAGCAGAGACGGGCAGCGCAATCCTGCCCCGCTCATCGCACTGACGTCAGGCACCCCCGTATTAGCGCTAAGGCAGGCAGCGCCGGTCCTGTTACTCTATGCAGCGCTTCTCTCACGTCGGTCAAAGCTGGCCGGCGTGAGGGAGGTGCCATGTTAGGACGGGGGTGGGACTGGGCGGGGGGAGGGAGGTTCTGGGTGGGATGTGGGCAGGCTCCGGATTTGGCCATAAGGCCAAATCCTAAACCAGATTAGGAGGCCACGCTGCCCCGATTTGGGCCACGCGGTCTCCTCGGATCTGCACCTGCTGTTTAGCAGGTGCAGATCTGAGGAGCGCATTGGGGAGGCTGGAGCCTCCCCTACGGTAAGGGTGTGAACGTGCATTTGCCGTGGGGAGGCTCCAACCTCCGCAAAGCAGTGCTGGATATGGTGCAGGCCCGTATGTGACTTCTTCCCCAGATACCCAAACCCAGATGGATACACTCAACAACACACAGCCTGAGCACACCCATTTGCCAGTCTGAACTGATGTTCTGTCCCAATTTCAGGGATATTGGGTATGCTAGGAAAACCTACCCATGTGGGGTAGCATATGACAGGCATCCTGTTTACTACTTCAACAGGGGCAACCGCTCTCACACTTGGTGTGTTAGTATGCCAGGAAGCCACAGCCTATGTGTATGCCATGCATGTCTTCCAAGGCTGCATGCATAGTAGCTGGCAATACAACGTATTATTTTAAAAGGTTATAGACTGCCTTTTTGCTCCAGTAGTCATTTAAACATGATACCAGCTGCATGCAAGCCCTCCCCCCCCCATGTATGTAACCTCAGTTTACATGCCACATCCCTTTTAAAATAGGTTTTGCTGTTTAATTAAAAATTCACCATGCAAGAAATTATCTTTCTTTTGGTAAATGTTGCTCCTTTTCCCTCCGTGGCAAGGAGAGGTCTTTGGTATTTATTGTACAGTAAGAAGTCCCTAATGTAATCCTCAGCTTTACAAATCCCACTGAGTACAGTTTTAATCAAACCAGAGCTTAGCTCCCCCCTCCCCAATTCTTTTTAAGTTGTAATTTTTAATTCATTACACAAGACAGTAGAAATGAGAGCAAAACTTAATTAAAGTTGAATGGTACAGGCCTGTTGCAGCTCCTCATGCACAGGAGATGATGCGCACATCCTGCTAAATATGATGCTCCCTGGGAGCTGAAGGCTACATTGTTTTATGCAATGTAGCACTCTTTGAATGCATAGATGGAGTCTAAGTGGCACCCTGCAATGGTGCAGGTGAGGTAGAACAGCCCTTCCATACTTATTTGAAAAGTGCTTCCACTGCTGCTGCGGTGGCTGTGATCCTGCAAACACTTAGAATCCGCCGGCGCCAACTGCTCAAAGCCTGTGGGTTGTAAGTGTTTGCATGATCACCGCAGTGACAGCACTTTTCAAAGAACTACAGTACAATAAGGAAGTTCTGCCTCACCTGCCACACATGCGTCGCACATTGCTGGTAGCACCGGCCTGCTTTTTCAGATTACTTCTTCTGGCTCAGGAATGTCATTCTAAAGGGGCAGATTGAGGCTGCAACTTTATCATTCTGCCCTTTTGCACCCTGTAGGCAGCGGCGTCCTGCTGCCGGAACACTGGGCGGGAGGAACAGGTGAGTGGCAGCCCGCCCGTTGCGTACCGCTCCGTTTCACCGTCTTCCCCGCCCCCGCGTTCCTCCCGCCCAGGGTTCCGGCAGCATGACACTGCTGCCTGTAGGTGTATGTTTAGTTCCCTGACTCAGATACGAAACGCCCAGGCACTTTTTTCTCTAAGAAAGTATTCTCTACAGCAGTGGTTCTCAAACTTTTTAGCATCAGGACCCACTTTTTAGAATGCCAATCTGTCCGGGACCCACCAGCAGTGATGCCATAGCTGGAAGTGCCATCAGTTGTGATGCCAGAGCCGGCTGCTTCTCTGAGAATGCTGCAATAAGTTGGGTTATTTCTCAGCCATTTTCCAATTGCAAAGTGAATCAGAAAGGGGGGGGAAAGGCCTATTTACAATCTCAACACAAACAAAACAACCACATGGCCCTCCCACTTTCCAGTGTCCCATCTTTTCGTACTTTCAATATGGCTGTTTCACAACCCACTTGACATTGGCTTATGACACACAGTTTGGGAACCACTGGGAATCTTACAGTCAAGCCTGGCCTTAGGAGCTGTGGGGCCCAATGCAATCCCGGCCTGGGTTCTGATTCAGCCAAACTGGTTAAATCAGCCTAAGGCTGGCACTGGCTCTGGGACTGGGTGGGACACGTGTGTTTTGCAAGCGCTTGTTCGGTCCAGGCAGCATCCTTTCCGCCAGCTTGGCACGGTGCTGCCTGGAAGTGATCTCTCAGACCCAGGCAAGTGCCCCAATCTGCCATCCCAGTGCAGGGGGCCTTCGGAGTGGGGCACCCTGGCCAAAGTTGCCTAAATCCGGCAACTTCCAGTCAGTGAAGTGGGGAAAAATCTCAAGGGGAGGAGAAATTGCTTCAGTTCCTTTGGTGTCAATAAGATGCCCAGCACATTTCTTGGCATGTTTGTTCAGAAGCAAATCCTCTTGTTTTCCATGAAAGGTATTCCCTTGCGTGTGTCTCGAGGATGATATCTTTAAGTAGTTGTAGGTATATGGAGAAGAGAAGCCTTTTTTAATGGTACAGATAGTTGTGCTATATTTGAAGCCTTTTGGCTACAACCCGACACACAATCCTTATGTGGGAATAAGTCCCTACCAAACGTGCTTCAGTGGGACTTACTTCTGAGTAGACATGCCTAGAATTGCACTGCCTGCATCTGCTCCCCTTTTTAGGGTTGTCTTTATCAGGGAATGGATTAACAGCAAGGGGTTTAATTTGATGTTGTATCGTTCAATCCAATACAAATCTTTTGAGCTAAGGCTCAAATGAAATCTCTCTCAAAACGGGCTAGCCTATATCATTAGATCAACTCTACAGTTGTCGCACAACTTACAGTAACTATAAACAGTAATGTTTTCAACTAATAATATCCTGAATAGGCTTCTTTTTTTTTATCTTGTAATAGGTAAGTGCAGATCACCCCATAACCAAAGTGTAATGAAATTGTCAACATTCCCTTCATTTCTTCTTTTCCTGACAAATGGTGTGAACGTATCACCTTTTTCTCCTAATGGAAAACCTAACTGAAATATATCAAAATGCTATTAGGTTTTTCATTTTCTACCACAATTTAATGCTGGGGAATGCATACAACCTTCATGCGTGCACTACTGTAAAATATTCCTTGTCCCTGATCAAATGACTGGAATGGAGAGAGAAAAAATCAAGCCGAGTCGTTCACTTATTTTTGTATTGCAATTCCTTTGTTACAATCTCTTTTGAAGCCCATGAAAGGGGATTTCCTTGCCTCTATCAATCGCACCCAGATTTTTGTTAGCTGAAATGTTTTTAAAATGTCACCTAATTTTACTATGCAAAACATGCATATCTCATTTAACTGTGTGTCTAATTAAAGGCTTGGGTGGAGTCAAGTGGAACTGGCAGAAAGCACAGGAAATTTAGTCATTAAATGCATGAACCGTATTTTTAGCACATGAGATGAACTGAAAATGCAATTGCCATAAGTTAGGGAAGCTCCTTATTACAATATTGGGTGGAAATAGAAGGATCAAATCCCGTATTCTCCAGAGAAATCTATGTATCCTATTCACTCTTTAATTCATACGATCTTGGTTCAAACCAATAATGGGATGTACAATAAATCCACACTTGCATGCATGACATGTACATGACAGTGTAGGGACTGAAAAAAATTCCTCTGCCATAAGCTCCCTTTCCCATCGCTCTCTGAAATGATTGCATAGATATGCATAACCTGAACGTTGTTGCTACTGGCGCATTGGGAGCTGCAGGGTGGGTGGGTATGATATGAGCTGGAGAGAGAGTTCAGCTTGATTGTAATTGGTTGGCATCTTGTATGTATCCTGGATATTTTGGCAAATCCCTTGATATTAGCATATGGATTGGTCAAAACAGAACATCAAATGAAATGTTGATAGAAAAAAAAATTACCACTACAAACAAGATCCTGTTCTCATTGTCACCCATGGAAATGATGCCACTGCTCTTAGTGGGAACAGGATTTGGCCCATGAATCAAGTGGGTGAGAACTGAGAAGGCAAAGAAGATATCTATCGGAGAACATGTGTCAAAATCTAGAGAAATATTAAAACCAGACACACAGTAGCCAACTTTTCAAATAACTTGTCATTGCTATCATGGAGATATTAAATATAGTGAGGTGTCAGTGAAAGTGAACCTGTCCCAAGGTACCTATTTTATTTGCTAAGACAAACAAGACCTTGAGCAGGGTGCACAATGTTGGCTAGCAGCAGCATGGCACAGGAAGTACAGCTGGGGTCACAATGGGGTATGTAAGCAGCCCGTCCCCCTCTCTGTCAGAGCCATTCGTGACAGCAGTGGCATCCCTATGGGGGGCAGAGGTCTAAGTTTTGCAAGGAGCCTACCTTGCCATGGAAATCGCTCCTTTCCCACACCACTTTAGCCAATCCTCAGAGGGAAAAGCAACATCTTGGCGTTGCTTACTGGCTACAGAGGCAAGGGAGAGGAGTGATTTACATGGGAGGGTAAGGCTCCTTGCAAAACTTAGAGCTACGCCCCCCCCAGGGATGCCACTGCATGGCAGGGATGGCAATGCACAGACACTCACCAATTGGTGAGTGCCTATGCACTGATGTCACTGCCCTGAATGACAGTGAGGGCAGAGGTATCACAAGGGTTTGTATCACCCAATGCAAGAGCTCATTACATTACCTTCATGATGGACCTTATGTGCACAACCTAAATGCAGTGGCATCACTAGGTTTGTTTGCTTATTTATTTATTTAAATATGTAACTATAAAGGGCAGTGAAACAAATAAATCAGTAACCAATAAAAAGCTAGTGCCCAACTTGATGATACACAACTAAATACGAGTTCTACTATTAGCTCTGATACATGTAAATGAGCGCTGACTCATACAACACCTTATTGGTTCCCTGTTGTGTCATAACACCACCTCATTGGCTCTCAGAGCAATCAGTTTCATGGGTCAGTTTTGAGTTAAGAAAATCTGCTTTTTGTTACATAAGGCAGTTGTGTTTTCCTTTTCTGGTTAATTGGCTATACCAATTTATAGAATACAGATATAATACAGCTTGTTTCATTGCATTCTTCATGAAATTACACATCTAATGATGTATACCATTACGGTATTTACAAATACAAAGATTTTCATAATTTTGGCCTGTAGTGGTGTCAACCCCCTGAGTGAGCACTCCTCTCCCGGTACCACCATGAGCGAGGGACAGGGATCACTTAAATGGCACCTACTGTACTTACCACGATGCCACCCAATTATGTTGCTGTTGGCTAGCATTAGTAGTCTGACACTGTTTGTGACCACCTCTGGCACTGCCTGCCCCAGGGCCAGCCTTAAGCCAGTGTGACCAATGTCATCACATTGGGCTCTGCACTTTGAGGGGGCCCACACCAGCACAGTGAGCATATTGCCTGCTACTGCAGCTGGGATCTCTATGAATTGTAAGTCAGTGGGGCAAGCAGAGCAGCTTTACCTCCCACCTGCCCTTGCCTCTGAACTGCCCCAAATGGGCTTTCAGGAAGCAGGGAGCAGCAATGTCATAATGTCACCACCAACTATTTCCAGGTGCCATGCGCGGCACCACAAGTGCTTTTCTTGATTAGTAGGGGGCCCTGCAGGGAGGGTGGAGCCCCTGCGTGAATGCCCCACATTGGGTCTCACCACTCCTGGAGAGAGCACTGTCTTGCCCCCTAAATCCAAAGATTGGATGTGAAGAAGGAACTGCAGTAGTGTCATCTTACCGGTACGCTGGGCGGGTCTTCCGGGTGATTGGCAGCACGCTCGCTGTGTTCCGTTGCGTAGTGCCGGGCTTTTGCCATTACGCAACGGAACGCAGCGAGCGCGCTGCCGATCACCCGGAAGACCCGCCCAGCGTACCGGTAAGATGACACTACTGAGGAACTGGATTAGTGTTTCCATTTAGACCAGACTTTAGGGATACTCAGAAGTAGCAAGACAGTTTCTGAATCTTGCTGCTTCTGAGTGTCTCCAACAGGGATGTGTGGTGAGGGTGTGGCAGATGAGGCAGAATTGCACTACCATTGTTCCTGGAAAAGTGCCTCCACTGTTGCTGCAGTGGCTGTGATCCTGCAAACACTTACATGGGCTGTAAGTATTTGTGTGATTACAGCAGTGGTGGCACTTTTCAAAGAACTCTGGTAGGGCAGTTGGGCCTCACTTGCCACACCCTCACCACATGTTGCTGGTCTCCAAAGCCACCCAGTGCAAAGCAAGATTGCTCCTCTGCTGAATTCTCTGTAGGTGTCTGAAAATGCAGGAGAGGAATCTGTCTCACCAGGTGCACAATGAGAAACCTCTCCCTTACCAAGACCTGCAATACACAGAGAATTTGTGGGAGAAAAGAGATTCCTCATTTTGTGCTGGACAGTGTTGTCCAGGGGCAGATGGCTGCAATAAAAAAAATGTATGGTTGCCACCAGCTACCCAGCAACTACACATGTCAACACCCAGTCTTCAATCAAACTGAAAAATAAGCCAAACCAAATGGGAGAAACAAAATACTTTTTGCTCTTATCTTTCCCTTTCCTCACTTCCTTCCCCTCCTTTAGTGGTCTGCCCCATAGTCAGAATTTAAAGTAGACACTCATTAGGGCAGTGACTACCCTTTCCCCCTACATTAGTCTCTAAAACAGCGATTTTCAACCTTTTCCATCTCATGGTACACTGACAAGGGGCTAAATTTGTCAAGGCACACCAGCAGTTTTTTTGACAATTGACAAGGCACACCAAGCTGTTGATGGTTTTGAAATTGACCCCAGTCTAGCTTTTTGAAAGTAATTAGCCACTGTCTGTACTTTGTTTCTCCTGGAACTTATCTGCAGCCAACCTGATAAGAACCACTTCCATGTTTTGTTTTGAAGAATGCAACTCTTCATTAAAGACATACTCAGAGCGCAATCCTAAACTGGATTTAGCCTGGCATAAACTAAGCCAGCAAAGTTTGGCCACCATAAAGTGTGTTTGGACTATTCTCGGAGTCAGGGAGGATGGCTTTCATCGGTGTGCTGGCCTCTCTGACTCCGAGAGTGGTCCAAACATACTTTACGGTGGCCCTTGTGCTGGCCAAACTTTGCTGGTTTAGCTTATGCTGGTCTAACTCAGTTTAGGATTGCGCCCTCAGTTTAATCACTTTGCCTTGTTCTATCTGGTCGATACTGTGAATATGAAGAATGTTATCCCCTTCAAGCTTGCTGCTTCAGATGGCAACTGATGTGCTCACCTGCAATTACATGGATTTCCTAAGAGGTGCTCTAGTGGGAAGTTGGAATTCCTGTCCCCAAGTAATTTAGGGACTGATCCAATGGGCCTTAACATGAGCGGCACAGTCGTATCACCCGCATCGTTGTCGTGAATGGCGCAGGAAGGTGGCTACAATGCCAGAGGTAAGCCTGTACTGCTTGCACTGGGAGGAGCGCCATGACAACACAACCTGTATGCAGGCAGCAGCAGCAACACATTGCCAGCAATGCATTGTTTCTGGGCGGCGAAGGAGGCCGTTCCGGGACAGGGGAAGGGCTGGGGTGGTGGCAGGACTGGTGGCGACTCATGGCCTTCTTCGGAGGCCCTTGCTTCTGCACCGCCTTAAAAGCAGTTATGTCATTCAGGGGGAACGGACCAGAACGGGTGTTCCGGATCCTAATGGGCTCTGTGGCTGGTTCCGGGTTCCCGAAAGTGCCAATCAAAAGTGAGTTCCTGTTCCTAAATCATTTGAATGACACCACTGCTAAAAAGCCAGCACAGGAGCAAGGAGACCCATAGCCCACCCTGCACCCTTATTGCAGAGAAAGGGGACAAATGTCCCCTTCCTCCATGGAGCCTCCCACAGCTGCCTGGCGGCTTCAGGATGCAGTGGCAGCCGCCTGGTAACCACTGCGCTCCCAGGCAGTCAGGCAGCATAGGATTGGGCTGCCTGTAGGAAAAGCTCATTGTGGATCCAAGTTACAATTGGACTCCCCAACAGCAGACTACTTATAAATAGATGCACATGCTTGTCACTCGAAGCAAGAAGTTAATGCAGCTACTTGTAAGTCAGTTTGTTTCCTTTGTCCCTTTTGGACTCTTCTGCTTGTCCATTGCTCCCCTGCTGTTCTATGCATTTCTACACTGCTAACAAAAATATACAAGAGCTTATAGGAAGGCTCTTTTGCACTGATTCCTCCCCCTGCGCCCCCTGACAAATGTGTCCTACGGTTGTGAAACCCACTGACGAAGAGTGGAATGGAAATTTTTATAAAAAAAATTAGGCCAAAGCACCTTCTTGGAGCAGAACTTACAGTTATATAAAGTGTAATCTTTTAACCCAAGAATTATCCTCTATTCTGCTTATTGCAAGGTATTATAATCATTATGACCATCAGTGCACATTGTGCTTGCAGCAGTCCACCAGCTAAAAGGAAGACGAATGCCTGCTCTGCGGATCTTGCATTCTACATTTCAGCAATCTGAAGAGGCAACTAAGTAGGAGGGGAGGGAAAGAGCAATGTTGTATTAGTGCAATTGAGCAAATAACCTTGTCATAAAAAAAAACCCTGTTTGAAAGCATATTTTAAATACCAATTTGGAACGGGTAAAATATTTTGATTAGTGCTGTACAGATGCAAAGGGCTGTCTTTGCAGAAGAATTTAAATATGTCAGCTAGCAGCCTCCAGATTTGGTCCACTGAGTCGCTGAAGACAGGTGTTTTACCCTTCCCGCTCATCAGTGTGGTGCAGCTATTGTCTCAGCCAGAGACATCATCAGTCCCTAGGAAAAGTCGAGATCAAATGTAGAGGTCATTAACTAGCACCTTTTGGTCTTGCTATAATAATATCCCAATTGCACACATGGCAATTTACATAGCATTACCCAATATGCTTTGTGCTGCAGTTTGGCTTTTGGAGGTCACTCTAACTTAACTGTCTTAAAATAATGCCTTTTCTAAGCATCAAAGCCATACATTTGCATGTGCTGCTGTACTCCTTCCTGGCAGCTTTTGTGAAACAAAGATATTGAATTCTTAGGGATTCAAGAAAATTTCCTCGTTCTTTTAAAAAAAAAAAAAAGACACACACACCCTGCCACATACACGCACACAACCCAGACACATCCGTCCAATTAATACCTGGCTATGTTAGGCTTCTGGAACATTCTGGAATATATAAACAAGCTGTAATGTTGAAAATCCGTGTGTAGATAGTGCTTATGTCTTATTTTTAATTACAAGTTTGAAATATCTGCCTCATTCATTTTCCTCAGCCTCAGCTGCTCAGAGTGGATCCTCCATCCACTTGATATCTGTCAGAAATTTGGATTGGATACCCATTACTGAGATTGATAACCATTATCAAACCTCAAAATACGTGTGTGTTCTTTTTTAAATATTAGCTGTCACACTGTGATAAGTTGTGTTCAGTTGTATGTTGCGTGGCGTAATGCATAACCCAGTGGGACTCACTTACGAAAGGGGAGCACATTTTATATTTTAAACTCTCTGACAGCGAACAGAAGTGGAATGGGCAACAAGAAAGGAACAATGGGAAGAAATGGGGGCAGGGAGAGGCAGGATGACCAGCTTCATCTTAACAGTCAACAAAATGCATTTTTTCACCACAGTTCAGGCCGAATATTCTGTGCTGAAAGTACAGTTGTCAGCTTCAGTTGAAGGTGCAGCCGCATGTACGTCGTCTTAACAAACTCTGAAGTTCTGATCATCAGCTGTTTTGGGGGGAATGGGAGACTGGGGGTGCAATCCTAACCTGGAGTTAGGCTGGCACTTACAGGAATGTTGCAAAGTCGCCACAAAGCGCATTTGGTCACATTGCCATCACATTGGGCCCCACACTTTGGGGGACCTTGTACCAGCTCAGTAAGCAAATTACTGCAGCTGCAGCCAGGATCTCTATGGGCTGTAAGTCAGTGGGGCGAGTAGAGTAGCTTCACCTTAGGCTCTCCCACCTCCCTGATTCTGAGAGTGATGCAAACAGGCTTTACGGTGCATTTGAAACACTCCTAGGCTGGCACAAGAGACTTGTGCTGGCCTAACTCCAGGTTAGGATTGCACCCTGAATCCATCTCTCATACTCATCTTGACCAACTGACTTTCTGCTTTTTAAAAAGGAGGTGTGCAAGTTCCTCCTTGGTGTTGAGTCAGACATGTACAACATACACTTGCACATATGAATGTCCATCCTACAAGTGACACAGAAGCCTGGTTGAATTTCCCCCTAGCTAAATGATGGCCCAATTCCATGTGTGGCATGAACAGCTGAGAACAGCCACAAATGTTATCATGCTGCCAAGGATGGCTTGGTTGCCATTGCCAGTGGCAGGCTGCAGGCAATGTGCTACAATGGACCAGAGGCATCTGCTGCTGTGTGTAATACCATACAGGGAGACAGGGAGAGGTGCATTGGGGCAGGGATGGTTAGAAAGGGGAGGAGATGGGGCATGAAGGAGGGCCCAGGAAGGGGACGGGATTGATGTCAGCAGCACCCACTAAATCTTACCCCTTACCAGGCCCGATCCGCTTTCATAGGTCAATGTGGACTTGCACAAGCTATAGAGCTTTAGAGGGTCTAAGTTGACCCACGATGGTTGTTGGAGCTTGCTATGAGGCAAAGAAACAAATATTCCTGTATCCTGAGGAGGCCTCAGCAAGCCAAAACTCACCCACCGGTAATAGCGGAAGCCATGTTGAGGCCGCTACATCACCACATGGGGAGTTACATAGGAGTGGGCTGTTAGTGAGTTGCCTTTACACTTAGGGGGCAGTAGTGTGATCCTTGCAGGTTTATGAAGTTTTACAGCCCAATCTTATCCCTTGCCAGCAATGTTGACAGTGTCATGTTGCACACTATGGGGGGGGACCAGATGGCCCAGGAAAGGCAACTCAAAATCTTTTTCACTTATCTCTCCATAGGTCACTTGGCCTCCAGTGGATCTCCTGGCATAAGCAGGCAAAAGTCTTAAGAGAGTCAGGGGGCATGTAGGGCCAGAAAAAGTGTGGTGCTGCTGCCAAGTTAATCCCCTTTCCCCCAAATTGCCCCCCGTACACCCCACTCCCTACCTGAAATTACCAATGATCCTTCTTTCCATCCTCCCACTTATTGGCTGCAGCACAGGATGGAGAAGGTTCAGTGGGCTGCTGTCACCCACCCACAGCCTCTGGCTATTTGCCATGCTATCTGTGGCCCACAGCTTCCATGGAGCAGCTTCCATGCTGACATGGTGGGACTTACGCTAATAGATCACAAGATCCGTCAGCATAAGCCCTGGGTAGGACTGGGCTTCCCCTGCCTTTCTCCTGATCGTGGTGGTGCTCTTAAAATGGCTGCCGGAATCCATTTTAGGGCAGTGGAACTGTTCTGCCGCTATAAAATGCTTCATGCCCTATCCCAATTCTATCCGCCAAACATTTTCAACTTTATAGCACAATTCTAAGCATGTTTACTCAAAGCAAGTATCACAGAGATCAATAGGCTTTACTCCCAGGTAATACATATAGCTTTAATTCTCCTTAGTTTTAATTCCCTTTAGCTTCATGTGGCTAATGAAGCAATATGATTAACTGTTCTAGCGGAATGGTTAGCATCGGCTGGACTGTGTTAACACTGATGTGCAAATAGATGTGTGAATATTCAAAATAATTCAAGATATCTTCACTGCCCAGTGAGCAATCCAGCCAAAGTTTGTTGCAATTAAACCCTATTCTATTGTGTTCAATGTGACTTAGTGGCAACTAACTTCTGCTTGATTGTGCCCCAGTGGGAATACTGCCTTTTCCCTCCACTTGAAACTAGTCTTAAGAGAATGGCCCAAAGACTGGCCTCAAGGCACATGACTGCTGAAGTTAAGCAGCTCTGGCCCTGTAAGCTGCCTGGAGGGAAGACCACCTAGGAGCCATATGTAAGCTCCTCTGAGCTCTTCAGAAGACGGACACATATAAGTGTAATAAATCAATAAATGAAGACATTGGCAGCACATTCCAAGGAAAAAAATTGTGTGAGGTTATGCAACCCTCATTCATTCCAACGGGCCTTGCTGAAGGGATTCCCAAACAAATTCTGGGTTTTTGATGCATTTGTAACTAGACATTTGCACAGCCACACATTACAATTGGGACTACTGCAAACTTTAACAAGATTAAATGTATGTAATGAAGAATCTCTAGAAGAGATGTTTTGCCGATTTCTTAAGTCTTTAGAGCAGCCATGTTCAACCACCTGTGCAGGTGAGCTGCGGGAATTTGGGAATCATTTATTAGTACGACCACTGGGAGATGTGAACCTTCCCATCCCCCACCCACCCCCAAAAAACTGGCAGCACAGTGTACCTTGTCAATTGTCAAAAAGCTGATGGTGTGCCTTGACCATTTTAGTGCCTTGCCAGTGTGCCGTGAGATGAAAAGGGTTGAAAATCATTTTGTGGAGGAACACGAAATGTCCTGTCCTGCAAGTTCCTCTAGGGACATTTTTTCTAAAATACAAATGCATAGCAATCAGGCTTATTTTTACAGCCATTCATTCAGGGTGCAGTCCTAATCAATTTTCCAGCTCTGACACAGCTGTGCCAAAGAGGCATGTGCTGCATCCTGCAGTTGGTGGGTAGTCACGGAGGCCTCCTCAAGGCAACAGAAGTTTTGTTCCCTTACTTCGGAACTGCACTGATCTTACACTGGTGCTGGAAAGTTGGTTAGGATTGCGCCCTCATTGATTTGCACTGCTTTTTATGAAGCACCAGTAAAGAAATGACGTTTGGAGAGGAAAAATGTGGAAGTGTCTAAATTAAGTGGCATAAATTAAGACCAAAAAATAAAATAAAATGTAAAGCAGAAGGGAATCTATTGCATCTTTCAACCACCCTGGAAAAGAGCAGAGTGTTAAACCAAACCTCCTGGTTTTCTTTTCAAAAGTGTGTGTGGGGTGGGGGGGCGGGAGAAGGAATTCAGGAGCCAAACGTAATCTCTCCATTAGTATTATTAATAGTGTTCCGCTTGCTTCATATGCTCTAAATCAGGCACCATTGTCACCAGCACTGTATTTGCAAGCATGATCAGAGCTACCCAAAGCGCTGGGAAAAGCACAAAAGTGCCTTTGGAATAACTGCAAGCAGCCTTTGGGGAATAATACGCTTACTTAGACAGTGCCCAGATATGAAGGGGAAAGCCCAACAGGTCATTTTAATGCACAGTTCTTTGATGCTTGTATACTGCTTGACCCAGCTTCCGTTACAACAAGATTGTCACCAATTCCCAATCTTATCCCTTTTTGTCCATTCTTCTTGGCTCATTTACATGGGCAGTGCCATCCTACCCCCAACCGGTAGCGCTGACATGGGGGCGCCAAGCAGCACCCCTGCATTGATGCTCACTCTGGGACTGGTGCTGCAGGCAGCGCTGACCTCAAAGCACCCGCACTGCATACCTGCACAGAGGTGGGACAAGGCAGGCGGGAGGAAGGGAGTGGGTGGGGGAGGGCGTTTTTGAGCGGGCGGTGGGAGGACTGGCCCGCGTGTTGGTCCAGGAGGGAAACGGACTTTGGATTCTGCCATAAGGCTGAATCCTAGGCCCGTTCCCCAGGCTACGCAGCCCCAATTTGGCCCGTGCGTTCTCCTCAGATCTAAAAAGCTAAATAGCAGGCACAGATCCGAGAAGCCCGTACAGGAGGCTAGTGCCTCCCCTTGTGCAAAGGCACAAATGTGCCCTTGCACGGGAGAGGCTCTAGCCTGGTCCTACCTTGCATAGGATAAAGCACAAGCCGGCCGGCTTGCCTGATCCGGAGCAAGGCAGGATTGTGCCTTTTGTCCAGATTCCAATGGGTTCTCCTACGACTGTTGAGTCTGCCCAGGTCTCTTCCTTTTGGGTTCTTCTGTCCCACCTCCTACTTCACTTCTGGCTTTTCGGTCTGAAAATTTGTGTAAGGAAAAACTGCTCAGAGAATTAATTATTGCCAATGTATATATCTGTCAAGATAATTAAGCCGGGGAAAAAGGCCCCAGGAAGGAAAAGACAATAGCAAGAAGTAATGCAAGCAACTTGGAAACAATGGTAATAGTGTCGTTAGCCCCATAAAATTCCTCAAGCTTGTCGGGATCATTCAGCACGAACAATGTGGGTCTCTAATATAAAAGCCTTGACTAACTAGGAAGAAGTTTCAGTCTGCAGTTTGCTAGGTTGTTTTGTTAATTAATCTCCTCAAGGTCGGCTGCCTTGTTGAATAAAAATGCATTCACCATGCTGTGTAGATGCGTTACACCATACTGGGGAAGCAAGAGTCAAGTTGCATTTGTCTCCTTTGCTGCGAGATTGCTGTGGCAAAAGGACAATGAATGAGGCTAAGCAATTATTCAGTTAGCATCCTGCTTTCACATATTTTATTTTTCCTTCAGTCAAATGAGTCTCTAATTGATGCACTTCAATGGGAATAAGCAAGAATTATTGGGTCTGGCATTTGACCCAATGTTGGCCATTTTAATGCCAATTTCTCATTTTAGCCACAATCTACAGCTTAGCTAGTCCTGCCCAGTAAAACAATAGGCATAAGAAACTGCCATATACTAAGATGGACATAATTGGTCCATCTAGCTCAGGGTGCAATCCTATATTGCGCTTGAATGGCGAGGCTGGCCACTCAGCGCCATATCCAGTGCAGTATAGGAGAGGCTGGAGCCTCCCCACAGCAAGGGAGTGCTAAATAGTGGGCACAGATCCGAGGAGACCACGTGGCCCAAATCAGGGCTGTGTGGCTTCCCAAATAGATCTGGGATTCAGCCTTATGGCTGAATCCTGGACCCGCCCAGATCCTGCCCACGTCCCGCCCTCCTCCTGTCCTCCTCCCACCAATCCCAAGCTGCCCCATCATGGCGTCTCCCTCATGCCAGCTGGCTTTGGCTGACATGAGGGTAGTGCTGTGCAGGCACAACAGGACCTGTGCTGCCTTCAGTGCTGGTCCTGTTGCCTTAGCGCCAATGCAGGGCTGCTGATCGGTACCCCCGCATCAGCGCTAAGTGTGCCGCGTCACCACAACCCCACTGCACCAACACTGTGCGGTCCATAGGATTGCACTACCCATCTTGTCCAAATGATTGGCAGCAGCTAGCCAAGCTTTCAGGCTTGATTCATTCCCAGCCTTTCCTGAAGACACCAGGGACCTTCTGCATCCAGTACAGGTGCTCTGACAGTGAGCTAAGAATGCACCTGATGTAGTTATTTATTTATTTTCTAGATTTATATCCCATTCCATCTCCCCAAAAGGCATTTGGAGCAGCTTCGGAGCAGAGTAAAAACAATTGAAAGTCTACAAAAAAAGACAGCATTTTAAAATTACGTTAAGAACAAGGGGGAATCATAAAACTAGCAGCAATCTAAAAAGGTAAAGGTTTCCCCACAACTGAATGGTGTAGTTGTGACCAACTGTAGGGGCGGTGCTCTCCGTTTCTAAGCTGAAGAGCCGGTGTTTGTCCGAGGACAAACTTCCATTGTCATGCGGCCAGCATGACTATACGCCATAGCACACAGAACGCTGTTACCTTCCCACCGAAATGGTACCTATTTATCTACTGGCATTTTTATGTGCTTTGGAACTGCTAGGTTGGCAGGAGCTGGGACAAGAGATGGGAACTCACTCCATTGCGTGGTCTTGAACTGCCAACCTTCCGGTAAGCAGTTCAGTGGTTTAACCCACAGCGCCACCACATAGCAATCTTACTTACATTAAAAAAAAAGAAAACTCCACAATATCCAACAGTTGCGGAACCAGCCAACGGGCTGTCCAGGGATAGAGGAGGAGGCAGTCCACCCCCTCTACTGTTTCCCCGCCCCATTACATGCGCTGCTCTGCTCTGCCCCACGCCATGTCAGGCTCCGTTTCAGAACTGTACGATGGCGAGGGCGGGTGGCTGGGCTGAAACTGCTTGGCAAGATGAGGCGACTCATCTCCATCCTTCTCCTGCCTCCAGAGCACCGCACCTGGGGCTTTTGCCTCGGACATAATGATAGGTCCGCGGCTGATATCCAGTACTAAAAAGAGACCTGGACTTAGAAGACTAAAAAACATTTTTAGGCCCTGCCAGAAAGCCTCCAAGGAGGGAGCAGTTCATAAACTGAGAGCTCATGTATGCATGTGCTCTGACCAGTGCTATTGTCTACACTGGCTGTTCTCCTCAAGGTTTCAGATAGAGTCCTTGCCCAACCCTCCCAAGATATGCTAAGGATGGAATCTGGGACCATCTGGGAATCTGGGACCATATCATGCAAAGCAGAGTCATTCCGATTGGGGGGGGGAAATGCTGAGTTTTGCAAGGGCCTGAGCTCCTGTGTAACACAGCCCCTTCCCTGCGCCTTCAGTGCCATTTGTGGCTCAGAGAACTGGCTCAGAGGCTTTGCTCTCCAAGCCACCAATGGCTCTGGAGGTGAGGGGGAGGGACTGCGTTACACAGGAGCTCAGGCTCCTGGTAACCTCGCATTTCCCCCCCCCCATAGGAATGCCATTGATGCAAAGCTTTACTACTGAGCGACAGCCCTTTTCCTATTTCTAATGGCACAATCCTATTCTAGACTAGCGCTCGTGCCAGACTAGGGTAACGCAGAAGTTCCGTAAAGCACTCCCCCACACCTGGCAGTTAAGCAGCACCAGCAGGAAGGTCTGATCTGCCGTCATGGAGCAATGTGACCCTGCGCTAGTGTTTCAGCTGGTACAGGTCTGAGTAGTCCCTTAGTGGCTGCTGGGACAAATGTCCCCTCACATTGAGGAGACTGCAGGCAGCCAAAAATCCACCCCCCCCCCAGGTTACAGCAGAAGCCATGGTGGGGCAACTGCATCTCCACACTGGGTGCCATTTTAGTGTCATTAAAAGTGTCATTTTAAGGAGAACAAGGAGTATTTCACCCTTCGGTCATACAATGGAGGGAAGAACAAAATTTACAGTGGAAAAGCAACTGGAAAAAATGGTGGTTTTGAGATTAGGATAACATATGGAGATGCATAGTGGAAAGTCATTTTGTTACGAGTCATGCAGTGAGACCAAAGTATGCTTGTCTCTATATAGTATCAATCAATCAACAGTATTTATATACCGCTTTTCAACACAAAGTTCACAAAGCTGTTGACAGGCTAACAACAACAACAACAACAACAACAACATCATACTGAGAAAATAGCTCTGAACATCCCACGTCCTTGGGAAGGACCCAATGCTCAGAGTATACCGGTCACTACACCTGCAATGACTGTGCAAAAGTATTATTATTATTATTATTATTATTATTATTATTCATCACAATATAATGATAATGATAATGATAATAATAATAATGATGATGATGATGATAATAATAATAATAATAATAATAATAATAATAATAATAATAAGAAGAAGAAGAAGAAGAAGAAGAAGAAGAAGAAGAAGAAGAAGAAGAAG
>JAJKFI010000021.1:6870683-6886901 GCA_029204185.1 Lerista edwardsae
AGAAGAAGAAGAAGAAGAAGAAGAAGAAGAAGAAGAAGAAGAAGAAGTGAAATGGCTCCCTGTCCCAAAAGGGCTCACAATCTTAAAAAATGCAGAACACCCCCAGCAACAGCCACTAGAAGAGACACTTTGCAGGGGTGAAGAGGGACAGTTACTCTCCCCCTGCTAAATATAAGAGGAGCACCACTTGGAAACATGCCCCTTGCCCAGTTAGCAGGGTTACCTTACCCAGTTATCACATGGCTAGTATATCACTATATAGTCCATATTTTTGACTGCTATGCTATTGTGACAATCCTTTTAATGATCCAGGAAAAAAAAAGTATTTGATTATTCACTCTGCCTAGATGTTGCTTTGAAATCAAATGCAGCACACGAGGGGATTTGGCTCTGCACTCTGCAGATGACTCGTGTCGAGCAAGAATCCCCGGGCCTGGTCTCGGTGGGCCCTGTTGTTAACCAATCCCTCATGTTTATTCCCTGTGGATAGATGCCCAGCTCCAGAAATCCAGCTCTTGAATATAAAGCAGAAAGCAATAAATATTTCTCCATCCCTGCTGTGTTTCAAATTCCTTAAAGAGATTGTATTCATTTGTACAAATGCTAAAAGTGAGATGCTCCAGGCAGACGTCACCTGTGTAATTAAGAACACTAAGGAGCAGTTTTAGAAAGAACAATGAAGGCTGCAATGTACTATCCAACCCACTGTTTATTTTATTTTATTAGTTCTTTGTATTTAAAACGCCTGTATGTGAATAGATTTTAAGTCAGCCCGTACCTGCGGAAACTTTGCTCTAGATATGCATGAATACAGTTGCTAAATGAAATGTCAGGGACAGCTTCACCTTCCGCGGAAAACAATCCATTTCAAATATTCAGAATACAATTGTTGGCCAATTGCTTTTATTATGAGATTTAAGGAGCTCGTATACTGCTGTTCCTTCCCCTGTGGCTACTGGAAAGGACCGACCCATTCCTTTCCATGCTGAAACGCTTGTGGAAAACTGTGTGCAAAGAGATTGCATTTCTCTCCCAGTCCACACATGTGGCACCTAGCTTGTGGATAGAGATAACAGCGCTGGTCCCTGTTGCTTCCAGTTTGCATTTTCCCAAGATGACTTAATTCATCACAAACAGAGAAAGCAATAAAAAAAAATGGGAGAAGCAAGTTCTGCAGCCTGAACATAAAATGCCTCTTTTATATATTCAAATTCATCTCCAGTTGTAGGAAAAATTCATGACTAATATTACACTAAGCCCAGAATTAGGTGAAATGCAACAGACATATATTGAAGTGAGCATTTTATTATGTGCCATGTCAGTCAGATTAAAGAAAAGAGTGCATGACATCGACAGGATATTGCATGTATATCAAGCAATCTATTTATATATGACAGGGTGGGCTTGATTTCTGGAAGGAGTGACAACCCAATGAAATCATTGCTCGCCTTCAAAATTACGCTGGGATAAAATGGGGACATTTTAGAATGCAATTTTTCTCTCTCTAAAATTACAATTAGAAAAATTGGGATAAATAAGTTGGGGAATCAATAGTGACATACAGGATCAGGGAGGAAGAACTAATCTATAGAGATGCAAAAAGGTTACTGGGTGTCTTCAGCACCCAAGCTTGGGAGGGAGGAAAATGGGTTAGAAGGGGACGACCAAAAGTACATCTGAGAAATATCCCAGGAAAGAAAATCTCTTTGTCACCCACAGGATGCTTTGGAAATAGGGATGTTGCCCAGCTCTTCACAGCATGCCTAAGTTCTTCATTGCATGAAGGTGAAGCCATAGAATTAGTGACAAAGGCTAATCAAAAAATGAGTCTGATTGGGGGCTAGGAGTGCCATTGTCTCACTGGCCTTGCTGCCATCTCATGTTCCTTTAGCCATTGCTTTGTTACATCCAATTTCCAATCCTTTAGTTTCTTTCCTGGTGTAGCACTGAGTAAACAATTGAGGAAACAGAAGCTCAACTACAGCTAACCCTGAGCAATTACAGCACCATTCTACCCTCCAGTTCCTTTCCCCCCCCTTCTTCTTCTTCTTCTTCAAAGTGCTGAGTGGAAATGAAATAAAAAAAGAGAGCAAGAAGAACTAAAGCTGAACCCACTAACTTCATTACCTGCAAAGATAAAGTGCAGTGAATCAGAAATGCTTTGAGTTCACAATCATTACACTTGGATGCTTACACGCGGCACTGGGATCAGGGAAAAGAACAATCAGTGGTCAATTGACTTTATTTCCTTTTCTAGAATGATAATTTGTATAACTCATATATGTTTCCAAGATTATCTGAGCAGAGCACACAAGGCCCATCTGACAAGCAGTCCATAAAATATGTTAAATGAGAAATGCAGAGATTCCATGCGGGATGCGTTCAAGCTGCATTCTCCGAGTGGTAATGAGAACGACGGTAGTCAAATATCCCCCCTTGCTTGCTATTATTTCCAAATGCACATCGCAGTTTCCTGGCAGTACATTTGGGGGAGCTACAGGACAGATGCAATCAGAGCCAGCTTCCTACATCAGTAATTTCCAACTGTATTTTCTCATAACCTTTCCTTCTTTGTTCAAACGGGGACTTCCATTTTAAATTGTAATCTATGACTTTTGAAACGGATGTTAAAGCCTCTTGCTGGCAAATTCTTCTGGTTGATTTTCTTCTGTGGCAGCGGTTTCCTTTTCCCTCGCTGGTTTTTCAAAAGCCATCACAGTGGCATTACATGGAGATGAAGATGCCAAGATTTTTAAGGTGACAACCCCCCCCCCCAGTTTTGGTGGGGTTGCTGAGAAGATTATGTCTTTAAAGCAATGCTCCAGTAATGTTGGAATTCAATACGTTAGCTGCTTAGAAACCGGGATTAGAGGGGGAGGTTTGCAGTACATTGTTTGCATCTAGTCAGAGTACTTGTGACTTTCAAATCTCACTCTCCTTTAAGCTTGATTACTTGTGGCTTCATAATGCATTTGCTAAGATCACCTTAATCCTTCAGTGGCATTATACAGTATAACAATAAGCAACGACCCAGATACAGGACTTGCTGTATCACAAGATCAAAAGCCAACTTGATGCAAAGAAGCAAATTATCAGCAAGTGGCATGCATGCTTAAATAATACCAATGGTAATTATTTATCAGAATAACATTCTGCTCTCTAATTTACTAACAGCTGGCAAACCCTGGAATTATGTCATTTCCTTTGAAACATGAGCCTCTACTTTGGGCCTTGGTGGGATCAGACCTCTTAATAAGGTCTCCATTTCTACAACTATGGATTGTGCCTTCCTCAATGTTACTAAATCCTAGTTCTTTAGATATCAGGGAGGCACTCAGGGCCCAATCCTATCTAACTTTCCAGTGCCAATGCAACTGCAATGCAGCCCGGAGATAAGGGAGCAAACAGTCCCTTACCTTGAGGAGGCCTATGTGACTGACCCTCCACCATAGGATGCTGCATTGGCACTGGAAAGTCAGATAGGATTGGGCCCTTGTTCATGTTCCATAGGAAGCTGCTTTGTATACGCATTGCCATTGATTCACCTAGCTCAATGTTGACTGCACTGAATGATAACAGCTCTCCAAGATTTCAGTGGGACTTAGTCATGACTAATCACCCATTTCTCTGCAGCTCTAATAAGAAAAAAGCACCAAAATTGTGATGCATTCTGGGGTGACGCTGGGAGGAAAATTCTGCGTGACCCGGAACTGGGTCTTTCAGTCCTAAAAAAAGCTCTAGAGGTTGGGAAATGATGCACTTTGATGGCGCGAAGGTAGAAAACATGGTTTTAGCATTTTTCTTCTTGTTGTTAAAGGCATTTAAATGTGGTCCCCGTTATCTGCCGGCATCAGCAGTGAATAAATCCGTAGATGGCAGATCCAAGGTCCCACTGTATTTGTTTTTCTTTTTATAATCAGAATATTTTTTTTAAGATTCTGTATTCTTTTTAAGAAAACCTTATTCACTAAGTAGTAAGAAGTCCAGGCAGGCTTTTATGATAGCATTATCTACTTGAAATAAAGGCTTGATTTCTGGCTTCTTACTATTATTTACAAGTGAGTAATTTGGAAAAAAAAAAAGATGGGCAGGAAGAGATGGGCAGCCAACACAAGCAGTACTAGCTGCAAAGCATCACGATGGAAAGCTCAGCAGCTCAACCCACTTATCCATGCAAACTGGTCAATAGTAGAACCCTTGTTCTGCATGGAAAAGGTTCCAGGTTTAATCCCTTTTCTCCCCCCACAGCCCACACACAGCCCACCCAAAAACGTCCTCCCCCTGCCCACTTCCCCCCCTCGCACCAGCATGGCGCCACCCCTGCGCCAGCCAGCTTTGCTGCTTGCCCCCGTGTCGGTGTTAATGCTATAGTGATGTTTTGTCGACACTACAGGCAGCCTGGGATTGCGCTGACAGATTTGATGTCAGCTAAGATTGCATATAGCATAGAGCTGTGTATGGAGTTTTGCTTCCTTTACATGCCCTTACCTTGAGGAGGCTGCCCTTCCCACTGCAGGATGCAGCACATGCCCCATTGGCACAGCTGCATGGGTTTGGATTGGGCGGCTAATAAGCAAGTAAATATGCAACATTATACAATGTCCGGGAATATGAGAGCTTGTAAAGATTGGCCAGGAAGGTTGAGTTTGGGACCTGATCCTGTGGCATTAAGACTGCAATCCTATGTGCACCTACATGACAGCAATCCTCACTGAGCAGGATTTACTTCTGAGTAAACATGCATAGTTGCACTGTAAGTGAATGAAGCTTTTCCTAGCAGGGCATAAAATGAGGAAGAAAGCTTCATCAAATGGAAAATTCAGTCAGGTATCTTTTCTCCTATCACTAGAGCACTATGAGAAGTATACCACATGAAGTATGTTTTTATGCAACTTTATCAGAAGCCCTCTTGAGGCAAAGAGCTAAAATTACAAGGCCTAACAGGTATCAAGGAAAGGACATACATTTCACCGATTTGAACTAATCCCCTGAATCTACTGAAGAGGGAGAAGGAAAGCAAGACAAATGCTGGGCTGGGTCAGGACAGGGCAGCTCCCAGGTATACTCTCCCCTAGGCCAGTGGTCCTCAAGCATTTTTAGACCAGGACCCACTTTTTAGAATGACACTCATGTCAGATGGCACCCAGAAGTGATGTCATTAATCTGGAAGTGATGTCATAGCCATAAGTGACATCATCAAGCAGGTAGTGTCATCATTGTGATATAATAAAATGACACTCCTGGAGTGCAAAGTGGCATTCTTGGACTGCAGCAATTACACAACCATGAAAAATCCCTGACTGAAAGCGAGGTTAGGACACAATATTGTGTAAAAGCCCTGAACTAAAAACAAAATTAAAAAAAAAACAAACCCTGCTCACTTGAAAATTCAAATTGCTAGCACTCACAAACGGAATATAGCAAGAGTAAGGCCTGCAGCTTCCAAGATGGCTTCTCCCAGCTTTCCACAACCCATCTGACATCAGGTTGTGTCCTACCAAGTGTGTCCCAATCCACAGTGAGAAACACTGCTCTAGGCGGTATGAAAGACCAGCATGGTGGGTGTTGGCCTCTTGGCCTCTTTGTGGCACTTACTCTGCACAAGGAACCCTGTTATTGAGGAAATCTGACAAAGAGAGGAGGGACTTTGGCCCAACTCAGGTCTTCATTCACTATCTTCTTCTGCTACCAGCTAGTTTCTTTCAGGGGTAGGAGGTACGGACCGATGGTTGAGCTGTTGGTACTGCCTGAAGCTAAGCAGGAGAATCTGTGGTCTACTTTTGGATGAGGGACAGAATGCCAGGCTGTGACAAACTTCAGTACCTGTTGTGGCAGAACGGAGTCACTGTGGAGCTGATTAGCCAGCGCGGGAATCAATCAATCATATTTTTATACTGCTTTTCAACAAAAACTTCACAAAGCGGTTTACAGGCAAATAATATAAATGGTTCCCCGTCCCAAAAGGTCTCACAATCAAAAAAAGAGTACAGAATACCACCAGCAACAGCCACTAGAAAAGACACTGCACAGGGGTGAAGAGGGACAATTACTCTACCTCTGCTAAATATAAGAGGAGCACCACTTGAAAAAGGTAGCAGGGGATAGTTGTGAGAAGAATGAGAAGTTGTGAGGGAATGTTGTGAGAAGGCCAGCCGGCAAAAGAACGAACTCCAACCTTGAGGACCTGTCCAGGCTATACTTAAGTTCACCTGCTGAAGCTCGATGTCACACGCCAGAGGAGAGAACCACACTGTGAAGGATACATCTGGGACTGAGGATTTGGTGAATCGCAGAATATTGTATATTTGTAAAAAAAAACCCTTTGAAAAATGGTGGTTTTGATAGTCTGCCCATGTAAACCGCCTTGGGCATTTGCTTCGATTGGGGAAAAGCAGAGTATAAATTCTTCAAAATAAATATAAACATGAAGAGATTTCTTTAAAGCTACCTGGATTAACTGTCTGCTTGCTGCTTCACATAGACCCAACCTGCTTTTGAGCATACCCACAAATCAACCTGCACAGCCCAGTTCATGATACACCCCAGGAAGACGTACTGCCAAGCGATACTGAGGAAATAGATGCCTTGGTCGCGTGAGCCAAATAGCCACTGAATGTCAAGACAATGTATACAAATCTATGTCCTAGCGACAGTACTCTTTCGTGACCGCTAACTGGTTCTCTCCTGCTTAGTTCTAGTCTGAACCACTGTGAAATTTCATGACATAACATGTCAGTGTATTTGCAGGAACAGAATGCGCCCGTTCAAAATGTGTCTAAATATATCACAAATGAACATGAGCAAAGCTGACATGCAGTCACCTGGTTCTCACTCTCTAACAGTCAGACGGAAGGCATCTCTAGCCAGATTGCCATGAAACTCAAGCTAAAGGAAAGACTAATTTTCACACTAATTTTACAGCACTGAAAATCTCTGCAAAATTCCTGAACCCAGTAATGAGGTCTAAACTCAGGACTATAGCTGAGAGCTTGGTAAATATTGCAGGTGCTGCAAAAGTGGCCCCTCTTACTCATTGTTGAAGCCATTCTGGTCAGCGATGTACTTTGCTGTCGCTGTCTGGAATGGCTCTGATGGCAATGGCTTCGCTGCCTTCCACCCACCCTAGGAGCTCCACGCCTGGGGTCCTTCCCCTCCCACCCAGTGGTAGGCCCGCAACTGATTCCTGGATTTTCCCCTCACAGTGATTAATTGGTCTTTCAGAAGATATTTCAAGAGGAAACTACTGAAGGGGCAAGGATTATACCCTCCTCCCACATCCTTCCAGCCTTTTTTAAGGCTAGAAAAGGGTGTTTGACCATCTGGTCATATATCTCTTGCAGCTACAGAAGATATATGAACTTCTTTAGCTACTGTGGTAGCACTCCTGGGGGACAATAGCACCTGTTGAACGTCTGTGAAAACATCACAATGCATTTAACACCACAGTAAGGCAACAAAGCAGCCTGCCCTGCATCTTAGGTGGTGCAAAGGAAAATGGCCAAAGGAGCGATGCTTGCTTGGAGAAAAGAACAACTTTCTCTAACTTTCTCTAACAAGTTTCTTTAACTGGAGAAGGGGCTCAGGTCTTGGAGTGTAATGATGATGAAGATGGAATGAGGATGAGGCCCAGCCAAAGAATCTTTACATCCCATGATTATAAAATGTTGTTGAGGCCCCAATCTGATTGCCGGAAATAATATTCCAGCAGAGCAAGGTGCTGTACTGCACCATCATGTGCTTTTGGGCTACTGCCGCAAATGGGCAATAGCTCAATGCGCACAGCAGCAGCTCATGAAGCCTCTACTGATAATGATACAGGAAGTTCACAGTGGAGGATGTATCTGAAACCTATTTTGGCCCATCTTGAACTTATTTTATTTTGTTTCTCCATTAAACTCTTGATAAACAATTTTTATCTTTCTTTATAATGTTGTTTAAATATTTGAGCATTTAAGGTAGAAATTCAACTGGTGAATTGACCCATATTGCTCCAGTTCAGTCCATTATCAATGATGCTATAAATGTTAAAGAGTCTCCTAACAGTCACTAAAACTAGTTAGGGTAAAGAAGTGCATTGGTGGGGGGGGGTTAGTAGTAGAAATGGGTATTATATACACAAAACCTTTTAGAATCAACTGTAGTTGTACCGAGTAGCTGCTTGGCAGGGGATGGAACAGGACTGAATTCAGCTACCATTCTGCCTGAATACCTGATCTACATCTGTAATCAGTGATGTCATTCAGGGGGAACGGACCAGAACGGGCGTTCCGGATCCTAACGGGCTCCGTGGCTGGTTCCGGGTTCCCGACAAGTGAGTTCCTGTTCCTAAATCATTTGAGTGACACCACTGTCTGTAATCCTACATTTATAGAAATATGTACATGTAATCCTAGCCACTGTGTGCGCATTCATGCAGCTTGTGTTTGTAGGCATGATTTCCCGTGCAGCTTTACTTGTTTATGCTGAAGCCTGTTTCCATGTACAGAAGCCTGTACATGTACATATTGATTCTAGCCGATCAGGGTATCTGTACATATCTCAAGCAGCCTCATCACGATGTAATCTTTTAAATATTGGATCAGATTTCAGTGTGTGTGTGTGTGTGTGTGTGTGTGTGTGTGTGTGTGTGTGTGAGAGAGAGAGAGAGAGAGAGAGAGAGAGAGAGAGAGAGAGCGCATGCACATGTGTATTTCTTGTTAGTGTGTCATGCACATCATCTTTGTTCTGTTCTGCATTCTAACTTTAAAACTGACCTGTATATAATACAGCACACAGGTGGACTATAAATCAGAAGGCGACAGCCATCTGACATATGTCTGTTGGTGCAAATTACATTTTTTTTTCATGCAGGTGTGGCTATAAGTCACCTTCTTTAGTGTATTTGTTCAATGTGTGGTTATGTAAATGTTGACTAAGCTTGGACTCCGGCCAAGGTGATTTTTCATGAGATGAAAAGGATGGTAGTTTTTCTTTGTCTGACACAACTAACCTGGAAAAATCTTTTCACGGATTTTTGGGTGCAGCACTATAAGGCAAAATTGTCACATAACACAACAGAGTAAGGTTGACTTCCTTTTTTTTTTTTTTTTTTCTTTTTTTCTTTCTTTTTGCCTTTATTACTGGTTGAGATTGCCTGAGATAGATTCAGTATTCTAGGAATTTCCTGTGACATGAACATGACTGGAGAAATAATTTTCAACATTAAATTTGGTGAACTGCTGAACTTTGTTAATATTTTTTGCAGCATTCAATTCATTTCCAATAAATTGTTCGGCAATGGCAGTGGAATGAAGTCCAAAAGCCTAAAGATTGAAAACCAGAACAGGTCAAAGGGAAGGGGGGGGGAAGCTTGCATTGCAACCCTGAGCCTGTTAAAATGCTAACTAGAAAATTAGGCAGGAAAAACAGTTAGAAAAATATCAAGAGCTTCTTTGATCAACTGGCTGAAGAGAAGTAATATGACAAACAGGAAATTGCAAAGAATAACTATTTTGACTGTAGTGGAAATAGCGACTTAGGTAGCTGCAGTTCAAACTAGATACAGAATATTTTCCTGGAACTTAAAGGAAAGGTAGCCAGATGTCTAAACATTCAACTCAATGTGGCTTTTATTTTGAGGTTGGCATGCCTTCAGAAAACGGGGAGACAAGTTTAGCTGGAAGACTTTTTCCAGCGTATTTACATAATTTCATACATATTTTATGCTTCTGCATTACATTTTTTTTAGCAGCAGTTCTATTTAATTCGAGCATTCTCTTGAAGCATTACATATATGTACTATTTCATTGACAAGCATCGAAATGCTTTGCATAGCAAGCAAACACTCAAACCTGTGAACAGCTATACCCCAGGGTGGGCAGATTTTGAGAGAAAGCCTAACTAATTTTCAGTACATATTTTTTTCTCCGCAGAATGGAAACATGTGGGGATGGGGTGGGGAGAAAGCTTAAAACTCAACAAAGATAATAGGGATTATATATCCATTGTATATTCCATATGAGGAGCTCTGAAATTTTTCTCTGACTGGCGCAGTGCATTATAATAGTGACACTTCAGCTATATTTGCTTTGTGAGTCTATTGAAAAGTCAAATATTCTACTTGAGATGCAGAGACAGACAGACTGGAGGGGGAGCGAGGGAAGGAAGAAGCTATACCACAACAAAGGTAAGTAATAAAGCCAATAAAAAAAATGCAGAGGAAATGGCCAAACCTGCTTCAAATGTTCTGCTCTGCCAGCATGATGAGTCAGAACAGCAGTGATATAAGTGGTCAACACAGTCCTTCTGCCTTGATTTTGGGGCTTTGCCTCTTGTACCAACTAGAACAGTGATGGCGAACCTATGACATACGTGTCAAAGGTGACACGCCATAACATTTTGGGTGACACCAGCATTTGCCAACACCCCACAACAACTGAGTTTGGTTTTGTAACAATTTGATTTTTTGTAATAATTTGATGTTTGTTTATATAATGCATAACCCCACACATGATTGGACACATATCCCCACACATGTATTGTTTTTAAATGAATGAATCTGTAAATAATTGTTTCTCTTGTGGTGGAGGTGAGGAGTGATGCGCCGGCAGAGTCAAGTTAGACATTTTTGACACTGCAAACCGAAAAGGTTTGCCATAACTGAACTAGTAGGTTAACACAAATCTGACAAATACCTGTCCCACCTAGGAATGAAAAGATTTCTCCTTTGCTTCCATTTTTTTTGTTTCCTTGGTTCACTTTGCTTTGAACTCCACCCTTCAGGAATTCTGGTTAAATTAGGGCAAATTTCCAAAATTAATGCCAGAATAGTAGAATGCAAATTGTTCTGCAGTTTTCAATTCTTTCCATTCATTTCCATCTCCTCCCTGGCTCCCATATTCTTGCTGTGCATGTGTGCGCTGATGAAAAGCTGTCATGAAGAAATATTGATGTGGTTTGAGGTTGCCTATACCAAATATTTCAGCATGGGGAGGACAGTACCAAACAGAACCTACAGCCCAATCCTAACTTATGCTGGTGCAACTGGGCCACATGGCCTGCACTGTATCCGGCACAGGTTAGAAGTCTGGAGGTCTACTCATGGTAAGGAAACAGTCATCACTTTATGCTGAGTAAAGTCCCAGCCTGCCCAATGGGGCTTCTTGGATCTTCAACAGCGATATCTCCAGAGGCATAGGGGGGAACGGGTGTGGTGGGCATTTGCCAGGCAGGGTGTAGCAATGTGGAAAAACCCACATGTTTTCAGTTCACCACCTTCCCTTGTGTTCAGATTGCTCCTAAATGGAGCAATTCCAGGGAAATTTGGCCCAGCGACACACAGAGGTGGGGTGACATCACCCCACCTCAGGCACACTGCGAGTCGAGCACAGCTCTGGATATTGCTCTTGCAAATTTGGGATGCCCCATGTAAGGCTGACAGACCCAGGAAAGGGGTTAGGATACAGCAGAGTTAGTGTAGATCTTAGCAGGCACATAGGCAGCAGCAGAGAAGGTAAAACTTCTCCCAGTGTCATCTACTGGTATGTAGGCTATAGCCAAAGCTGCACTGGTGGCCCTTAATCCTGAACACCAGCAGGGGATAGGATTGGATCATAATGGAAAAATCTCGGATTACAGTATCACATGGAGCCCATTACTAGTTTTTCTAACCAATAACCAGGATATTGTGAGAAGAAAGGACTTGGATCTAACTGCCTATATGATGAAGTGAGCCCATGTTCTCCATGCAAAACTTTGACGTTTATCTACTGCTCTTAATATCTGTAAATGGCTGGATTAAAAAATGTGGGAATATGAAGTATGGCAAAAGTTTTTGTTCAAGCGAGGGAAAAGAAGCAAAATTGGAAGACATTTATATTAAACTGATGATCTTTTATGAACTTCAGCTTAATATAACCAGTTCTTTCCTTCCGGGGATTGCATGCTTTTTTATTGGCATAAAGAATATTTTGCCATTGTAATGCACTATCTTGTTTGCTGAGTTAACGATTAACTCTGTAGGTATATAATTGTTTAAAAGTAGCCATTAACCTTTAACCCAGATGCCCTTTTCCATTCTCACAGTTGAACATCTAGATAACGGCTCTTGTCTTTATGCACTCCTTGGAAAAGTTGTTATATGCTTCAAGACAGAAAATGATCTCCTCACACAACATGCGTTTAAGAGCCTATTACCAACTGCATTCTTGAGATTATATTCATGAATGAGAGAGTGGCCATTGATCTTGAACCAAGGAAATTATGTGCTTGGAAGAAGGACTTGCTTTTGCCCTATACCACACTCAGCCGCAGAATGCATTCTAGGAGTTGCATGTATATTGAGGAAAGCCCACTGATCTGAAGGTCTATGGTCACATATTCTGAGGAAAGGAACAGAACTTGCCTACTAAGAAGGGAAGAGTCAATTGCCTGCCTCCTTTGGAAAGCAACATATTCCTCAGGTGGCTTGTTGGTTTAAATGAAGAGGAAACAGCAGGAAGAACCCTGAGCTGTGGCACCAGAGAGCACTCAGAGATAGTGGACAACCCTTTCTTTTTTCAAGTGGACAACTTGAGGTCTCACTACATGGTAAGCAGTGGTGTCACTGGGGGGGGGTAGGAAGGTGTAGGGCACGGAGTGATGCCCTTGGGGTGTGTATGACACCACAACTAGCCACAATAGATGGACTGCACCTGCATGGCATGTGATGACACAGCCATCTGTAACTTGGACATCCATAATTCAGGGACCCAGTGCACTGTTCCTCCATGCATTAAATTGGACCATATAATGGTCCATACATGCATCCAACTATATACACACTGCCAGGGACGTGCTCAAGGCACACAGCCTGAGTCCTGAGTCAAGTCCTGAGTCAGCAACCCCTTGACTCATGACTCATAGCATGCGGCCGTGGTGACTCAACTCACTAGTCATTTCAAGTTGATTCATGAGTCATTTCGAGAAACAAGTCAGTCAGGGACTTCCCTGAGCAAAACTTATCTGCCAAAAAACCCTTAAGCCTGCCTTCTCCCCTCAATCCCCCAGCCCCCACCTTCTGAAACCTAACCTCCCACCATGTCTGCTGCCATCCTTCAGAATGAGATCCTTCAGAATGATTGGCACAATGTGGAAGTGGAAAAAAGTGAGCCAGAACCTACACACACACACACACACACACACACACGAGAGAGAGAGAGAGAGAGAGAGAGACAGGGGTCAAGTTGAGTCTCAACTCTTTTTTTGAGTCACTGGCCCCTAGCTGCGAGTCAAATCGGGACCCATGATGCCCATGACTCGAGTCAATTCAAGTTGCTTAAAAAAAAGCATTTTTTGCAACTCAAGTTGAATTATACAACTCGAATGCCCATCCCTGCACACAGCACTTGCAGATATGATTGAGAATCCTGAAAGAGTACTGTTCGCAATTGTTCAGTAAGAGGCCTATGCATACACAGTGGTACTTGCACACTCTCTGTTCTGGCCTTCAAATGAATGCACAGAGAGTGAGGCCTTCAAAGAATGTGCTCAAAGAACATCTGAAAGAGAATATGGAGGACGCCCTATTAATATCTGTTACAGAGACTTGACTCAGTGGAGAGCACGGAGTGATGTTTGTTCAGATAGTTTCAGAATGTTCAGCCAAGGAATAGTGTAGAGAGACTGGTGACAATTTGTAAAGATACCTACCTGGTCCTAGAGAAGTGTTGTAGTTGCACATCCAAGTACATGCCAAGTGTGCTTTTGTGTGACGTGTTGCAGAGTTGGAAAATTTCTGGTTCAGAAGTTTGTTGGCATGAATGCGTAAACAACAATTCAGGGCACAATCCTAACCGTGAGTTAGCCTGGTACAGTTAGGCCGCCACAAAGTTTGGCTGTAAAGTATCTTTGGACCACTCTCAGAGTCAGAGAAGCCAACACAGAGATGTGCACCATCCTCCCTGACTCAGAGAGTGGTCCAAAGGCTCTTTTCGGTGGCCCTTGTGCCGGCCAAACTTTGCTGGCCGTAACTGTGTCAGCCTAACTCAAGGTTAGGATTGCGCTCTCAGTTTTACTGCACAAGCATAACCCTTTAATCACCATCATCCAAACAACTATCCAACAAACTGAGGGCACTGTCCAAAAGATGTCTTGGGCTGATGCAAGCTGCTTGCATCGGCCCTTCACTGTCCCAGATGTTGAGAAGGCCCCCTGGGCTAACACAGGCAGCAGCATCAGCCTAGGTGTGCCAAGGATGGTGGACAGTAAGCTGACCTCATGCTGGCCAAGTTCAGAATGGCATGGAGGAAATGGGATGGAGGGAATGGAACAGGGCGGAGGAAAGTTGATTTAATAGGCAGGGCAACCCAGCAAGGGGGAGCAGTTATGCCGGATCCAACCCTCTATCCCTGAGCCATGCAGCCCCAGGGCTGCTGAGAGAAGCTCAGACTTGCATCTGCTATTTTGTAGGAGTAGATCTGAGCAGCCCCTTTGGACTTACTGCTGGGTAATTGTTCGAACGTCCCCTTGCCCCGCTATGAGCTCCAGCAGCCTCCTATCTTAGGTCGGATGCAGTGCAGGCCCGTCAGCCTGCCTGCTCCTGCCCCAGTTAGAACTGGGCTCTGAATTGCCTTACTTCACCTTTCAAGCAAATGCATTTTGTTCATATGTGATCAGCCAAAGGAACTGATAAAGATCCGCAAGACACTGCTAAGTAAATAATGAGAACTGAAACATACACAACAACACAGATTATAATGCTAAAAATTACCTTTTTAAAGGCTCTATTGCTTTGCACCATTTTTAGTTTGCTTGCACTTGCAGTTAATATAAACAATTTTTTTACTCAAAAGAGTAAAAATGGGTCATTCATTGTTAGGCTTCATTTATTCCTAATTTTTGCTTTCTTTGATCACCAGAAGATACTTTGGGCGCAATCCTAAACTGAGTTAGGCCAGCATAAGCTAAATCAGCAAGGTTTGGCCAGCACACCGTAAAGTATGTTTGGACCACTCTTGGAGTCAGAGAGGCCAGCACACAGACGTGAGCCATCCTCCCTGACTCCGAGAGTAGTCCAAACGTGCTTTACGGTGGCCCATGTGCTGGCCAAACTTTGCTGGCTTAGTTTATGCCAGTCTAACTCCAGTTTAGGATTGTGCTCTTAGTCTTGAAAACTCAAAGAAGGCTCTGTACCTTTAAAAGCAGCTCCATTCCCCCCTTTCAAATCTCAGAACTTTTGGCAGCCTCAACGACTGTCCACAATTTTTGCTACATTACTGTTTTTTCCCTTTTCAGTAAACCGTGAAGACCCTAGGAGAAGGCAGGGTTTGTTTTGCATCGGTTCTTTGAGAAGAAAGCTCTTTCATTTCAATATTTTTGAGGATTATTGATGTAAGATCAAAACGTCTTTAAATGCTTAGGACACAAATATTGAAGTAATACAATACAGCAGTTTTGGGACAAGTACTGCATAAATCAGCCAGTGTCCCTTAAAGCACATAACAGGTTAGCAAGCCTAGGCCCATTTCAAAACTGTCATAACACCAGCTTGTTTTTCATTTCTCTAACTCAGAATGTCTGGATTGCAGTAACCTTTTTTTTTCCCTGGAGGAGACAACATAAATATTGTACCAAGAATCACTGAACATTCGGTGCATGCATAAGAGCACTCCGAATGCTCCCAGTTCTCAGAATGCTTGTTCACACATATAAACCAGCCTTGTTGAGAAAGTAGCCACTGCTAATGTAGCAGGAATGACTCCTTCCATCAGTACTCCTCTATCCCTATTGTCAGAGAGCAACTCTCATGTGCTGTGCAGAAGGAGACCAGAAGTCCTGGAAGATGTGACTCTCCCCCCCCTTGCATTATCTTATAGCAGCTGCTTTGTATTCCCTTGGAAGTGTTATGTGCTCATGCCCAGATAGTGAATCGTTCCAAGGGGCAACATGAGGCTTCCCTTGGAGGAAAGGAAACGGAAGTCTTCAGTTTTAGTGTCTGTCATTTTTGCTCTGCTTACAAATATGCAGGTTGTGTATTGGATGGAGGTAAAGGGTAGAGCATCCCTCCAACAGCAATAGGCTGCATCTGTCTTCCAGTCAGTTCTGCATTCAACAGTTGTGACCCTTTTGGCTAAGGATGTCTGAGTGTTCATTCCATTCCCCTGCCTCAAATCAAATTGTCTGCCTCAAAAGTTGCCAGCCAAACACACACGCGCACACACACACACACACACACACACACACACACACACACACACACAC
>JAJKFI010000021.1:6886911-6901928 GCA_029204185.1 Lerista edwardsae
GCAATCCTAACCTGGAGTTAGGCCATCACAGTTAGGCTAGCAAAGTTTGGCTAGCACCAGTGCCGCCATAAAGCTTGGACTCAGGGAGGATAGTGCAAGTCTGTGTGCTGGCCTCTCTGACTCCGAGAGTGGTCCAAACATACTTTAGGGTGTCCCTTGTGCCAGCCAAACATTGCTGGCCTAATTTGTGCCGGCCTAACTCCAGGTTAGGATTGTGCCTCTCACACACAAACACATGTCTTTTGCATGCCTGTAACTTCAGGTCAAAGTTCAAATTATGTGACTGTTATAAAAGTTTTTTTTTATAAACTTATTTCCTCTGGCTTCTAGAGATAGGTCCCATGAAAATCTTGTAGTCTTGGGAGGAACACCGAGATTCATTTAATTGCACATTTTTTGACACTTCAGTGCCAACCCTATAGGATCCCTATCCTATCTCCCCTCAGCCCCGGTAATGCAGTTGTGCCAAAAGGGAGTGCCTGAATGGAGGGGAGGCAGATCGGGAGGCTTTGGAGGGGAAAGGGCAATTATTTCTCTTTACTCCTCCATAAGCCTCCCATTTGCCAGTGGCTATCCTTGGACTTGCGCCAGCTCTTTAGCTCCTTCAGGTCCAAAGAAAAGAAAAAGGCAGGGGGATTTTAGGAAGAGGCTACACCATTCCATCTGATACACTTCCTCCCAATGCTTCCCATTCATTCCCTTTCCCTGCCCACTCCCTGCCACCTCATTTGCTATGGCAGGTATGGCAGGAACTGGCAGCAGTGTGGTGGTGGTGCTGCAACTTGTAGCAGCAGGCACAAAATGGCTGCCAACAGACTGCTGCACATGCTGCCAACACACATTTCAGTGCCTTCCGCTGTTGCATCACACTCTGCCCTTGATAGGATTGTGCTGCAAAGGCAGGCCCAATGTCACCATCCCTCTACATATCCAGTGGTATTGTTTGGGTTTAAATGTATATCCTACTTTCCCATTTCCAATCCTTAACAAAAATGTGGATCCAAACATGCCTTTCTGCTAACAAAGAATAGCAAAACCTTGTTGTGCTCACAGAAGGGCTGTTTCTGACTTTGTGGAAGAGCATCATAGGAGAAAATTAACCCCATATTCTGATACTTGGCACAAGCGCCTTTCAAGGCCTTTAGTGACCCCCTAGGGTTTATATAGGGCACAATCCTAACCGTTAAGTGTGTTTGGACCACATTGACTCTGAGAATGGTCCAAACATACTTTATGGTGTGCTGTTCAAACTTTGCTGGCGTAACTGTTCTGGCCTAACTCCAGGTTAGGATTGTGCTCTGGTGCTAAATATCCCCACTGTTCCAATTCTTTTTAATCTGTTCCCTTTTTGAGCTATTCCTTAACCTATACTATGCAAATTTCGTATAGTAGAGGTATATTTTGTACAGCATTGGTTTGGCATCAACACTGGTCAAAAGTCATGGCAACTGAGCTCAAGTAAACCCACCCCCTGGGAACTCTTACAATACAGAAGTCCTGACTAGTGATATCCACTGCACCTCTTAGAAGTTGGGCCTTGTTGTATTGCTCTCAGTAATCAGTTTTGAAGGAAAGGAAAGGTGATGTGGCAGCACTTCCTCATAAAGGTTATCGGCTTGTATTTTATCCTGACTGAGATGTTACAAGGGGAGAAAAAAGAGAAGGGTTATTTTGTGAGATGAATCCTGTTAGTGCTCATTACCTTGGGGGCATGATTATCCTTACAAGCATAATGTGCAATCATCCCCCCCAAAAGGAGCCTCAAATTAGTGATAGCTTTCCATTTCTATTTAATCAAGGCCAAATAAGGCCTGCCGAGCATTTAATCACTTCCCGTGCTTTCTTTCAAAATAGTGTGCCATCTTAGTGTTCCTGAAAGTCAAGGACTAACTGTGCTTGACCTGACAAAGGCAGGACTGCTAGACATTGTGGGTACTTTTCCTGCTCAGCTCTCTGAGTTCACCTCTGTGTTGACCTTTCCAAGTGTTGCCATTTCATATCACTAGCTCCTTTAAGCTCTGAATGCCAATCAAAGAAATTGTGTGGCTGAGGGTGGTTTTTTTTGGGTGTGTGTGTGTGTGTGTGTGTGTGTGAGAGAGAGAGAGAGAGAGAGAGAGAGAGAGAGAGAGAGAGATCTGCAAAAATGAGAGCTTGGATGCAACCATCGGACTCATTTTTACTTTTGACCCAACCCAGTGAACCCCGGGTACCGACAGTAAAACACAGACTCCTTTCTCATAAAAATAAAGGCTGAGAAAGGAAGGATGAGAAAATCTCACATTTAAAGATCACCTGTGTGCCAGCACTATTAATTCCCATTTTAAACAGCCTAGGCAATGTAAAAATACACATTAGTATTGAAGACCTGGCCATATTGATAATGATTAGCAGGGCCAGAAGCAACAAGAAAAGGAAGGCATAATGAAGAGATTACAATCAGGAAGTGTAACAAGGGAAGGCTTGCTTAATGAGCCTATTGGTACCAAACTACATTATTCATAGGGACTTCTGATTAGAGACAAATGTCAAATGTAACACACATTCCTGGGTGGCAAGTCTTCATTTACATTTCAAATAAACACTTACCCTTTCAGGCTTTAGCTGAGCAAACTGTAGTTTTAGTGCTAAGTAACTTTTAGCCACACACGAAGCAAATCTCCTGTCAGTAGAACAAGAGCATGGCAGAGAGTCTGGTGCAAAAACTCAGTTGAATTTCAAACATCACTGCAAGAATAGACTACAATATCCTATACTTCCCTATATGCAGTCTACTGGAGAGCTTTCATATGCAGACTGAAGTCCTATGTATGGTACTATAGTACAGTGTTATTCAAACTGTGGGTCAGGACCCACATGGCGGGTCGCGACCTGATGTCAGGTGGGTCGTGGAAAGCTGGTAGCAGCCATCTTGGAAACTGCAGACCTTACTCTTGCTATATTCATTTTGTGAGTGTTAACAGTTTAAATTTTCAAGTGGGGTTTTTTTTTAAAAAAATTGTTTTAGTTCAGTGCTTTTATATAATATTTTGGTGTAATCTTGCTCTCTGCCAGGGATATTTCATGGTTGTACAATTGCTGCAGTCCAAGAATGCCAACTTACATTTCAGGAGTGTCATTTTAGTATGTTACAGTGACAGCACTTCCTGCTTGATGATGTCACTTCCTGCCACAACATCACTTCCGCGTTAATGACATCACGTCTGGTGGGTCCCGAACAAGTGCCATTCTAAAAAGTGGGTCCCGGTCTAAAAAGTTTGAATACCACTGCTATAGTTTATCATCTAATTTTTGTCCCATCTTTTCTTTCCTCTGCTAAAAAGGACCACTATGATGTGCATGCTTTGGAGACCCAAAAAAGAAGGTGCTCTCTTGGGTGCACAGATACAGTAAACAACTTTTGTGTATCCATTTCTATAACAACAACAACAACAACAACAACAACAACAACAACAACAACAACAACAATTTCATCAGGATAACCTTCTGGGGAGCTGGACTGCAAACACTCATACTGTATGTGCTGCTCCCTGCCACCCAGTTGTGCAACAGGCACCGCAGGAATAACACATTGCACCTTTGTCTTTGTTCCAGGCTACGCACGTGTCTGTACTGCAAGAACCAAGACTGTTGACCCAAGACTGTTGGCATGGAAAGTTGACCCCAGGGCAAGCCCTCAAAATGAAATTGTGTTTACAAAGTCCTAAACTGAGGCAGGGAATACACAGTCTAGAGCAGGGGTATCAAACTTATTCCATATAGTGGGCCGAATAGCATTCATGGAACCTGCTAAGGGCTGAAAGTGACATCATTAAGCAGGAAGTGACTTTAATAATCAGATGATGGCCAGAAATAAGCACTCTGTTCTCACTTAGAAACTCATTAGTTACAAGTGACAGAAGAGAAAAGGTGCAAATTTGGTTCAGAATTTCAAGATATGAGAGAGCCCAATTATCATGTTGGGAGAGCCCAATTATAAAGGGGGGCCAGATAAATTGTTTCTGGGAGCCCATGGGTCTTATCTACAGCAGGCATCACCAAACTCTGGCCCACAGCCGGATATGGCACCTGCTGATCCTTCCCTGGCATGAATGGCACCTTCTGTTCTACTGGGGATGCTGCCAAAGACCTCAGCTCCAGCCGTCAGGGGTCCTTGCAGTCAACCGCATTTGCACAGAGCAGCAGCTGCAAGGCTTGCTGGGGCACCAGACCCCAGATGTGGCTGGTCCCAAAGACCTCTGGGGATTGTGGTTGGGGTCTTTTGCAGTGTCCCTGGTGGAATGGAAAGTGTTGTTTGCACAAGGGTATTGGACTATCGCCCTGCTCTGAATGGGGTTGCACTCCCTCTGAAGGAGCAGGTCCGCAGCTTGGGGGTTCTCCTGGATTCACAGCTGCACCTGGAGTCCCAGGTGGCGGCAGTGGCCAGGGAAGCCTTTGCTCAGCTTCGGCTGATTCACCAGCTGCGACCATACCTGAGCTGCGCGGACCTGGCCACAGTGACCAGTGACATCTAGATTAGATTATTGCAATGCGCTCTACGTGGGGCTGCCTTTGAAGACGGTCCGGAAATTACAACTAGTACAGAACGCGGCTGCTTGGGTGGTTGCTGGGGCACATCGGTTTGACTCTGTCTAGCCGTTGCTTCGGCGACTTCACTGGCTGCCGGTTCTGTTCCGGGGTATCTGAGGGATTCAAAGTGCTGGTTTTGACCTTTAAAGCCCTTTACGGCTCGGGCCCGGGGTATCTGAGGGACCGCCTCCTCCCATATAATCCTACCCGTACTCTGAGGTCATCTGGGGGGGGCCTTTTGACTGTGCCGCCACCAGGAGAGGTGAGAGGGGTGGTGGCCAGTAGGAGAGCCTTCTCGGCGGTGGCACCCCAACTTTGGAATACCCTCCCCTTAGAGTTAAGAACTGCTTCCTCTTTGGCGGTAATTCGGTGTGGGCTGAAGACCTTTTTGTTTCAGCAGGCTTTTAGTTACTGACAGGCTGGCTGGTCCTTGCATCTTTTTTATACTTTTGTGTATTTTATGATCCATGGGATTGGCTGTTTATATTTTATTTTTTTTAATATTGTTTTTAATTGTCTTTTAACTATTATGTAATTGTTTTATTGTGTTTTAACTTTGTAATGCTGCCTTGAGTGCCTTCGGGCAGAAAGGCGGGGTATAAATTTAATTATTATTATTATTATTATTATTATTATTATTATTATTATTATTATTATAAGGGTGGTGCAGCTCTGAGTAGCCCCATCTGGGATGCTGCACGCTACCTGGGAGGAAGGGGAATAAATTCCCCTTTCCCTGGGGAGTGTGGCAGCAGATCCAAGCCCTGGGCTGGATATGGGGCAGGCGTATTGGCTAGCCTATTCCAGCCAGGGGTTTTTATTGCACTCTTAGTAACCTAAAATTCAAATATTAAACCTTCGGTGGTAGATCAGTTTCTCCCTTGTAATTGACACATATGCAATTTCTAGAGAAGAAGAAAAAATACAGTTTTGATATCCTCAAAGCCCAGAATATTCAACAGAGAATAATATCAGCATCAATTTCACTCTCCTCAATAAGCTGTAGAAAATGCTGTCACACTACCATAATTTACTATTAATAAGTACATCAACTAGCACTCTTGTTTTAATTGAGGAGCTCAGATGATGTCATTTGTTCCAGCTCTGATTAGCTCTGTTTGCTAATTGTTTGGCAACTCTTTATAATGAGTGACACAATCACTGTTTTTTTCATTGGTACTCATTGCTAGCACATGAATCATGCTGAATTGTTTTGGTATTCATGTGAAGGTAAAATATAATTCTACAGAAACCCCATTGTAATTTGCCAAAGCCTTAATTAACATTGCTATACAAATATGAACCGATAAGTTACATATTGAGACAAAGTAGAAAGCCTAAAGAATTGAAACTCCTAATTATAGCATTTATATTTGCAATTCCTACCAAGATCTGCATACATGGAAGAAATGTTAAATCTGGGTACCTGTAGATAAGAAAGTACCACAAAGAGAGAGTGATTGACTAATGCAGATTTGATATCCCTTGCTATTCTGAAAGCTCAAGATGAATTACAAACTAAGGGTACAATCCTAACAATGAGATAGGCTGGCACATGTCCCCTGCACTGCCCTAGGGGGTTGCAAATATGTTGCAAGGCATGTCTGCATCACTCCAGGAGGCAGCCAGGCAGGTGCAAGAAGTCATGCTAGCCGCAGAAGGCCTCAGGCGGCCTACCAGACACAACAGGAAGGCACTTCCAGTTTGCCATCACAAGCCAGAAGTCGCATCTGGGAGGCTTCTGAGAAGGCAAGGAGGTCACAAGTGAACTTTGGAGAGCCGGGCACAGCCCCCAGGCAAGTAGTTGCAGTGGTGCATGGCATCCCATAGATTTCATTATCTGCAGAATTTGGTAACTGCAGGAGATCTTGGAATGGAACCCCCCCCCCAATGGATACAGAAGGCCCACTTTCCCCTTAAAGTGGAGATTTTTAAAGGAGCAGCCCCTTGGCCTACAGTGCTGTAACGTGGGTGGAGCCCGAGGTGGAGCCGCTCCAGGTGGAGTTCAAAGGGGGGGGCACAATTTTGCGACATCAAAAAGCAAATAACTTCTGGTATTTTGAAAATTGCGCCCCTTGTCCCCTCTGTATGACTTCTTTCGACTTGATTTACCTGTTGTTTCCACTCAAATGCCTCCTTACTACACCTGGAGGAACTGAAAGTGTGGGTGAATTGAAATGCCTTGTTTATTAAACTCTTCGTTGGAGAGCCTCCAAATAAGGAAGTGGGTGGTGACATGACATCATCGCTACTCCTGGTTTGTTAAGAGCAGCCTGGAGAGAATGCAGCCACGCGCTGGTGGTGAGTTTGGGAAAAAGTGGGAGGCGCGCAAAATAATTTTTTGCCCCAGGCACATTTTTCATTAGTTACGGTTCTGCTTTTACACTTCTTCTTTGCTTATTGCATTTCTTCTGGGACCCTAACTTGGAGGGGTCACTGACTGCAGGGTCAAACTGAGCTTGAGTCAGGGGCTATGACAGTGACTGAGTACAACCACCTAACTGGGTGCCTTCGGGCACAATAAGGCGGGGTACAAATCTAATAATAAATAAAATAAATAAATAAATAACTGTGTGGTCTGGGGCATTTTCGCATTGAAGCAAGTCCCATGGAATCCTGTGGAACTTGTTCTTAGGGAGATGTGTGTACAAGTATGTCCTGGTATCCACCAATTTGGTATCCACTGTTTCAGTTATCCATGGATACTGGGATACCTATTAAAAATTAAACAAATATATTTTTTCTACCTTGTTGCAGCAAAAGCCACTGATTTTCCCCTATCTTTAGAAAGGTGTCCTCAGTATCCACGGTTTCAGGTATTCATGGTGGGGCTGGAATGGAACCATAGTGGATACCGGGACATGCCTGTATAGCAAGATTTTGTTGTAGAATCCTTCTGGTAACATATACAAGGTAATGGAACAGCTACTGTATTGTTTTTCAAAGTTGTATTCTTTGCCTGCCTGCCTGCCTGCCTGCTTGCCTGTGTTTGCTTTTTCACAATCATTTCCATTCAAGTATTGTCATCCTGGCCCTGGAAGAACCCTGGAAACAGTAGTGTGTGTCATGAAATGTACCAGAAAGTTAATAATAGGAAAAGAAGGAACTCAGGGCGCAATCCTAACCTGGAGTTAGGCCGGCACAAATTAGGCCAGCAAAGTTTGGCTGGCACAAGGGACACTGAAAAGTATGTTTGGACCACTCTTGGAGTCAGAGAGGCCAGCACACAGACTTGCACTATCCTCCTTGACTCAGAGAATGGTTCAAACATGCTTTACGGTGGCCCTTGTGCTGGTGAAACTTTGCTGGCCTAACTTGTGCAGGCCTAACTCCAGGTTAGGATTGCACTGTAAAGCACATTTGCAACACATTTGGAGTCAGGGAGGCCAGCACAGGAACCTGCGCCATCCTCCCTAACTCCGAGAGTGGTCCAAATGCACTTTACGGTTACTCCAGGTTAGGATTGTGCCTTTAGGTGTACACATATTTAAGCATCATATCATTGACTTATTTTGAGTCAATCCTTTGGACCAGCTAAGTTCATGCTGTCAGTACAACTTGGTAAGTTGATTTCTAAGTTTGGTGGAATTCAGACAGGGTCCGAATTTCTACCTGGAGATGCTAAGGATTGATTTGAAGACGCTTGGAAAAGAATTGGGGGATTGGGGGAATGAATGCAGTAAAAGAATCACTTCTCTTTTTTTGTGATTGTTCCACACAAAAAGGTAACAGTGTTTTCCTCTGTATTCATGATAGGAAAGCATTCTTTAATCATTGTTGTACATCTGGCAATTTTGTTCTGGTTAGACATTTTTAATTAAAAAGCAGCAATGGTTCATTATTCAGAAACGTGAAAACTTTTTTTTATGAAATAAACCATATCGCATTTAAACATGATATGGTTAAATTGACTAAAGGGAATAGACAAAGTGGCATAATATAGTTAAAATGACATTAATGCAGAGAGGCCTACATTTGCTAATTTGCATGCCTCGTTCAGCAATATCAGTTTTGTTCCCTTCAGTTTTATTACAGGCCTCGTTAGTGTGCTTATTTGAAAGTCTTGGAATTTGTACTCGGAGAACTGAAGATATTAGATCATGAATTGTCCAAGGACTACCATTGGTAGTCAAATACAGTCAATCCTCTATATGTGAACTCGCTATCTGTGAATTCATTTAACTGCAAGGGGCAGAATTGCTACCTACCTCATTACCTGACTTTGTTATGCACTATGCAGAGACCTTATGAAGGCTGCAAGGACCTTTAGAATGGCACCAGCGACTAGTGCAGACCCCTTTAAATTTGCCGGCAGAAGCATCTACCAGCCATGATTAAGGCATCTGCGCTGGTTGCAGGTGCCATTCTGAAGGTCTTTGCAGCTTCTGGAAGGTGTTTGCAGTATTCAGAATGTTTTGGCACTTCCTGCTGCACTCTGCAGACCTTCCTGAAAGTCTTCTGGGTTCTTCCGATGGCAGATAAGGTGCACCTAACTCCAGTGATCCCATTGGATCAATGGTTCATTATCTGCAAATTCACGATCCACTAGAGTTTCCAGGAACCTAACCCTAGCGGATAATGAAGACTGGCTATAGTGATTTAAACCTAGTTCTTTTCAAGTAACAGATTCTGTCCTGTTTTCCTAGTTTTAGCTGCTAGATCACATTGTCCCTACTTCTGTGGAATGAGAAGACACAGTCAAGGGGGAAGAACTTCAAATTCATTGGACCCAATTTCATTCAGAGCACAATCCTAACCTGGAGTTAGGTTGGCACAGTTAGACCAGCAAAGTTTGGCCAGCATAAGGGCCACCGTAAAAGGTTGAATGGGCCACTCTCGGAGTCAGAGAAGCCAGCATACAGACATGTGCCATCCTCCCATACTCCGAGAGTGGTCCAAACATGCTTTACAGTGGCCCTTGTGCCGGCCAAACTGTGCTGGCTTAACTGTGCTGGCCTAACTCCAGGTTAGGATTGTGCCCTCATTCACATGTCTGATGAGCAATGTTCTTAAGTAGTTAAAGTCAACTTCATGTGGCTATCATTGCTACGAATATGAACGTGAGGAGCCACTGTCCCACTTTGGATGGATGACACACCACCTTGCTCCAAAGGGGAGTGGCACAGTAAATATGGTAGACACCCCAACATGCCATGTAAGCAGCCCCTCCCCCTCACCATTGGGGCCATTTGGGGCAGCAAGTGCAACACTTTCTCCTTCCTTCCCCCAGCATAAGCACAACCGGTTTTGAATCTGCTCCATAACCACACTTCCTTTGAAGCCCCCTCAAGCATCAGGAGTGGTTTGTTGGGTGGCACAAAAGAAAGACCATCGGGCCTTCAAATCCACATTGCCTGGACAGAGCTAGCAGTATCGTCCTTTGATGGGAGTTGAAGCAAGAATATTAAAGTATTATTAAAGTAAAATGTTCTGACTTTTTTTTTTTTTTGTTCAGGAGCAAAAGAAAAGGTCAAATGAAGAATTATCCAAAAGTGACATTTTTATTATTATGACCATTTTTAATAACTGCAAACGAATAATTATTTTTCATTTGATGCTTTTAGCACCTTGGTTAAGAGTAAAAACGTCAAAAGGCAGGCAGGTCTTTAAATGATCTTTTTACAGTCATGGAGCTCTTTTACAAAAATGTCAGAGAAACTTGTATATGCACTGGGTATTTTTAAGAATGTCTAATTTTAAGTTTGAGAAGTTGGTCTTCCCATCACGGTGGTGGCAATCAGACTACAGCCACCTTCTTTAGTGTTCTTATGATCACACAACTCTTTTTTACAATAACAAGTGACAAATCATTATTTTTTGGGGATTCCTAACCACATAATTATGTAAGAAAATATTTTCCATGCTGTGTGGCATCTGTAGATATACATGTTAAAGTCAATTTCCTGGCTTCCATCACACCGGGAGGGCTCTTCACACATTATGATGGATGTAGGTAGAAGGAAAAGCATAATCCTGCTTACTTCCTACTGCCTGACTAATACATTCACCTTTACTGATAAAAGAACCTGCACACATGCAAATGGTATAGGTAGAGTTCATGCAGGAAAATCACACACATAGCCTTGATCTTGCATGTGGAAAGGGGGAGCCTGTTCATTTGGTGGAAACCTCCTCTCCTCAATTCGTGCATTCATTGTATGCATATGAGATGCATTCTCACAGTACAAAGAAATGGACCCAAGCACTGAGAGTCAATTGTAGTTCGAAATGCCTCCCACTAAGTTTGGCTTTTTATTTCATTTCTATGTCTGCCTTCCTCAGGGTTGCACAGGGGAGTGTTCCAAGAACTTTTCATCCCCGTTTCTATCCTTGCAGCATCTCTGTGAAGCAGGTTGGATAGCTGAGAGATTGTGACTCATGCACACTCATGGCTACGTGAGGATTTGGCACTGGATTTCCCTAGTTGTGGACCTACCACTGAGTGAGGGGCAGCCCCCCCCCAGGCGTGGTGCTCCTGGGGCGGGAGGAGGGCAGTGATGAGACACTTAGCCTCTCGATGAGGTAAGCGGTTTCAGCCCACTCTCCCACCCTTGCCATCGTACGGCTCCAAAATGTAGTCTGGTATGGTGGGAGGGTGTATCAGTGGGCAGGGAGGGGCAGAGAGCTGACGCTGGAGGCACAGAGCATCGCCCCGGCCCTTGGGCAGAGTGTGAGCTGGGCGTGCCACTGTCCTAGTCTAGGTTGGACACTGCACAATTCTGACTGTGATAATCGCAGACTATAAGTCCTGGAATCATCTAGGGGAGTCATCCAGGAGTGTCAAACATAAGGCCCTCAGTCTGGATACAGCCTCTTTATCCAGACCACATATTTAGGGCCAAATCCTATCCAATTTTTCAGCCCTGATGTAGCTGTCCCAATGGGGTGTGTGCTGCATTCTGTGGGGGAGGGGGAGTCAGGGAGGCCTCCTCAAGGTCAGGGAATGTTTGTTCACTTCCCTTAGGGCTTCAGTGCAGCTGCATCAGCACCAGAAACTTGGATAGGATTTGGCCCTTAGACTCTCCCAGCACCACTATCAGCTGGGACAATTGGGCTCTCCCATATCGTGAAAATACAATCAAGATTTGCATATTTTCTCTTCTGTCATGTGTAGCTAATGACCTCCTCAGTGAGAATAAAGTGCTTATTCTTGGTCATCACCTACTTAATGATGCCACTTCCTGTGATAGCACTTCCAGCCTGCTGCAGGTGCCTTGAGTGCTATTCTGCCTGCTGTGTGACACGACACCCCTGATCTAGACTGTTGGGTGGGAGAAAAAAAATCTGTTGCTCTCAAGCTACTGGAATCGCCAGAGCATAGAGGAGCTTAGTATAGCTCTAAATCCAGTGGTGTCTCTAAATACATATATTTACCATTTCTAATGAAACAAATGGCTACCATTTACTTCTAGCAACATTTTTCAACCAATAGTACTTGTACCACCAGTTGTACTCAAGGTGAGGTCCATTGGTACATGCAGGACCCCAAGACCCCCGCCACCTTGCAGCAGGACCAACACGGAAAAGAGTAGTAGGAGTCTTGGTCTGGTGTGCAGGGCTCCTGCATGCACTGGAGAAAGTCTTCTCATCTGCCCTGAACCTCCTGCTTGTGACATTATTTCAAGCCTCCCTATCCGGAGATATCTGGTGATGGCAACATCGCCAGTTACTTCTGGTGGTTCTTCGAATAGGTGGACCAGGCAAAGTTAGGTGGACCAGGCAAACGTTGAGAAATATTGGACCAACCCATAAACAGCCCAAATTGGGAATCTCTTCTTGAATCACAGCAAACAATAAAAAAAGTAAAAAAAAATGGGCTTCATCTCTGCAGAAACCTCCACAAGACTAGTTCCTGATGACGGGCCCAAGAAATAAATACCTTCTGTAGAACAGTGGCATTCCTGTAGGAGGGGCAAAATGCTAAGTGTTGCAGATTCCTGAGCCCCTGTGTATCGTGACCCCTCCCCGACCAGACCCATTCCGTTACGTATGGCCTTCAGAGCCATTTATGGCTCAGAGAGCTGGCTCAGAGGCTTTGCTGTCCGAGCCGTGAACAGCTCTGGAGGCAAGGGGGAGGGGCCATGTTAGTGTTGTCATTCCCCACCCCACCCCATCAGAACACCACTGCTGTGTTCTGACGGGGTGGGGTGGGGAATGGCATCACTGCTGTAGAACCCAGGCCCTAGAAGCAAAGGGGTTTTATCATACTAGAATCATCATATATGAAAGGACATTTCACTGACCTGAAGTCAACTTCCATTTCTAGCTAGAATGTAAGACCTAATATTTTGCCTTATTATTTCCAGAATAAGCCTTCAAAGACAAGCTAAAGTTGTACCCCTCACTGCAAATACAGGAACATTAAACATAAACTCTAACATTTAAACCAGCAAGATTACACTTACATTAAATAATCGCTAGACAAAAGGCCCAATAATCACTTTGTTCAAAAGAGATAATGCAGCATAATATAAGTGGTAGTTTAAGCAATTATCTGGTCGTACAGCTAATCATCACCCTTGGTTCACAGCCTTTTGTTTCTCACAAATACACATGTCAGATTGTAATTAAATGCATTCACACTGTTCGATGCTGAAAAAGTTGCCTTGGATGAACAGGGGAGCCAAGCTGGAAAAAACACAATGAAGACAAGTTGAGACACAGCCTTCTGAATGTGTCGGCCTGGCATGGGGTCCTTGCTGGCAAATTGGTTATGTAAGGGTGAAACTGCACTACAGTAAATTTTACTTGCTCTAACTAAGAATAGGATTTGGATTTATGTAGAAAATGACCACAAAAGCAAATGTATTTCAGCCAATTTTGAAATGTTTAGAGACCTTTCTTGCCCTGTAAATATCATCTACTGAGTCATAATGCTCTCATTCTAGGATTTTAACAGCAAATGGACTTACTATTAGAAGGATACTTATTTTGGAAGCTTTTCCAACCATTTCCAAACATTTAAATCCCAAGATTTAAATATAAAATGTATTTATTCGCCTTATTTTCCTTATTTCCTTTCTTAAAGAACGATTCTATTGGAACAAGGCCAGATCTTCTCCTCTCCCTCTGATAATGATGCAGCCCTAGCTTACATGGAATGGAAATGATTTTAAGAATTTTTGTTCTTATCAGAGAATCGTAAGAGTTGGAAGGGACCTACACAGACATCCAGTCCAGCCCCCTGCCTGTAGCAGGAAATCCTCTTAGAGCATCTCCAGCAGGTGCCTGCCAAGCCTCTGTTTGAAGGTCTCCTGTTCGAATGTGCCCTTGCCCCATGGAGGCTCCGATCACCCCAACATGCATTGGCCTCCCAGCCTGAGTTGTTCTGGTGCAGGTTAGAATTGTACCCTTAATCGTTTTGTGCAAAAAACAAAAGTTTGTGTATGTTGAATAAAACAAAGGCAGAACTTGGCTGGTTCGGAGCCAACTTGCCAGGCATCCTGTGGGTTGGCACGACTCCTGTGCTGACCCAGTTCCTGCTTCTGTGGCACAGATATGCTTTACTAAGAAGTGCTGGCCAAATAGGCACTCTCGATGCACCCTTAATCACCCATAAGGACCATCTGGTTGTTTATGATTTTGGAGCATTTTGAATGCTCAACCTGTAGTAGCAGCAGCAGCAGCAATGTCATCTGGTAATGAAGAATGGGAACGCTGGGCGGGACTTACGCGTGACTGGCTGCCCGTCCGTTCCGTAGCTGCCCTGGCCTTGGCGGGGCACCTGCTCACCGGGGGGATGGGTGGGGGGTGCGCCGGGTGCCTGGGAGAGCAGCGGTGGGGCGCGCCAACCGGGGGCAGCCCGCCCGAGGCCAGGGCAGCCACGGAATGGAACGGATGGGCTGCCAATCACGCCCAGAGTTCCCGCCCAGAGTTCCCGTTCTTCATTACCAGATGACATCACTGAGCAGCAGTAAGTAGTAGTAGCAATTTCACACATTTGCTATTAAGTACCTATCAACTAGTTATTTCGAGCAACAAAGATGGTGGCGGTAGTGGGGGGAAAGGGTGAAGGAGTTAGCTTTAACCAGGCAAACAATTCACAGATTTTTTTTTTGCATTTAAAGGCAATATTTGCTACGATTTTGTTGTTTCATCATTTCAGCAAAGCTGTGCAAAGCAAGTCCCTAAGTACCAATAATGTTGCCCTAGGTGATTGGGGCCATATGAACATTTAAAAATGTTGATTAAATTAGTGAGAGGAAGACATTTTCAAATTAAGATTTTGTATTAATTATGATAGTTTATTAAGATACTGGGACCTCACTAAGCCAAAAAATCATCATCATCATCATTACCTCTGTACAGGAAATTTAATTTTGAAATAAACAAGCTTTCAAACATTCCATCTGTACTGTTCTTTCTTTCTTTCTTTCTTTCTTTCTTTCTTTCTTTCTTTCTTTCTGAGTGAGTGAGTGAGTGAGTGAGTGAGTGAGTGAGTGAGTGAGTGA